>OZ025300.1:270200629-270744737 GCA_964019185.1 Maratus speculifer
ACAAATGATATTTGTCCTACGAATTAATAATAGTAAAAGATATTCGCAATAAAAAACGAAATTTATATTAAAAATAATAGTAAATGATATTTGCGTTTTAAGGGGTGACATTTGTAAGTGAATTTTTGAAATCTGGAAACTTTGTTTTGTTTGTTGTCAGCAATTTAATATTTTTCTTGTGTGGATACATTCTAATTTAAACTCTTACTTTAAAAGTGACTTTACTTCAATGAGTGTTACAAATAAAAAGACTTCAAATTCCTAATTTTTTTTTACCTACGATGAACATAACATGTATCATATTTGAAATGCTTGATTTCCTTTCACTCCGCATTTTCTAGAGATTTTAATAACATAAATGTGTATCAAAGGAATTAAAACTGGATCAAATGAACATATTCGTAAGATCTGCACATCTGGATAACATACAATTAATTTTAGAAAGTATATCTCAAATATAGCTCCCAACACTTTTGATTAATTTTCGGATTTTTTCCGACATATTGCTGGATTTATTATTTAAAAATTTGTACTTCATAGTAGTTAATTTCAAATAATGAAATGAAAAAATATACTAGCCTCCGGACATACACAAATAAAAATGTTTCCCACAAGTACTCATGATTTTTCCAGTATGTTCATTTCTAAATGGGGAATTTTTTTCTTGTCAAGCTTTTTGATAATATAATAAAAATTTGTTAAAAATAGTTAAATATGCAAGCATCTATCAGATAAGTACAAAAATGTTTATATTATCATAAATATTTTTGATATTCTTACACAAATGCATAAAGATATGTACATAGCTAATAAGACCGTTTCTGAGCATACAGATCATTTAAAGCTTTTTTAGAATACAAGAAATGTATTACATTGTTAAATTACGTCAACATTATTTTTGCATCAACATCTAATATCTAGGAAATCTATTTTTCAAAATTTCAAATAAAAATGATTGATCATAAAAATGTGCGTAATTTAAAAAAACAAATGGATATAATTTTCCAAAAAATATGCAAGCGTTGTTTTTAAAATGACGTTATTAAAAGGCCCATTAAACATCATCGAGGAAATATTTTTTCTACATCCCAAATGCCACTCTCATTTTTAAAGCTAATACATTGTTTCCGAGAAATTAAAGTAGCTATTAAGCGTAAAGAAATTAAAGGCAGTAAAGGAATCCTTCGAGAATTCGAAAATACATCTACTGCAATAGCTGTACATAAATCACTGGTAGTTCAAATTAAAAAAAGCAATTTTAAAACTTTGATCATAGAAATCCACATATTTTTTGAAGAAATAAAATGTTCTTATTTTTTCCCGATACCCTTAATTCCCAATATGTTAATCTGTTTATAATATGATAATAAAATTTTTGTCTTCGAGGATATGTTGTGGAACGGTATGAAAATTTATATTGATCAAAATTTAAGCCTCAAGTATAAACAAATATAGAATTTTGATTTTTAAAAAAGTGGCAACCCTTTTGGGGTTTATTAAGTTCATTTTACTTTTAATAAGTAACAAGTAAAATAGAAACATTTCAATTTATTGCTTTTATTATATGAACAAATATTTTAATAAACTGTAGCACATCCTTCCGCTGATTATCCATACAGAAAAGTTTTGATGTGAACATAAAATATTATTGTCATAAAAATAAATTTCTTTATATAAATACTGTATTATTTCTTTATTTTTTATTATTAAAATGATCATTAAAAGTATTAAATAAGTAAAATATTATAAAAAATATCCATTAAAGTATTTAATCGCATTTGATCAAAAAGTAAACTTAAAAAAAAATCAAATCCATTCTATTTTATGGTGCTGTAATAATGCAACTGACAGCATTGTATTTCTAGCATATCTACGTCGCACCCCCTTTCTTCTAAAACCGTTCCTTGAGTCAAAGAGTTTTAATCAAATCTCTACAGAAATAAGTTTTTTGTCCTTTTATTATGTTTTTTTTTTTCTTTTACCGCATTGAATACAGCCAGAGATTATTGGAAGTGCTTTCAGAAAATAATCTTTTCACCCCGCCTCCTTTTCGCGCTTTCGTTCTTATATCCAGTTCTCTACCCTTTTGGAGTGTTCTGCACCACTTCTTCGTCCACAGCATGGATTATTAGATGAATAACGGTGTGATAAATAGATTTAATACAACGGGGAAGCTTACGTTACATTTTGCTAGCGCTATATCTCCCATCTGATACTTTTAGTCTAGTTATATTTATTTTCTTCATTCATCGATACAAGCGCATTTAAAAAAAATCTCCTGATTCTTTCGCTTCCATTTTACTTGTATTTTTTAGATCAAGATGTTACCCATAATATTTGATTCTTAGCAGTGAAAATATCAAATAGAGATACGTTTGTCGCTTAGAAAGTATTCTAGGTATGTTTACTTGTTAAAAGTTTTAATTTAGTTATTTTATACTTAAAAAATATGTGTAATATAGTATTGCTCTATAATTGTATGAGAGGTTATGGAGCAATTGAAATTAATTAAACGATTTATGTAAATAACTTTATTAAAATCCTTTCTTATCTAACGGATTGTTTGAAGTAATTTACTTTTAATTTTTTTAATTCACATACTCATTCAGTCTACTCTTCCTCAAAATCTATGATATCCCTTTAAATTGCTTTATAATTCATTTACTCATAATTAAAATTTATATTCAATACGAAATGTTGTTTTCATACTTAAGAAAGTATTCCCCTCACGGAATGAAAAATCCTTAAAATTGTAAGATTATTTCTATCAGATATTCAAATAAGCTATAATGCTTTATGAAAACTTCATCATAATAATCAAGTTTTGTTTTTATAAATTAAGTTTTTCAACTTTGTAGTTTTGATTTCTAAAGTATTTTAAATAATTCTTTTGAGTAATTTCAGTTGCTCTGTTATTTTTTCTGTTAATCTGAAAACTTTACTTTTTTATTCCTTTTCATTAATCAAGGTGTCATTTAAAGAATTATCTGGCGGTAGGAAATTTTGCTTAACTAGTAGTATTGATTTTCTTGAAAAAAAAAATCCTTCGTGTGAAAAAAAACCTTCTAAGAGCTACTAAGTATAAAAATTTTTTTCAAATAAAATAATTTCCCCTTCTAACATAAAAAATAACTAATAGTTTATTGTAAACTTTCAATTTATGAGGCTAAGATTGTAATGCTATACAAATTATTTAATGACAATATTTTCTCATAATCTGATACATCATTCATCATGTCTAGCGTTCATTTCCTATGGCTCCTGCTATTGCTGTCAAGTTAACTGAATATTTATCAAGGAGCTTATCACTTATTCCGCTTTATCGAAGATTTAATAAACCTCTCAAAATACGAACAGCCTAAATCTGAACTGTAGGCTTTAAAGAAAGAAGACTCAGAAGAAAGTATAAGATACGGTGAATTAAGATAAAGTCGCTATAAATATAGAGTAAAATGCAATTTATGGAAGTATAGTTTTATAGCTGTTATGAAATTTCCGAAAACTCAAGGGTAATAAGTGTCAAATTGTGAGTAAAATTTAATGCGGCAAACGGTATCATCCGGCCATATTTAACTGCTAAGCGTGTGCAGTTTCCATTTAAATGATTACGTTTCTTTGATGCGGAACGCAATCAGAATTTTGGGAGACAAAGATGAAAACAAATAAATTTCTTCAAAGATTAGGCAGTAGCAGAATGTGAGAGGGCTAAAGACAGAACAATTAATGAAATAGTCATGTCAATAAAAATGTACAAAAACGAAAAAACATTAGTGTAATGTAGGTCTACTATTAATAATTATATAATATATATATGTAACCCCTCCGTGTATAACGATTCCGGGGTCAATACATCCGCGAGAAAAATAAGCTTATTGCAATTGCGTCCACGTTAGGGTTAAGTATTCCGAGCCGTTCACAAATATTCTAATCGTTCAACTTATGGAAAGATACATCTAAAAGATTTATTCATCACTCATTTTCTTTAAAACCTACAAGAACTGTTTAATTATAATGTTTAAGTTCTAAATAAAACAACCAGAAATTACGGAAATAACAAACGTTAAATCACGAGAAAAACAAACAAAATGTAAGCAAATTAATGCTGCTGCCATTCAAGAATGACAAATTCCGAGAATGAATCTTTAGAATGACTCCATTGTAACATTAAGACTCACGGACTTGGGTGCGTTCGGGGGCTAAGTGCGCGCGCTCAGGAGACAGGTACATAGAGTGGTTCTGCGTAAGCTCGCGCGCAGCGCGTGTGTCTCCCGAACAAGCCCATTGTTTACTCTTTATTGTTGACATTTTTTTCGATCTTATAAAGTGTTTTCTTTTAAGTATTAGCTGAAAAATGGGCCAAAATAGGAATTTTTTTTATACATTTTAGATATTTTTATTATTTTCTCTCAGTATTTTTATGTATTTTTTTACTGTAGTTTCACAATAAGTGTCATATCTTTTAGTGTATAATCTTTTATAATTGATCTTTTGCCTTACTTTATTCTTTTAAAATTTATGTATTGACGATTTGTTCATTAGATAGTTTTGTTACCAGATAGTTTTGTTATACTTTTAAATGCAAATTTCTGTTAAAATTTTCTTTTTTTATATAGATTTTTTCCCTCATGTTTAATCGCTGTATTTTTAAAAATTGTTTAAGCTTAAAGTTTAAGCTGATTCTTTAAGCTGATTGACCACAGTTGCAATTTTTTATCATTCTTTTAAAAATGCAAACACGACATTTTGACGGGCTGTCTTCTAGTATTATATATTGATTAGAAATTTATGACTACGTTATATAACTAAGATTTTTTCTTAAAAATATGTCTTCTCCTTAAAATATCTTGAATAATGTTATATCCCGGATTTTTGCAAATTACTTGCTGCAACACTTCCTAACTTTACAGTGCTTTCTAAAAATTGACTTAATAAATACATCCATTCATATATACTGATCAATTTATTTAATAAATTCTAAAAAAGTATGGTAGTTTCAACAGAATATAAAATTGTATTTTTATCATGTAAGGTAGCAACATTATAATAAATAAAACACATAACTAAACCAAAATTTGGAAAATACATTTTCAAAATAGTTTATTGACGATATTATGCAGTAGTCCCATTGTAAGAACAACATTTTAAAGAAATAAATAGAAGATTTAAATGCGTACCTCAGAGTGAACGTTTTGTAGCTAAAATAACATAAACGACTGTATTAAATCAACTTCCACTGAGATGCTCATTGAATGCATCATTTCAAATTTGTATAAGTAATTTTCTTTTATTAAGTTAAGCATTGCACTTCTTATTTAAATTGCAGCTCCGTTGAAAGAAAAAAATAAAATAATAATAAATAAAAATAAAAATACGTTATTTAAGCATGTATGAATCATGGAATTATCTTTCACAAAATACTTTTACACTCGATTTGCAATCGAACTTAAAAGATCCGATTGTAACATACTATCTATGGTGAATTAATGAGATATATATTTTTTATGTGCATTTTTCTGTTGTTTTAAAAGATTTTATAAGGTGCTCTGAAGGGCTACATCTTTTACACGAGAATCCTTAACTCCGAAATATATATATATATATATATATATATACATATACATATAGAACATTAGATAATACTACAAATCAACATCAATTTCTGGAAAAACTTGTTAATGCCAAATCATATCAAACAGAGAAGTTGTCAAAATTTGGAATAAAATTGGAAATGTGGTATTTAGCTCGTTATCAAGGGCAATGCTAAATAGCCACACATTAATTGTGATTAATTTCTGAATGGAAATCGGGATAGACCTAAAAATGATTTCCATATTGCCCGATTAATCGCAAATGAGAACTCAATTCAAAGAAAACAAATTAGATAAATAATAAGACTAAAATAGAATTATCAGTAAATTAATTGCATTGGAAAAACCATTTCAAAGAAAAAATATTAGAAAAATAATTAAACTGTAATTGAATATTGATAAAGATAAACCTACAAGTATCTATCGCAACCAATATATATATATATATAATATTATATTTTTGGCATGCTCTAGGAATTCTTAATGAATATTCCCGCCAATCTAAACTAAAATTGTCATTCTGTTTTATCAGACAGTTTGATTAATATACAGTTAATTTAAAAATTCGTACAAAATAATGCATTGCTTTTCATTCAAAATTCAGAAAATTGAAAACTGAAATTTGGTGACGTGACACTTTATTCAATGCTGTTTATATAGGCCATTTTATTCATTGTACATTTAACATCAATATACTACATATACTGTAGATATTGTACAGTGAAAGAACACTAACATTGTTTATCCCTTATTAAAATATAAAATGCATAATTTAGTTTTAAAGATGCATTTCACAAATCATACACTCTGCCATATTACACACCAAATGTTGCATTTATTCAGATTTTTCTTTCTTTAAATTATGATAGCGTTTTCTGAAGTGGATATTTTTTTTCTAAGAATCGAATTAAAAAAGAAAGTAAATAACATTTGGAAACAAAATATATATTAATTTACATCCATATTTTCCTTCAATAACATACAAAATTGTATTAAATTTTTTTTAAATTTACAAGTTACATTTAAATGCACAAGCAAATAATTTTATATGAAGGGAAAAAAATATACAATTTTGTTTGAACTAATTCCCTAGTTAATTCCGCTCTCTAAAAAATGATATTCAATGTACTCATGTTTCATTTATCGTTGCCATAAAATGAAGTAAATCTTGTGATAAACGAATTTTTGATTTCATTTTGCATTTTTTTTTCAAGGAAATACCCGATGAAAGTGAATTGTGTTCTGTAAACAATCAAAACTTATTTGGGTTCAAAAATCTTCTTAATATTCTTGAATTTTCTTTTAAAAAATTTTATTGCATACTTAGAATTATAGAATAAAGAAATATTGAATTCAAATTATTTACATACTATGTACAAAATGTATAATATGTACAAAATATAAATGCTTTTACCTTGATAATTTTTGATCATCATACTAAAAACTGGAAAGATGATCCTTTATGCATTTCTGCGTGCCTTTTCATAAAATTAACATAATTCTTCAATAAAACTCAAGACACGCACGACAAACAAAAAATATAAACATTCTCTCTCTCAAAAAATTCTTTTACATTCCATCAAAAATTGATGCCAACTTTTTTATCTAAACTTTTAACTCATCTCGTAAGATAAAAAATATAAAAAGCAAAGCAGACGAAAAAACAGCTTCGCTTCCATAGCAACGAGTCGCGTCTTATAAATAAATTAAATATCACAATTGCAAATATGCAAACGATTTTCTGTGAATAAACTGGGATAACTTAATTTATCAATTCCTAACATACTCCCACCTTTAATTTAGGCGGAAGCCAAATTAAACTTAAGATCACTTTTGATCAAATTAAGCCCTAATTCAAAATAAAAAATATGCAAATAAATAAAGATAATAACTAAACAATAATAAAATAATAATGAAACATTTAGAGTTCTAGAAAAGTCAATTCAGGGTTTTAGAAAAGTCATTTCAGAGTTCTAGAAAAAGTCATTTCAGAAGTCTCTGTACTACTCTACCACTTCTAGTTTTACTGTTACTCACAGTCTGGATTACAGGGTCATCAGGACTTGATATCTCTAATGAGTACAGCTTACGAAGTGGACGCACCAAGGTCCCTGAACTTGTTTTAACTTCAGCCACTCTAGCTGCTCCATCTCGACTTGGGAAAATCTTTACAATTTTTCCTATAGGCCAATAAAGTCTCTTTTGGTTTAGTTCTATCAAGACTACTTCACCTAGTCTGACAGCTTGTCCTTTCTGTTTTGATTTTTGGACCAATTCAGCTAAATATTCTTTTCTAAATCTATTTCTAAGTTGTTGCCGAATATTTTGACAGTGTTTATATCTAGATTGAAGTTTCTTTGAATCTATTGCATCTAAATCAGGAACACCTATTTCTTCAATGTCTTGCAAAAATGATGATGGAGTCAAAGGTATAAATTTATCTGTTTCTTCAAAAATATAGGTTAGAGGCCTTTTATTTACTGTTGCTTCGACATCACATAGAACAGTCATGAGTTCTTCAAAAGTTAAAGTTGAAGTGCCGAGTGTTCTGATCAAGGGAATTTTAACACATCTAATCAGACGCTCCCACCATCCTTCCCACCAAGCTGCTGCTGGAGGGATGAACTTCCATTTAATAGGAGACAGTTCTTTTGAAGAAACTATTGCATTCCAATCCAATGATTTTAAAAGGTTATTGGTTCCTCTAAAATTTGAGCCATTATCAGAGTATATAGTAGTCGGCCTTCCTCTCCTGCATATAAATCTTCGAAGTGACTGAATGAATCCTTCCGCTGAGAGACTGGATACAAGTTCCATATGTATTGCCCTATATACTGCACATGTAAAAAGTACAACCCAAACTTTGGATCTTTGCTTTACGAAAAGAGGGCCAAAAAGATCAGCTCCAACAACTTCAAAAACTTTGGAATCTCTGACTCGATCTAGAGGTAGGTGGATTGGAGGTGTAGTATATGGCTTTGTAGAGTATCTTTTGCATCTGTAACACTTAGACAATTGACTTCTAATGATGCGTCTAGAAGAAATTATCCAATATTTTTCTCTCAAAATGGATCCAACTGTTTGAAGTCCAGCATGACAATTCTTTAAATGACATTCTTGAATCAGACAATTCACTACATGATGTTTCGATGGTAATAAAATTGGATATCTGAAAGAAAACTCGTCATCTCGCTCTAATATCTTTGTTTTTACTCTTAACAAACCTTCTTGATCTTTCATAACCTTTAATCCTTTTATTGCATCAGTAGTATTACCAAAACTTTCAGATTGTATTATTGACCAGAGCGACCTTTCCGCATCTTCTTTTTCTTCAATTGACAATTCTGATGGAAAACATATATTTCTGTTTCTGCACTTCATTATGAATCTCTTCACCCAACATACGACATTAATAAATCTACCAAATTTTGAAATTCTACTATATATCATAAATTCATGTGAATTAGAACATAAAAGAGTAGGTACTGAAGTTTTCTTCTTTTCCATCATTACTAATTCTTCGTTGGGGCTTGTTTCTGAATGTGGCCAATTTTCTTCTGATAACTTCAACCATTCTGGTCCCTCCCACCATCTCATCTTCAGCAGCTGTTTAGGACTACATCCGCGAGAAGGTAGATCAGCAGGGTTGAGATGACCAGGTACGAAGTTCCATTGTTGAGATTCGGAAAATTTACAAATTTCTCTAACTCTATTGCCTACAAACGTTCCCCATTGATCATTTCTTCGAATCCAAGCGAGAACAGTCGAAGAGTCGGTCCAATACTTTACTGGTATGGAAATACAATTAAAGGCTTTCAAAACAAATTTAGTCAACCTTATTCCTAAAATACAAGCAAGAAGCTCTAAACGTGGTATGGTTACATTTTTCTTTGGTGCAAGACGAGACTTAGCTCCTAAAAGTTGTACAAAGACTGCGTCTTTATCTTCACAACGTAAGAAAACTGCTGTTGCATAAGCTCTGGTACTTGCATCACAAAATGTATGAATAGACCATTTTTCTTTACAACCATAGCCTACACGTCTATTTATCTTCACGTCATTTAAATACTTGAGTTCGCTATACCATTTTTGAAAATTATTCCGGATTTCTTCTGGAAGTGGAGCATCCCAATCTAATTTCGTCGACCAGGCGTCTTGAATTATCAGTTTGGCTGGCAACAATGCTGGGGCTAAAAATCCTATTGGATCGAAGATCCCCTGGGTTACAGCTAATATCTTTCTTTTTGACAGATTTTCTATCTCATCACTAAATTTATAAGCGATCTTCAAACTATCTTCCATTGTGTCCCACTTCAACCCTAAAACCGGAACTATCGTTGTTACATTTTTGCTGAGCACCTTCTTTTCGTTAAGGAAACTGCTGTCTTCACTTTTAATTGGTCCGAATTCCCACATTCTTAATTCCATTTTCGCATCAGCCATGATTTCTGTAGATTTTGAAATAAAATTTTCTAGTTCAGGCACATTGTCGACTGAAGTAACGCAGTTATCTATATAGTATGATTTCATAAGCTTCTCAGCTATCTGTTTGTTTTCTTCATCAACATTACTCAAATGATATCTTATAACTGCACCTAGCAAAAATGGACTACAAGTTGCTCCAAAAACTACTCTATTGTGTTGATAAACTTGGAATTCGTCAGGACTCTTCCACCATAAAAATCGCAAGAAATGTCGATCTGATTCTTTGACTTCAATTTGAAGAAATGCTCTTCTTATATCGGCTACTACCCCAATAGTTTTCTCACGAAATCTTATTAACACTGCAGGAATTTGTTCGATGAGGTTTGGTCCTTTGAAGAGACAATCATTTGAAGAAGGAGACCTCCCTACCTTACACGATGCATCAAAAACTGGTCGAACACTTGTAGTAAGACTATCTGGTTTGATGACGGGATGATGAGGTAAAAAATGTCCTGGAATCTTGAATGCTTCATCTGGTACTTTACTTATAACGCCTTCTTCTTCCCATTCATAGAAAACTTTAGCATATTCTTCAAACATTTTCATTGATTTTAATTTCTTTGTTGAATTTATCAATCTTCGTTCAGCTATGTGTCTATTTGAGGGAATCTCACGTTTGCCGTTAATCCAAGGAAGACCTACAATATAGCGACCTTCTATATTTCTATCAACTTCTTTTATAAAATTATCATGAGCGAGTTCTTCTTCTTCTGCTTTAGACAAAGTTTGACAGGGATCTGTTATACCAATTGTCTCTAACTTCCATAATTCTGGAATCTTCATATCTTTTAAAGCTAGGTTCGTGATAAACATATTTCCATAATTTAGGCAAGACTGTGATGTACTTTCTAAACGACCACAAAGTGTCCATCCAAACTTTGTCTCTATTGCTGTAAGACCGCTCTTTAACTGTTTTACTCGACCTGTAAGAAGTTGTCCGTGGCTCTATCCCATGATAGAATCTAGCTTATCGGAAGATGTATTAAAAGCATGGCAGCGATATAATATTTCAATCACATCAAACACTGTTAGTAATAATAATGCATTGTCAACAAAAGCAAATATAGTAAGTTTGATGGAATTTCTGAAACAAGAAGTTGCAAACGAGGAAAGATTCAAATTAGCCAAATTGAGTTTTATAGAGCTGGGCTTTAAAGACAAACCTAAAGAAAAGTTAAGAAAAGCAGAAAGTAAAATACCTACTGCGGCAGGGCTATTTAGCGCAAAAGAACGCCTTTGTTTATTTTGCAGTAAATCTCATGAAAGCAAGGACTGTGTTAGGGCTAGATCTCTTTCCTTTAATGAACGGAAGGCCAAAATTAAGAATAAAAATTGCTGTTTAAAATGTCTTCGTTTTGGTCACCACGCTAAAGTTTGCAAAGTTTTTATTCGTTGCCACGTTTGTTCTAAACCCCATACCGAGTTATTATGCCCTGAAATTTCAATGTGTAAAGAACCAGGAAATACAGTTAAGACCCCAGAAGTTATTCAAAGCACCATAGCAAGTAAGCAGTGTTCTGCTGAAGTAGCCCTTATGACTTTAGAAATAGTTATTAAAGGTCGAATAACAAAGAAAGTACGAGCGTTACTTGATTGTGGGTCGCAAAAGAGCTATATTTTAAAAGGTACAGCTGAAGAGTTAGGTTTACATCCCATTTCTTCTGAAGATATTGTACACACTTTGTTTGGTGGTACGCAAACAGAAGCTAAATCTCACAATAAATTCCAAGTTGAGTTAAGTTCTTCTGATAGACAGAAACAAACGAAAGAAGTCTTAGAACTTTTGGATCAAGATATAATTTGTAACTATATTCCTCGGATACCAAAAGAATCAGTAATTAAAGAGCTTAAACAAAATAAACTATGGATCACAGATTTAGGAGCAGGAAGTCCAAAAATTGAAATTTTGATTGGAAGCGATTACTACGGACAACTTCTTACAGGTCGAGTAAAACAGTTAAAGAGCGGTCTTACAGCAATAGAGACAAAGTTTGACAGGGATCTGTTATACCAATTGTCTCTAACTTCCATAATTCTGGAATCTTCATATCTTTTAAAGCTAGGTTCGTGATAAACATATTTCCATAATTTAGGCAAGACTGTGATGTACTTTCTAAACGACCACAAAGTGTCCATCCAAACTTTGTCTCTATTGCTGTAAGACCGCTCTTTAACTGTTTTACTCGACCTGTAAGAAGTTGTCCGTAGTAATCGCTTCCAATCAAAATTTCAATTTTTGGACTTCCTGCTCCTAAATCTGTGATCCATAGTTTATTTTGTTTAAGCTCTTTAATTACTGATTCTTTTGGTATCCGAGGAATATAGTTACAAATTATATCTTGATCCAAAAGTTCTAAGACTTCTTTCGTTTGTTTCTGTCTATCAGAAGAACTTAACTCAACTTGGAATTTATTGTGAGATTTAGCTTCTGTTTGCGTACCACCAAACAAAGTGTGTACAATATCTTCAGAAGAAATGGGATGTAAACCTAACTCTTCAGCTGTACCTTTTAAAATATAGCTCTTTTGCGACCCACAATCAAGTAACGCTCGTACTTTCTTTGTTATTCGACCTTTAATAACTATTTCTAAAGTCATAAGGGCTACTTCAGCAGAACACTGCTTACTTGCTATGGTGCTTTGAATAACTTCTGGGGTCTTAACTGTATTTCCTGGTTCTTTACACATTGAAATTTCAGGGCATAATAACTCGGTATGGGGTTTAGAACAAACGTGGCAACGAATAAAAACTTTGCAAACTTTAGCGTGGTGACCAAAACGAAGACATTTTAAACAGCAATTTTTATTCTTAATTTTGGCCTTCCGTTCATTAAAGGAAAGAGATCTAGCCCTAACACAGTCCCTGCTTTCATGAGATTTACTGCAAAATAAACAAAGGCGTTCTTTTGCGCTAAATAGCCCTGCCGCAGTAGGTATTTTACTTTCTGCTTTTCTTAACTTTTCTTTAGGTTTGTCTTTAAAGCCCAGCTCTATAAAACTCAATTTGGCTAATTTGAATCTTTCCTCGTTTGCAACTTCTTGTTTCAGAAATTCCATCAAACTTACTATATTTGCTTTTGTTGACAATGCATTATTATTACTAACAGTGTTTGATGTGATTGAAATATTATATCGCTGCCATGCTTTTAATACATCTTCCGATAAGCTAGATTCTATCATGGGATAGAGCCACGCCGAATTGCTTTCTAAACTTAAAGCCATTGATTCTAACGATCTTAAATATGCCTCGACTTTCGTGAATAAATCTGATAAGGGAAGTTTATCTTTGCCGTGCGCCTGTACATTAGCTACAATCAATTTTAGGAATTCTCTAACGTACACTTCTATTAGTAAATCTTTATTTCCAAAACGCTCTTGAAATGCCTCGACAGCTTTGGGGTAATTAACTGCGGTCATTGGATAGCTCTCTAACAAGCGCCTGGCACTGGTTCCAGGTTCTACCGATTGGAAAAGATACTGAAATTTGTCACTATTATCCAAATCTATGTCTTCATGAATTTTCTGAAACTGAGACCAAAATGAAAGATAATTTATTAACTGCGAATCGAATGGCTTAATATTTAGTTTAGGTAATTTATAATGCTTTGATTTGGAATAACCGTGATCTGTGCTTTTTTCACTATCATCTTGATTACGTTTATTTGTACCCAATGCTTCGCTAACTTTACGCTTAATGGTAATAAATTGATCTGAATAACTTTCATTTTCCACTACTTCATTTTCAATAGCCTCTTCATCGCATTTATCATCATCTAACATGAGTTCAATTATAGCTTCCTCAATAGCTTTAATTTCATGAATCAAATTTTCTAATTTACTAAAACCGTCTAAAATTTTGTCCTTATCTAATGACTCGCTGTTAATTTCTTCATTCAAAACATTTAAAGTTCTGGTAAATGACGAACGTAGTGGTGTACGCTTTTTCTTTAGCTTATTCATCTTAGAAAAATTAAGTAGTAATGCACAGCTTATGAAAACACTATACGCTATAAAAACAATTCAAAATCTCAACAGTATTATTCAAATGTCCCTGTTCGGGCGCCAGATTTGTTCTGTAAACAATCAAAACTTATTTGGGTTCAAAAATCTTCTTAATATTCTTGAATTTTCTTTTAAAAAATTTTATTGCATACTTAGAATTATAGAATAAAGAAATATTGAATTCAAATTATTTACATACTATGTACAAAATGTATAATATGTACAAAATATAAATGCTTTTACCTTGATAACTTTTGATCATCATACTAAAAACTGGAAAGATGATCCTTTATGCATTTCTGCGTGCCTTTTCATAAAATTAACATAATTCTTCAATAAAACTCAAGACACGCACGACAAACAAAAAATATAAACATTCTCTCTCTCAAAAAATTCTTTTACATTCCATCAAAAATTGATGCCAACTTTTTTATCTAAACTTTTAACTCATCTCGTAAGATAAAAAATATAAAAAGCAAAGCAGACGAAAAAACAGCTTCGCTTCCATAGCAACGAGTCGCGTCTTATAAATAAATTAAATATCACAATTGCAAATATGCAAACGATTTTCTGTGAATAAACTGGGATAACTTAATTTATCAATTCCTAACAAATTGAAAGGACATTTTATTTTTTTATGCGTAAAATAATGTCCCAAATAGTTTTTTAAGATAAAATACAAAAAATACCTCATGAATAATAAAATTTTATATTGAGTCTAGCTATAAAACACAAACTCAAGAGGAATATAAAAATGTAATATGACATCTGTTTTTGCGAGATTTTATATTCTTTCTCCTCTAAAAGAACATAATATTTTTGTAAAAAATGAAACAGAGTGGATAATATATCTTTTTTGCAAACAACTATAAATAATCTGTTTGATGGTCTTTCGATATTTACATTTCTTTTTTTCTGCATGATGATACTTTTATATATTACATATTTGAAATTTTACTTAAAAATAACGAAACTGTATTTAGTTTTCCCTTTTAGCGATTTTCAAATGAAACATTTCCTGCTTTTTTATCTTGGCATATTTTCAGAATATTTGTAAAATGAACTCATCATGCCATTTTTTAGAGAGTTATTTACCATTAAAATAAAGATTGCTATTTCCATAGATAACACTTTTATGTATTTCTTATTGTTTATGAAAGTGAATCTATCCCATCATAGAATTTTCAGTGACATTTATTTTCAAAGAAAACCATTTAAAACTATACATATAAATCCCTTGAAAACACCAAAGCAATTTAATATTAGCTGTGAGTGATAAAAAAGACATTTATTAGCGAAAAAAAAAATGTTATATTTATTCACATTCGACATGTTTCATTGCTCTGACGGCAACATACTGAAACACTAACTATCATCAATGAACAAATAGCAGGCATGAAATCCACCAAGAAAATTACAGCCCTGGGCTGACTATATAACAAAGAACCTTCACAAATTAATTTTAAAAATAGTAGAAAAATCTGTCCATCAAAATTGTATTTGCCATCAATTATCCGTTAATCAACAGAGATCTTCGTACGAAGTCAAAATAAGTGTAATGGTTCATGCTCCATGGAGCTCTCTAAGGTTTGAAAAGAAATGCTTTACAGAATAACGAAACAATAACTAAAATAATTCACGTTGTCGAATACCCATTTTTAGCACTTTCTATCAAAGTTGATACCTGCCTATACATTCTTTTTGTCTGTTCGTCTGTCGATCTCTCAACACTCTCTAACTTCCGTAAATATAATCGGAACTTCATGGAAGTGATAAAGCTTATTTAAGGCTTATTGATATTGCATTTCAAATATGTACGGTTAATGGTTCATTTACAAGGACACTGAAAAGAATTTGATTACATTACGGTATATGGAAAGAGATCGTTCGGAGATTATTTTAATGACATTACGCTATTTTACAACATTGAAACCAATATAAATCACTAAATTTTACGACTATCATGTTTACATAGAGCATTCATACCATTTTTTGCTAATTTACAGGGACACACAAAAGAAACCAGTTACAGTACAATATTCGTGTAATAATTGCTGAAGAGAGCATTTCAAAATGCGGTATACCTCTTTAAATTTAATTAGTTTTTTGCATATTATTCTTTATATAGAAATTTTATACCTCATACACAGGACAGCATAAAAGTTTTCGCACATCATTCTCCTTATAAGAGGAAATTGCTGAAGGGTAATTTGCTAAAATATATGTTTCTATTAAATGAACTAAATTTTGGGAATGTATCTTTTTAATAGCTAAAAATCTCTGTATATCATACACGGGGCTGCTAAAAAATTCGGATAATTTTCACATTGTAGATTGTGAACAGTTGAAATTTGGCTTTTAAATGCGTTATATATTTCCATATGGTGGAATAAGACGTGATATTTTAATTTTTCGAACGGTGCAGTTTTGTTATATTGTTCTCAGAGTGTTTGAAAGTCTATGATTGATGCATGTTTTTTTTCTTTCTTGTTAATATTGCAGTTGGTTTGATTAGGTTTGAATTTGCGTTATTTATATTTATTTATTATCAGTTTATTTTTGTACAGTTCAATTTTACAAGTTCAATTTAACTTTTGTGCAGCCCTGTATATAAGGTATAGAATTTATATATAAATAATAATATGCAAAAACTAATTAAATTTAAAAGAGCATACCACATTTATGATACCGAAAAGGGCATACTCTCCAGCATTTATTACGCAAATATTGTACTGTGACCGATTTTTTTGCGTGTCCTTGTAAGTTAGGACAAAAATGCTATAAATGCTTTTTTATGCGAAAATATTTGTATTATTTTAAATTTTGAGAAGGTTCAAAAAATGAAACATATAAAAAGTGAATAAATAAAGTTTTAAAAAATAATTATTTTGCCTTTTAAATGTATTTTTTATCACATTCTGCAAATTTAAAGGAAGTTCCATATATTTACTTTATAAATTTATACTGGATAAAGATCTAAAAATTAAACGATATGCTGTAAAGAAATTGTAAAATTTGGTATTTATGTATGTTATAGTGCAAAAGAAACTGTCTTTAAAAAATAATTAAAAAGATGCATTTCATGTCTCGTTTTACATTGGTTTTAAATTAGTAGCATATAAGCATTAAGTTATAAAAATTTGTAAAATATTAAGAGAGCCTTATAATACTTGCATTTTCAGAACAAACATTATGTTAATTTATTTATAGTAAAAAATTCAATAAATATTGTAATAATGTTTAAGAAATTTTTAACATAGATGTTTTTAGTTGCACTGTTCAAATATTGTACAGTGTTTGCATATACATACTATATATATGATCTAATTCAATTTTAAATTTATTTTTAAAGGGACTCAATATGAAGTTTGTTTATATTATATAGGTTATATATTAGCCACGTTAAACAGATATTCTGTTTTATTTGTGAGATATTTGATGATATTCTGTGCGTAATAAATTACTCAATGTGCTTATTAATTAGAAATATTATTTATTTCTAGTTTTTCTCTTTTTATTATCCTAATCATAATGGCTTCTGCAATCCATTTAATGTACCGAAATAATTTTTTTATAAAAGTAAGAAAACGCATCTCATTTAACTGTAATTTCCTCTTAGAAAGAAAATGGGGAAATATACATTACTTTAAACTTATTTTAGTATGAATGAATTTTCCTTCAAATGAAATAAACGATCTTAAATATGAAAAGTCATTTCAATTTCTTGATGATGCTGAATAAGTGTAACATAAAACTGTATAATCTTACATTACAAAAGAAAATGAAAACATTTAAATGCGACTTTTTTGAATTCATTTTCTTATTTAAAAGAACCTGTACTAAATGTTCACCTTAACTTGATTGAAAGACTTCCGTATTTAAACAGTCGGTCGTTTATTTTATAAATAAAATACAAAAATTGGATTGTTCACTTTCAAAATATAATAATGGCCTACTGTTTTGAAAACATAAATAAAAAAAGCTATTATAACCCATTGTAAGGTAATTCAAAATATTAAAAAAATAAATCATATTTAAACTGATCGGATGTTGCAATCCCAAATCTTTTTTTTTTTTTTTTTTTTTTTTTTTTTTTTTTTTTTTTATGCATGTTAATACTTCCTGAAAAATGCAGCATTGCAGCGCCATAGCATGCCATAGCAGGTGTATGAAGAAGATTACCTGATGGCAACTATCGACATCGTGGAATTTCACTCATACGAACAAGGTAGATTCATAGTCAAATTTCAAGTAACATAATAGCATTTCGCAGTGTTTAGAATACAATGAAGACATTAAAACACATTTCACTCATTAAATAGCATTAAGATGCATTGTATTTCATACCTTTTAAGTGACCTTGTAAATATACTTTGAATGCTATAATATCATTTTATAGTTGGGAGTTTATTGCGGCTAACTGCAGTAATATGTTTTTAATATCCTATGTACGTAATTATTTTGCCACTAAGTTGGAATATTCATCTTTCTGTACTCTGTAAACGTACTTAGTAAACGTAAGAATGAAATAATTTTAGCTAGTATATAAAATAAAACCGAATAAAGTTTTAGATTCAACTAAAGATGTACGAAATACACATGAAATTAATATCGAATTTAACAATTCTCATGGAAATCGGAAAGCTACATTCTCTTGTAGAACCACCAAACTTTTTATTCTGAGCAAAAAGCGGAAAAGTTTAAACTGTTTGAAAAGTACGGGTCGAAGGTCGTATTCAGTGAAAATATAAATGGGAGTAAAATAAATGTTATTGAATTTTCAGTACTTAAATTCAAATGTCTTTCACATAAATAAAACCATTTTTTAGAGGATTAAACTGGCAATAAAAAAAATATAAAGTGTATTGATATGGAAAAAAGTGGAAAGTGCAAAGTTGAAGCATAAAGTATTGGTGTATGGAATAAAAAAAGGGAAATATTAATTAAACTTTTCAAAGTTTAAATAAGAAATATAAACCATTGAGCACTTCCATAATCGTAAGCAAAAGAAAATATAAATTAATAGATAGAAAAATAAAAAAGTAAATAAATAAAGAGACAGAGAGACAACCCTTTACATTACTTAGACCGAAAATCGTTGTATAAAAATATGACGGAACCAACCGATTAATTATAATGTCTACTATTTAATGCTACACGTAACACTATATATTATTTATTGTTTTTTTTTTGGGGGGGGGGTAGTTGACGAGAAGGACCTAAAGTGACCAGTGATGGCAAAGTGTCAGAATGAGATTTTTTCGTTGTTATAGTCATCCCACACTGTAAAAAAATTCTGTAGAGGTACTAAACTTTTTCTTGGAAACTGGGATTCCAAGAACTTTTCCTGTAACGTTAACAGCAAAAATTCAAGTTTTAGAATCGGTTACATGGGTTTTTCCTGTTACCGTTACATGAAAAGTTCTTGGAATCCCAGTTTCCTAGAAAATGTTTAGTACCTTTACAGAATTTTTTTTACAGTGCACCACGCAGAATCTGGTGAAACAGTCGGGACAGATGCTGGTAGTATTGCCCGCGATTGTAAATCTGAGAACTACGTCATTTTTCTACTTTGTAATTCTTTGTATTGTTTTATCTATTTCTGATTTTAGGCTATGGGTACAATTTCTTCCTTGTAACTAAAGAATACATAGTGTTGTCATTATTTGCTCTTAAGCTGTTTCATGAGAGTGAAATAAACTTTTGAATCATGAGTGTTTGAAGACGCTAAGCCATGCAGATTAGATGATCTAACGCAATTTTTGTACTTGGGTTATTCCGTGTGATGTCTACATAAAGATTTGTGAAAATGTCCAGTTGGCTGCTTTGTCCAGAAAAGATTTTTAATTCATTTTTTCTAACAAAATAGCACTCAAAAGTATTTTTTAAGAAGAAACTATGTTTCGGAAATAAATTCTGCAGAGAAATCGCTATTCTTCACATTTGCAGTCTGTATGTCTGTTGCGAGAACTTACGTTCCAACTTTTGTCATATAGATACTCATTAGCTATTACTTCATTTCTAAGATTTAATACTTAAAATATTCAAAACATGATACCTTTGTTTAATGTGTGTTATTTTAGTTTGTGTTCTTTAAATCTGCATCTCGAGTCACTAAAATTTGTTCATTTAGTTACACAAGTCATTTATACCTATCTAGGCGACAAAGTGGTCATTTTGAGTTTTTCTTTTAAGATAACGTATACATTGTAAAATATTTATTTTGTAAGTATATAAGATAGCAATGGAAATTAAAAATATTAAAGCTGCTATTGGCATTTGCTTATGGAACTTTATTGATTAAAAAGGTACCATAAAAATTCAACAAATCTTAGAGTGTCTTTTTTACACTTCCCTCCACATATTTGACGAAGAAAAGCATTTCTACATAACAAATGTTCTACTTTAATCAATAAAATAAATCATTTCGTGGATTTTATCTTAAAGTTTTTTAAAAATCTGTCAATAAAACGAGAAGGCATCCGTATATTTTTAAATATTTAATTCATTCAAATTTAGTATAAATTTTTTATATATTGTAGTTTTTTTTATATTCCATTTAAAATTTCTGAGAGAATGCTATCCATTAATTTTATAACATTTTGAAATTTATTACATATCTATTAAAGACGTTCTTCTTTCAAAAATTCAATTACAAAGCAGATTGTGAAAAAGTATATTTTGGAACTTTCACTTATGTATTCCTGTCTGGCTCTTAATTTAATAATGATCAAATTCAAAATCTCGTCTTTTCAGACTTCATTCTATATTTGATTATGATGAGCAATTTCCACATAAAATAGAGTCAAATGTTCTATCTTAATTCATTAAATATGCACTAACATTGCCTTTTCATTCAATTTAAATTAAAAATTAAAAATGTTAAGCTGTGGAAACAGTTCTAAAAATGTTAAGCTGTGGAAACAGTTCTAAAAATGGCATCAGATTCATTAAAAATACGCATATCTATAACTGAATGACCTATTCAAATGTAAAGTACTTCGGTAAAGGAATATTTCAGATATTATAAATGATATTAAGTGAAAGTAGTTGAATTCAAAAACTTTGTTTTCCTTTGAAATTCGAAAGTCATGTGCGCAAAACACTGTGTTGATACTTTTAATATATACGCAATAAATGTTTAAAATTTAAATATGAAAGAAGTTTAATTTTAAACAGATTTCTATTTCTGTGAGACAAAGAAATTGAATTTTACCAAATGATTAATTTTTAAATAGTGAAATAAAATCCTGTTAAATTTAAAATGTTATGTATATACCCATGACTTGGGTCTCTACTACTTATTAAAAATTCCCTGTTTTATATTAAAGTTGAAAAAATTTTAATTATCTTGTTTAACAGAAGAATGTTTCATGAATTTTCCGTGATCTAAATAGGTGCAAGATTCTACTAAACAGTAGCAATAATACGTATGCACCCTATTTTCATCTCAGAAAAATAATGTTTTTAAAAAACGAAAAGATTTTAAATGTGTACCGAGTTGACATAACATTGAGTACGAAGTTAAGATTAATAATAGAACATAAATTTGGGATTAATAATAATTCTAAATATTTTGAAAAAAATGTCTTCAATTATTTAATTTTATATTAAATTCAAAAAATTGCTTCATAATATGTACATACTCTGTAGCAATTAATTTATTGTAAAAATATATTTCTTCAAATGAAGTGAGTGTGCCACATAAATCTTGTGTAGATTTAAACGCTTTACATTATTTATTTACTTATTTTTAGTGTCTTTTTTACGTCATAATAAAGGAAACTATTATAACATAAATTTTGAAAACAAAACCGTAACCAAAAAAAAAAAAAAAAAAAAAAAAAAAAAAATCCTGTTTTTTTTTTTTTTTTTTGAAAAACAGACAACGTTACAGCACTTGATAAATATCTTTGAAAATGAAATATTTTTTAAAGTTTTATTTATTGAATTTTGGAAATAAATAATGCTTTTATATAGATAGATAGATAGACATCTATGTATATATATGCGTGTGTTTATGTGTGTGTATGTGTCCTACTTTGCGGGAGGTATGTGTCTCCCATTAAATAAAAACTTTGAATTTTGAAGTTTTTTAAAAAAGAAATTTGTGCATCCTCAGATTTTAACAATATTTAAATGGGATCACCTTAGTGTCTTACGCATAAAAAATAAATAAATAAAAATTGATGCGTAACACAGTTATTCGCGAATAGGAGTAAAAATACATACATACGGGTAGAATACATTCTCCTCCTATTTATGAAGTTGATTAATTTTTTTTAAAATGAATGCATATATTAAAATAAAAAGAAAATGCGCGTTTATTCAAATACTAATTTAATCATCAGTGTTAAATAATGGATAATGCGTTTGCATTATACTATGTAGAACGGAGTTTCAACTAGGAAAATAATATAATTTGAAATTTAATAATATTGTCTGAATTGATTTGTTAGATTAAAAAACTGTTAGGTTATTATATTAAAATCACTTTTTTCTTGTTTTTACTTAAAGATTTTCATTGAATTGCTGACATCGAGTCATTTCTCTTTTTTTTTTCTTGTCTAGATAGCTACATTTTAAAGCTTCGAAATTCCTCAACTTTTCTTTGTTGTTATAATTGCGGCTACTGGGATAAATGTAGCTTAGTTTTCACTTTGTTTTTAGTCTATTAATTGAGAAAAGGTTATTTCTATATATTTATTAACTAAATATATCTGATGACGTTCCATAATAGTAGTTATTAATGGAAATAATTTTCCATTTCATTGAATCAAAATATCTCATTAAAAACATAAATTTTTCCAAAGATTAATTTATTTGGAAAATTTTCAATAGCTAATTTAATAATATTTAATGCCGATATGCTATACTTTTCAATCCAATGCTTTTTTACACTGTAAAAAAAAAGTGTGATATTACTAAGATTTTCCTAGTAGATTTGCATTTCAAGAACTTTTTATGTAACGGTAACAGCAAAAACTCATGGAACCTTCCTCGGTTACATGGAATTTTGCTGTTACCGTTATATGAAAAGTTCTTGATATACAAATTTACTCGAAATTTTTTAGTAAATTTTTTGATTTTTTTTTACAGTGTACGCCTGTTATATTTTCATACAATATTTTCTGCTTATTCCAGTAACTATGGATTTCCTTCCCTAAAATATCCATCTTCATTACGACGCGACGTTGGT
Source organism: Maratus speculifer (assembly GCA_964019185.1). Taxonomy (NCBI): domain Eukaryota; kingdom Metazoa; phylum Arthropoda; class Arachnida; order Araneae; family Salticidae; genus Maratus; species Maratus speculifer. The sequence continues at coordinate 270,223,903 of OZ025300.1, forward strand.
GTCTCCCGCGATACTCATTGCTTATCAGCCGTGTTTGCTCGATTTGTTCTCGAAAGCATTTGGGAAGAAGTCTGTCAGTGTTGTGATCATAAAAACAATCGCCATATCTGTTTTATTGACTGGAAAAAAGACAGATAATGAAATAAAAGATTTCGGGGATGTTGTAAGTATTTGAAAATTTATCATGACAAGGTAGGTGCTTGCAATTTTCTTTTCTTTTTCTTTTTTTTTCTTTTTTTTTTTTCTTTTTTTTTTTTTTTTTTACTTAAAAAAAACAGCTCAACAAGGAAAAAAAAATGGAGCAATTATTAAAAATTACCGAATGTTGTGTCTGCAAGAGGTAATTTTATATTTCTGAATTGAAAAGGTATGTATGATATGGTAGCTTAACATCGATTAGAAATAATCCGATGAAAGGATTGTAAATAAGCAGAAGGTGATTGGAAAATATTCATTTAATTTTTAATACTCTTTTTTTCTGCGAAGCATGTCGAACCATGTATTTCTTCCCTTATTGGAATTATGAATTTAGAAAAAGGATATTACTATAACTTGTGTATTCAGTATACTACAGTAGTATATATAACTTGTGTAGTGACTACACATATTCAAAAGAGCAAAGGCATCAAGAGAGTAAGAGAATGTCACTATTATTCTTTGTACCACAAAAATGCTGGAATAGCTTTGGCGTCATGAACTTATGCACGAAACTTCCATTAAAGCTGCAGGCACATGCTCCCGGTCAACTAAATTCTACGAAAAGGCGTTGTATGCATTTTGTATAGGACCCTTTTGCGTTTTCTCCCTAATAGAACGAGGGAGAATGAACAAAGAGTCAAGAGATAAGAGGCTCAACCTTACTTGAGTGAAAGGATCTTGTTTTGAGGATCATCCGAGCAATTTCTGAAGAAGTTATTAAAGATGAAAAACACCGTGTCGTCACAACAAACAAGTCGAGAGTTTCTGAAAGTTTGTAGGTTCATTTGTCTACACCTTAACAGTGCTGAGAAAAACTTGTTAGTCTGCATCGTGACAACTGTCTTGGAAATCTAGGACCTGCCCCTATTCTCGTATTTTCGAGAAGATTCAATCCTTTATATGTTAGACATGTAAGGCCTGTATTACGGTTAGGTGCCGTAAGCTTGAACAGCTTCTTTGATGACGATCATTGTCACTTTTTGTTCTTATTTCATAGTTTTCTGGTGTACTAGGAGTTAATAAACACTGTCTGTCTCCGTTTAAGTCCTCACTACCGCACCAGTAAAGCATTTTCGACCATGCATCGCTATGTAATTTCCCATCGTCTAGGTATCGTCACTTTCTCTCTTAAGAGTTTGTAACCGTTGTGCTGATAAACCTTTAGATATAATAAATGTTTCACGAAAATTTTATAATTAAAATAAACAAAATATAACTCATTTTCAGTTCGTTAACCTAAATGTTTCTTTAAGAAGCATCTATTCATAAAGGGTACGTTATTCAAATGGGGGTGTTTACTTATCAGGGAATTTTCATTGGATGTTGAACAGGCATCCGATAGCGTTAATCCGTATGCTTTTAGCAGATTAACGACTTAACTATCTATAACGAGATATTAAATTGAAATAAAACGTTTGCTAGAAGATGCACAATTGTGTACATATTGTTATTTCAGATTTATTTTTATTTTAAGCTGTTTACTGTTTAGAAATATATATATATATATAACTTCTGCTGATTGATTTGTGAGAAAAGATCTATACTATATTTATCAAGTAGAAGAATCCAATAAAATGTTTTTTAATAAAGAAAAATTAAGACTTAATTTAAAAGACATCATTCGATTAGTCGCGATTACAATGGATTTTCTAAAACTAAATTTTGATGACAAATTTAATGTGGTACCATTATTGAGCTATTTTAAATGTTTATTTTCAATTGTAGTTTAAACATATTGTTCAATTACTGCTCTTACGCTGAGAGGCTATTGACACAAATAATCACCTCACTGAGTTGAGGGTTGAGATAACAGGATTAGTTAAAACTTAGTTTGCACATTAAAGTGCAATTTGTCTATTAAGTCATATCTTTGTGGAAATCACATGCAGACCCTAATTTAGGGATTGACTGGTAAGTTTATCAGTGTGTGTTCCTGCTACGAGTCATCCATCGCTTCATACATTTTGATGCAGGACAACCCTATAATAAAACTACCAGTCAATCAATAACAGCGGGTCTGCCTTTGATTTCTATCGAGATATCACTTCGTGCAACAGTTGCATTTTAATATCTAATAAAGTTCCCTCAAATCCTAGAAATTCACCTGTCGATGAAGTAGTAATCTGTGAAGACTCCTTCCTGTCAATTAATAATGTCTAGTTAATACTAGGGTCTAATTAGTAATACGGTTCTCGTAACTAATACTTTCTGTCAAAATATCTGACTTCTCACAAGATGCAAACTTTAATAGTTTTTATATATAATTTATTTTTTCCACATCATTTAATAAACTATATAATTAAAATAATATTAATAATTTGTAACACAAAGGATCGTATTCATTATTTATTTTTAAAAACTAGAAGATGATTCAATCCATGATGGGTCATTATCTCCTTGTCGATAAGATTTGTTTGCTCAATTTTCAGAATATAAACAGTACTAATTTAATCAATTCTTGTTATGACAATAACTTTATTTTTTTTCCATTGATATCAAAAGGGTGTTTGAATAAATAACGGGTGATAAATGAAGAGAAAAATTACTTTCTGCGATTCGTAAAAAAAACCTCCAGCTGCTTCCGATAGAAAAGAAATGAAATGGCGAATGGCAGGCTTTTCCAAAGATTTGATGGACAGGCATTGTGCTATAGAGTGGATCGTTTCCAAATTCTATGATCGAGAGTGTTCACGTGTTAAAATATCAATGTCTCTCTTTTCTAAACACGCTATTCTTTCATCCAATTTATAAAAAATAAAAGAGAGGGCAATCTTACCAGTTTTTTTCGTAGTGAATACAATATAATTTTGAAGAAGATTCACAAATTTCTTTAAAATATTTCGTAAAATTTAAATGAAGCATCTAGCAAAACCTCTAATAGTCTAGAAAGCTTTAAAAAGGCTAGACGAGAAAGAATGTTATTGCAAAAGAAAAAAATCAGTGACACTTAAAAAAAACAACTTTAGATTTTATACTAGTATACTGGCATCTAAAGTGCCTATTTATAAATGTAAAATAAGAAGTATATACCGTCTTATAAATATATTAAACTGTGTATTACTGAATAAAAATATATTATTTCCTTATTTGACGACTCATTATTGTTAATTTTACAATTATAAACTCCAACCGTACCTTCCAGTTTTAAAAACTCAATATTTTCTTTCAATCTAAAATTACAATAAATGCTGCAATAAAAAAAACTGCGGTTGTTATATTATGATAATAATGACATAAATGGTTTTACAATACACTAGTAATTTGTTTACATAAGGATAGGTTATTAAATAAAATTTGCATGTACACATAAATAATGTTACACTATGGAAAAATTCCCCGAAACCAAGAAATGGAATAGATTAATTTAAGTGCAGAAAGGGCCTGCTATTTATTTAATAAGAATAAATACAGGACTATTAGCCGAAATGTATGTTATTTTACCTGCAAAGCAAAAATACATATTTCATGTCGACAGTATTCGCATGATATTTGCTTAAAAATTGTTTATCGAGAATAATTACGATTTATTTCCAAGAATTTATATATAACTCGTTCCTACAGCTGGGAAACCCTTTGAGAAATATAAATATTTAGAAAAATAAATGTATGGCTATCATTGAGTATACAACCGCAGTGTATTACGCTCTCTTGGAACATTCAACGTTGGAAATCATTCATTTAAACATAAATATTTATTAAATAACCTTATGCCAAATAAATATGAAGATTAAGAATTGCAAAATGAAATTAAATAATTCTTGTTGATTTTAGATTTTAAAATTTAGTAATATTATTTATCTTTGTTTCGTAGAATAATCCACAGGACAATTTTAAAGCGCTTGAGATTGGTCCGAAGTATCGAGAACGTGATTATGACTACTAAGCAGACAGGAGCAATATTTGGTTGAAAAATTTAAAACATTAAAATAACGGACTTTTGAAATAACATTTTATTCGTTTACCGTTGTGATTTTTACTGAACGTTTGTCGCCAAACAATGTAATTTTAAGTCAAAAGTGCAGAAGTGTAACATTAGCTTGAAGATATTTGCAATAATGTTGTTTTTTTCAGGCGAACGACATAATTTCTTGTGAACACTTTTATATTGAATTGCAAATTATATAGCTACACACAAAAAAATAATTGATTAAAACGACAAAACATGTTTTATTGAGTACATTTTGGTTGTTTTAAGCGAAATTTTTAGTTAAAAAATCGGTTTTGTTGCTCAGATAAAAAAATATTGTTAGCGCTCTTATTAAATTTTAACAAAGTTTGCTCAATTTTATTTGAGTCTTACTAAAGTATAGTTTTCTCGAATTGTAATTCCAATAAAATTTTGTTGTTTTTTCAAAACTTAAATTCATGTGCAGTCTCTCCCGTAATTTTGTTTAATTTATGTCTGATGCACCGCACCATTCTCACCTCCGTTCATAAAGATATGTACCGGATAGCATTGGATGAAAAAAATTATTGTATGAATGCATTGAAGCTCCTCTTGCCATTATAAGTTAATTTCTGAGGTAAATAGAAACACAAGAGTCTTACAAGCTATCTGGCAAGATAATGAAAGACACAGAAAAGTGCCGGTGAGAGTCCTTGTTCACAGAGGGGAATTTTCGTATGCTTTGATCAGGGCAAAGTTCAGTTATAATTTTTGATTGAAAAGTGTATGGAGGTGCTTAAAAGAGTTTGACACTCTTAGCGTATGTAGCCGGTGCAAATGTGATCCCACGACAAATCTATTTCGATAGCTTAGTGTGAAAGTTACATAGGATTTTAATAAGTAACACAGTAAGTAGAAGGTATTTGCTACATTTAACTTAATGCGTGACTGAATCACCTATATTAGAGTTCTTAATTGTAAATATTGTTTTGTTATATGAAAATAATGTGTAAATAAGTTGTTTGTTAATTTTTATCGATTCGATTTAACATTTTTTGACAATCCTTCTCACCCATTCCCGATATCATGTGGTTATATAGGTAATGACAGCATACTAACACAAAGAAACATTCTTTAAAGTCCTGTGGACTAAAAAAGTGCAATATACGTATAATATAACAAGTAGAAGAAATGAAGATAATATGAAGAAACCCAAGAATAAGTTGAAAACTAGTGTTGCACAATTGAAGATTTAAAAAAAATCTTCTTTAAACACCGTAAATAAATTAAATTGCGCAAAATCTTTCGAAAGAGCTTAGTCCTTCTAGAGACGGACAGCTATTTTCATAGTAGACCCTTATCTTTTTGCACCTGAAGAAAGACTAAGTTCTTTCGAAAGGCCTTGCACAATTTAATTTATTTATGGTGTTTAAAGGAGTTTTTTTTTTCAATATGAGGAAAGTTCAAACTCTTTAGCAGTGATCTCACTACAAAAGTTTATCATATAACTAACAGATAAAACTGGGAGTTTATGATTCCAGTCGTACTTTATTTTCATAGTTTTATTGTGTCTGACAAACAGTTCAGTTCCTTGAAGATACGTAAAAGAATTATGAAACCTAACGCCAATTTAGGACTATTAACATAAAGACAAGAACTATCATACAGTAATATTCTTTCCACAGTTATTCGTATGGTACCCTTTTCACTTTTGTCATTATTACAAGGGTGGAGCGTTTCTTTTATTGTTTAAGGGGGATAAAAGTCAGAAACAATATATATATATGTGGGATTAAAGAATAAAGTATCCAGCAATAAATGATAATGAACTCAATGATTTAATGAACGTGATATCCAAAATGAGACTCGTGTGATGATGCGTGGAAAGAACGAGGTGTTCTATAGATTTCAGCAATGGCGAGTTGGATGGATTTTTAATCAAAAGCTCAGGGAAGCTTATTTCTTTTAAATATTATTCAGTTCTACTGTTATCATTGAATGTTACTTGCATATTTTATGTCTATTAAACCTTTCAAGAATTTTCCTTTTTTTTTCAAGAATGTTAGTTTTTCTTAAATCATAAGCTAATCACTCAATATTCCCACATATATATATTTTATAGAGTATTTTACTTATTAATATTTTTAAATTTATGGTAAATTATTAAGCATTTTAAAAGAATATTCTGCTATATATTCATAAAAAAATATTGAAAATTCAGCCAATGGTAGTAGTAGTGAGAACCGAGCCACTCAACAAAAAAAAAGTTTCCAATGTATAGCTCATGGTTGCTTCATTTAAAATTAGTAAAACAAAGGGATTTCTGTAGTACATAAGTCTATCTTGAATTTGAACGAAGGAATTAAGCAAAATATTAATTTTTGGATTTTTACTGAAAGTTCAATAAAAAACTTTGATTTAAACTTTAATTTTTGCCAAAAATTGTTCATTTTGTTGAATTAAAAAATAAGTTGTAATTGAAAAATAATCCTTCGCTCAGAATCTAGTATTTAGTATTTAATTAAAGTGTGCAAAAGTTAGGTGAAATCGAATTTGAAAAATTTTGAGAAAAAGTTTTTGAAAAATTTTCAATACCGACTTTAAGAAAAAAGTTTTGAGAAAAACGTGATTAAATTTTGATAGTTGAGTTAAACAGAAAACTGAAAAAAATAATAATGCAGAATCGCCCAGAATTTTCCGAGAATATTTCGTTTAAGTTTTAGTATCAGAAAGTAACCCAGGTAAAAAAAATCCGCAAAAAACCTTTAAATATTTTGAGATTTTGCAGGCATTTTGAAGGTTTTTGCGGGTATTTGGAAGGAAAATGAAAGCTAAAGGTTACCTTAAGAGAAGTATACAGCTTTTTAAAAGTTTTCATACAGGTTTTTACGGGCAAGATATTACCTTTAAATCACCTTTAATGACTTAGAAGATTTTCGTGAAATCATTTCAGGTATTTTGAAGGAAAATAAAAATTGTTTCTCACGCAGGTAATATGAAGGTTTTACTTGAAGGTTTTATAGAAGTTATCATTCCATATTATGATATCTAAGAAATGATATGTCTGCATTTCCTCATAATATTTATTACAATTATTATTTTTAAATCAATATTTAAGATAATTCCGGGAAATCTAATGTCTTCCACCGGTTTAATAAAAAATTCTTAATTACCCAGGTCATTAAAATCGTTAATTATCGTAAAAATCGTTATTTTTTTTTAATTATTTAAAATTGCAATTTGAAATAGCGATATACAAATCCAGTTCTAGAAAGGAAAAATCTTTTAATTATTTTAAAGTCCCCTCATTAAGATGCTTAATTATCATTTAAAATTACAATTTTTCATTCCCATTCAAAAATATATCCTGTTAAAGAAAACAGAAATCTCGAAATTATTTTGAAGTCTGCTCTTAGTTAAAATTTTTAATTACCATTTCTAAACGTATTACCATTAACTAGTGTTGCACAACCTTTTTGCTAGAAAATCGTTTGCCACCAGAATATTTGAAAAGTGGCGTTTGTTTTCTTTCATTGCAAAGTTTTTGTCACTAATAGAAGGAAAATTATTCTGCATAAAATTAGTGGTATGAGTTTGGCCCGCACAGGTTGTGCACCTCTACCATTAACAATTTCACCTCTAACTCTAACACACTCAAAAATTTCAAGCTCCAAAAATTTCCTCTAAAAGAAAAAAAAAATATTTTCAAAATCTACTATCCTAAAAATTGCCATAAATTTTTCTTCAGTAAAAATACACCATCGAACAGTAGTACATACAAAAATTTCAATCAACAAAAATTATCCCTAATAAAATGTTCAAATTATTTCAAAATCTCTTACATTAATATTTAATATCGTATTCAAAAACGCACGAATTTCAAAGTCCGATAAACTTTTGAAAATAAATTTAATGTAACGGAATTCTTTTGAATGTCTCTGTAATATAAAAGTCAAAAAGTATAAAATTAAATGTCATTGCATTCCGACAATATTTATTAGAGTTAGACCACGGACGGACGGGCATACAAACTGAATTCATACACAGTTTTGAACTTCGTTAGAAAGTGTTAAAAAAGGTCGAAAATTAACTGTCAGAAGAAATTTGTTAAGAAACACCCTGCCTCTCCCCCACCACAAAATTAATTAAAACTTAAAATCTAACTAGGATCAAAGTATCCCCCCCCCTTTTTTAAGGAAAATATCTTATTTAGTTTTTCATCTTAAGTTTTCCGAAATGAATACATATTTTTTTAATCTTGAAAAAAAGGAAAAACTTTAGTTGAATAAATTTAAAAATGCATAAAGAGGCAATGGTCACCTCCCACTTCCACCCTTTCCCTGTAGTCCCTTGTACAATTTTTTCAGTTCCTCTTTGAAGAAAAAACTTAGAATTTTGCGCATTCTAAAATAAAAGATGCTCTTTTGTGTTAGTTACACAAAAAAATAAATTTTACAATGTTTTTGAAGACATAAAAAGAATAATAAATAGTTATTTAAATTTCAAAATCGAGCTAGATGAAGCAACTTTCCCATCTCCAATTTTCTCATTTTGGTGGCGTCCAGAATTAAAGCTGAAAATTATAGGTGGGGTTATTACATGCAAAAATTGTCTATTTCCCCTATCAGGCATAACTTCTAGTTTTTATAAAATTACTTAAAAACAATCGTTGGACCTAGCTTTACTAATTTTTCTGACTCCATGTCCCGGAAGATGAAGGAGATTATCAACTCAACTTTCCGAATGTGTGTTGTTATCATTCCGCGCCAATGTTTATGTACATGTGATTTAGCGGCGCGACGCGCGTTTAATTATTTTATTTCTCGTTTATCTAGTCCTGTATTTTAAGTTTCTAACAGTAAAATAGTCACATTGTAATTAATTTTTAAAAGGATGTATACATTGCCTTAAGAAGGCTACAAATATTTGTTATTTAATACATATTTTTAATATTAAAATTTATTCTAATATGTGATTCATTAGACAAGAACAATATTCGGTAACAACGTATCGTCACGTAGATTTAGAAATATTTTGGTATGGGGGAACATTTTTCATAAGAAATTTTCGTGACCTGTAGGGATTTTTGTGATTCGTAATGATCGATTACCCTGTTTTTTAAGTGATAAAGATCTCCGAATTTTAAAAACAGCGTGACACTAACTCTTAAAATATGTACATCCTAAAGGGACTTTGTAATAAAACTGTGTTTCATTTTTTTTGTAATTGCTTGATGTTTTCATTAAAATAAAATTTCAAAGTCCCTTTAGGATGTATTTTAACATTCGTATTCACTATCAACTTGGACCTGGAGTTACCATGAAGTTTCGCCCGAAACCCAAGTTCAAAGCAATATCGGTATTCTTCATCAACCTGGCAGAACCGGTTCAAGGGGAAAACACAAGGTCAAGTCGATTAACCTAACCAAGCTCTCCAGTAGGTTCAAGTTCGTTTCCCATAACCGAGCATGCTTAGTTTACGAAAAACAAGCAGGAAGATAGAAGGAGGAGACGGACATTTTACAATGGCGATTGCCGTATTTTCGTACTGAATATAGGTGCTGTCAAAATATAAAAGTTTTACAGTCAAATAAAACAGAAGAACATTATGTAAAGGTATGTAATCTCATATATGTGTATTACGTTTAATATTTTTATTTGATTTATTTATATTTACGTATAAATACTCTATATATTATGCGTTGAATTGTTTGTTTACAAAAATACGCGTGATCGCGAAAAAAATATTTGCTTTAAAATAGCCAACAGTAATAACTGATTCGTCTGTCTAAAGTTTGTTTAAAGTCATTTACATTTTGCAATTTTGATGTTTAAAAAAAAAACTAATATTTTAACAGTGCCGAAATAAATGTCGTATTTACATAAGGTCTAATTAAAATGCGAGATACCTTTCTGATTTGCATTTTTGTTAAAGTAGAAAAATACGAAGATTATTTTTTAATATCCGTACATTCTCTGTAGATTTTTTATCCGTACTTATAGTAAGCTTGAAAATTAAATTTTGGTTTTATTGTACGAAAGATTTATTGTTTATGTACAAACTTAGATAAATGTATATCAGATCTATAAATTAGATTTTTTTACTTAAAATTTAAACAATTCATTTGGATTTTATCGGTTTATTGAAGACTTTTAGAAGGTTTGTTCTTTTTAAAATTATGAATCGTATTACATGAAATACCTCCGATCATTAACACTAAAGCATTGTTGTTATTATTTGTATCCGAAGTTTTGTGAAATTTCAAGTTTTTAATTTAAATACATCTATTTTTCAACTGCATTTTAATTTTAAAATTATATATAGTATAAAATATTTCATTAGAAATGCTATTTTATACGAAAATAATAGTAATAATAAATCCTTTTGGCTTCTTAAAACACGAGCCTCACAATTTTTAAATAAAACTGAATTACCTCCTGAAATTGTGAGATTTCTTTTGGAGATCACTTATAATTTTTACTCCTTAATTAGCTTAAAAACAATAAATTACTAAAAAGTTGAAATACAATGATAAAAAACAGCTTTTTTAAAAAAACAACCCCATACCAAAAATAATTTTATCAGCTCTTTCAGTAATGCTGACTATTTTAAGGCAAATAAATTGTTGGCGACTATGATTATTTATGAAAACAAACAATTCAACATATAAAGTTGGGAATATATGTATAAATATAAATAAACTAGTTAAAAACAGATAACATATATGTATATATATGAGATTACATACATTCTTCTATTTTTGGTAGCATTTTAAATTTAATTTTTATTTCTATATCTTATACAGCATCTTGAGTACTTTAATTAACACATGACACATACACAAAAATAAATTAAAGAATAATAATAATAAAGAGGGAATGGGTAGGATGGTGCTAATGGGGACCCATTCTTCTCCACAAATTCACAAACAAAAGACAACTTTTTTATTTATTATGTAATGTAAAATTATATGAAATTATTAATAATGAATTCGAACTGTTTTGATAGATTGCTATCATTACTTTACCAATCTAGTCTAGAAATCTTTCATTAATCAATCATAATATATATATAATAAAATCTCTTTTCTTTCTATAAATTCTTATTACATCTAATTAAATGATATTTAAATGAGTAAAAAATATAAAATAATAAAGCTAGAAAAAATATATAAAATAAAATATGATTTTTTATAATTTACTTTGAGAAGTAAATACGTTCTCTCAAATGGAATACTGGATCCAAAAACAGGTGCGTGCGTGCATGTAATAATATTTCACAATTATTTATTTAACACTAATTTAGCAAAAAAAAAAAACAGTCGAAGAGAATCAAATGAGCTTAACTCATTTGATTCTCTCTCTCTCTCTTTTTTTCTTTTTTACGAAATCAAATTTGATCTTGTATCTGAGAATGACAATTCTCATAAACAAAGAGTAGAGAAGGGGGGGGGGGGGGCTCTAAAAACTGGTCAATGAAAAATCAACTTTCTGTAATATTTCACATTTATTTGACAGGTTAGTGTTAGGAATTCATTTATCATTGTTTTTAAAAGGACTTATTCGATTCTGTGTGTTGAATGGAAATTCATATGCTAGTAATTTTAAAAGGTTTAAATTTTTTCTTTTCCTTAAAATAACTTCTTATAAAATATCGCACTGTATACAGTTTAAAGTTACAAGAAGTGTGGAAATTTATTTAACTATTAGTTAAAGGAAAAAGGTTGATCAATCAATCGGAATTGATAACTATATGCGCCCATGTGTCGTGCCTCTGCGGCCTGGTCCCTAATGCCGGGGCAGTGCCAGAATCTCCAGCTCATCTTTTTCTGCAGTTCTCTTAATATTATTTCACTACTTTTTTCCAGTCTATTTGGAATATTAATAGCTATCTAGCTCAATTAAAATTAACCGTTTTAGCTGAAAATCCAAACAATAAAATTATTACATTTGGATAACATCTATACTGATATACAGGCTACCTTTTTCATTTTTTCCTTTTTTTTTATTTTAATATTTTCCTTATTGGAAATTACTTAATTACTAATTAAAGCTATTAATAATGGAAATCAAAACATAATAACTGTTGGAATAAAATTTTAGTTTTTATTCAAGTCAAATTTCATTAGTTTTTATCCAAATGAAATTCCATTTTTAAGCAAATATGTAAAAATTATTTTGAAAAAAAAAAAAAAAAAAAACTAACTAATGAAAAAATACTAAATAACTAATTTTTTTTTAGCCGTTACACGATTCATGTCATTTACATAACTCATTTATCAATTGAAAAAAGAAAAAAAAGTAATTGAATCAATTGTTTAAAAAATATTAAAACTTTCAATAAATTAAATTTCCATATCTAGTGGCTGCAAGTTTTAATTTCCTCCGTATATTTTGTAGAGAAAAAAAAATCGCATTGAATCTTTGTTTTTCCTTCTTTTTGAACCCCTCCCCCCCCTTTTTTTTTAAACGCTTTTCATACAAAACAAAAATAATGTCGCGACGCGAAACCGAAAAAGACGGGAATTTTTAAACCAATAGGCATACTTCTTTCAACCGGGGTCCAGGAACTCTGGGTTCGGTAACTTTTCATCCGAAGTCGATGGCGAATACGAGTTTTCAACTCTCGGTTAAAAATCCCAACTCGGAGTTACTGGACCTGTGGTTTAACTCTCGATCGAAGTTCTTTATGAATACGACCGTAAGAGTTAAGTGTCAAGCTGTTTTTAAAATTAGGAGATCTTTATCACTTAAAAAAAAGGGAAATCGATCTTTACGAATCACAAAGATCCCTATCGATCACGAAAATTTCTTATAAGAAATGTTCCCCCGAACCAAAATATTCTTATTGATTAAAATTTTTGTTATTTGTTACTTTAATGAGTGGAGATTGTCCAAGTTTTTCTTTCTTTTTTTTACTTTTTTTTTTTTTTTTTTTTTTTTTTTTTTTTTTTTTTTTTTGAATTTCTAATGAATGCTATATTCAATTTTCTACAGGACATTTCAGTCTGGAGTTAATTGATTGGAAACATTGTTGATAATTTTAAATAAAAAAAACTGCAAAGTGGGATTTTTTTCTTTTTTCTCAAATAGCGCATTCATAATTAATGTGATTTGTCTGTATATGTCTAGAGCAAGAAATTAATGAAGCAATTTTTTTTGTGAAAAATTAGTCAATTTTTTTAATTTGGAATACCATTTTATCGGTAAGTAATTTAGCTTTTTTATAAATCTTGCAGCTGTTACCTATTTAGGAACATACCTTTATTTAGGGGGGTGTGGAGATGGAATTTACCGAATGTTAATTGAAAATCATTGAATGATTGTGGTTTAGTTTTTTAATTTTCTATTCTTGTATATTTATGCCTTATAGTATTTTAGAATAAGCACTGTGAAAATAAATATACAGATATAGATAACAGATATTGCAAGAATTATTTTCAACATGTATTAATAATCCTTGACTTTTCTGGAGACTAAATTTTGTTTCGTTAAAAGTTCTAAAAAACAAACGTAAGTTGCTAATGCTGAATTAAAAATGTGAAATTTATGAACAAGAAAGGAAAGGAGCTGATCAACAAGATTTTCCTGATCAACGAAATTCCTGGTTTTTCCGCGCCGTATCGACATAATTCACAATTTTCTGCACAAGATTGGTGAAATTCGCAATTTTTTCAAAGCCAATCACCAAAATTCGCAATTTTTCTAAGCCTGATCGACAAAAATCACGATTTTTCCGTGCCCAATGGACAAAATTAGCGCCTTTCTCCGTTCTTGATCGATGAAATACGCATTTTTCCGTGCACTAGCAATGAAATTAGCTATTCAAAATTGTCTGGCGAAATCTGCACTTTTTCCGCCTCAGTTTGATAAAATCCACGATTTTTTTTTCACAATAAACTGCCGAAATTCATGATTGTTCTGTAGCTGTTGAAAAAAATTTCAATTTTTCCGCGATCATCGATAAAATCTACTGTTTTTTCGTATCTTATCAACAAAATTAGCAATTTTTCCTACTGAATCGATAAAATTCACAAGTTTTTCGAACCCGATTGTCTGAATTCATGCTTCTTACGAAGCTGATTGAACATATTTGCGATTTTTTTCGTTTTCCATCGACTAATTTGCGCTTTATTTCGAAGGGGATCGATCATATTCACAATTTTTTCCAATCGACGAAAGTAGCGCTTGGTCCAGGAAAAACGCATTTTTCTCGTGATAAACTGATGAAACTCACGATTATCCAGCAGCAGCACAAAGGATTTTTCAATTTTTCGGTGCAAAATCTGCTTTATTTTGTGCTTTATTAATGAAATTAGCGTTTTTTAAAATTCCGAATCAAGAAAATTTGCAAGTTTTTCGTATCCGATCACCCGAATTCCAACTTTTTATGAAGCTAATCGACCATATTCGCAATAATTTTTTATCTTGATCGTTCAAATTGGTAATTTTTGCGTGCTATATATCAATAAGATTCGCAATTTTTTCGTTCCCAATCAAAAAATTTGCGATTTTTTCCTTTCCAGATCAACAAAATTCGCACTTTTTTGTGCTCAATTGACGAAATTCGAGATTTTTTGTGCTCGAGATGCGATTTTAGTTAATGGATCTCGAACAAGACGCAATTTATGTTGAAGGATTGCGGTAAAACGCGATTTTTATGAACAGATTGCGTAAAAATACTCTACTTTCATCAAAGAATCGTCAAAAATACTTCAGTTTTATCGAAAAATCGTAGAAATTATTCTAATTTTGTAGAAAAATCCTGCGAATTTTGTCGAAAGATCGTGGAGAATATGTGAATTTAGTTGAAAGATGGGGGAAAATACACTAATTTTTTCAAAAAATCGGTAAAATACGCGAATTTTGTTGAAAATAGGCGAAAATAGGCGAATCTTATTGATAAATCGTGAAAAATATGCGAATTTTGAGGAAAGTATGCCATTCTTGTCAAAAGATCATGGAAAATATTCAATTTTTCAGAGTTCCCCCCTCTTGCCCCTCTTGCCCCTCATCAAAAACTAGCGCCCCTCTTGTCATTCTTTCAAAAAAAATAGCGCCCTTCTTGCACCACATTTGATAAAAAAGAAGGCCTCCAGCGATGATTCGAACGCGCTATAGCGTGAAAATTACGTAAAAAAAAATCGGCGACAGAATGCAAAAAATAGCCTCATACACGTCCCGCGAGACGGGTAATTTCGTCAAAAAATCTCTAAAAATAACCAGCAAGTTTCGTTAAAAATCGCGAGATAACGACTAATTTCCGGCAACATTCGCAAAAAAATGGCTAATTCTGTCACAAATTTTCACAAAACGGTAGATTTTCTCAAAAGATCATTGAAAAAAGACAAATTTCTTCCAAAAATAACGATAAAACTGAAAATTTTGTCAAATGAGTCGCAAAAAACGGCAAATTTCGTCAAAAGATTTGCGAAAAAAAGGCAAATTTCGTCCAAAAAGAACAATAAAACTGAAAATTCTGTGAAAAGTTGCTTTTTTGTGATATTTTCACTAGTTTTGTCGTTTTTTTGCGATTTTTTAGCAAAATATGCCTTTTTTTCGATCTTTTAACAAAAACTGCTGTTTTTGCGATCGTTTTGTAAAATTTGCCGTTTTTTCGCAATTTTTTCACGAAATGTGACCTTTTTCACGATTTTCTTTAGCAAATTATGCCGTTATTTGCGATCTTTTAACAAAATTTTCTGGGTTTTGCGATCTTTTAACAAATTGGCCGTTTTTTCGTCATCTTTTAACAGTATTTGCCGTTTTTTCATGATTTTTTATCAAATTTTACCTTTTTTTTTCAATTTTTTGATGAAATTTCAGTTTTTTCATGTCTTTTTCAATCGCTAGATTCTACATTCAACTCTAAAAGTGCCTTTAAAAATGTAAAAAGTAACCTAAAAAATGTAAAAATTGCCCTTTTCAGAACAGTAGCACCCTGCCCTTTTTTAAACCTGGGGAAACTCTGATTTTTGTTGAAAGATCGTGAAAAATACGAGAATTTTGAGGAAAATAGACATATTTTTTGAAAGTTCGTGAAAAATAAATGTATTTTGTACAAAAATTGCCGAAAATATGCTAGTTTTGACGAAAGATCAGAGAAAAATCGCGAATTTTTTCGAAAGATCGAAGAAAAAACACATATTTTGAAGAAAGATCGCGGAAAATATATGAATTTTGAAGAAAAGTAATTGAAAATTAGCGAATTTTGAGGAAAAATCACTGAAAATATGCAAATTTTCTGAAACTAAAAAAAATAGGCGAATTTTTTATAAACATTGAGGGAAAAAGGCAAATTTTCTCAAAAAATCAGGGAAAATATGCGAATTTTCTAGAAAAATTACAGAAAATACACAAATTTTCTAAAAAGAGAGTGAGAAAAACCTTTAATTTCGCTAAAAGATCATGAATACAGTAGACTCCCTCAAATCCGCAAACCAGAAATCCACAACTCTCTAAAATCCGCACATATTTTATGTATGTAAACAATGAAACTTTCATTTGGGTTATTGGGACAAAATTTGATTTTTTGAGTTTTGTATAAATTCGAAATATTTTTTAATTTGTAATTTTCTTAATAATACTCTATTCATGTTTTTTTTTTTTTTTCACGAAGGAAGAATAAATGTTTTTGGAAAAAATTCAAGATATTGCTGATATTACTGGTAATCACAGGCTTCTTACCAAATATATTTGTGCATTAATCAAGATTTTTTGGTTATTAAGCCTGACTAAACTTGAAAAAAAATCTTTATTTTATGATTTTGATGTGAATTAGTAATGTACTTCTATGAGGCAAGTTGCGCTGAATAATTTTGGAAAAATACATTTAATCTTTATAATGAATATTTAATCATATATTATTGATTATTAACTTGACCTTTGCTATTAGTACTTTAATCATTTTAAAAATTATCTAAATTTTTATTATTTTAGTTTATTACTTATTTTAATATTTTATTATATTGTAAGCATTCATTATAGTTAAGATTGCACTATTAATTGCACTCAAATTACTGTTTAAAAAATTTAAACAAAGCAATGACCAGAAATCCGCAAAATTCTAAAATCCACACAACTTCTGATCCCAAGCTGCGCGGATTTGAGGGAGTCTACTGTAATTGCAAATTTCTTTGAAAAGACTGCCAAAAATGTGCGATTTTGGTCACAGGAAAAAGTTAATTTCATTAATAAATTGCTGAAAAATGCAAATTTCGTTTAAACGCTGCAAAAAAATACAAATTTCATCAAAAGTCCTTGATGCTGTGAAACTTCAGCTTTTTCTTGCTGAGCCTGTACCATGTCTGGTTAAAGGATTATGAAAGATACTCAAATTTTTGTTGAAAGATCATGAAAAATACTCAAACTTTTTCAAAAAAACAAAGAAAATATTCTAATTTTGTCGAAAAAAGGGGAAAATATGCGGATTTATTCGAAAGATCGGCAGAAATATGAAAATATTGATGAAGGATCTCTGAAATTACACGAATTTTGCCAAAAGATCGAGGAAAATATGCAAATTTTGCCGAAAGATTGCGGAAAATGAGAATTTTTTCTTAAGATCGGTAGAAAATCATGAATTTTGTTAAAAGATCAAAGAAAAATCGCTACTTTTGTTGAAAGATCGGGGAAAATAAGAGAATTTTCTCAAAAGATCTCAGAAAATATGTAGATTTTGACGAAAGATCTCAGAAAATATATAGATTTTGACGAAAGATCTCAGAAAATATGTAGATTTTGGCGAAAGATCTTGGTAAATATGCAAATTTTGACGAAAGATCACGGAAAATACGTGAATTTTGGCCTATGATCGCGGAAAATACTCGAAATTTCTTGAAAGATAGTGGAAAATAATGTGAATTTTGTAAAAAAGTGTGAGGAAAACTGAATATTGCTAAAGGTTAATGGATAATATAAATTTCATTGAGAAAAACCATGAAAAAAAGTTCAATTTTCATAAAATGCTCACAAAAAACACTAATTTCGTTAAAAAATAACAGAAAAGTGCTAATTTTCTTAAAACGCTGCGAGAAAATGCTAATTGTATTAAAAGTCCGTGAGGCCGTGAGAATTCAGCTTTTTTTTTTTCTTTTTTGCTGAGCCTGTACCATGTCTGCTTACTTATTGTATTACTTATTATTTATTTATCTATATTATACCAACACTTGTATGACTTTTTCATTTTTTTTTCTTCCCACATGTGCCCTGGGTGGCAGAACGAAAGGCGGAGGGGGGGTGGTGCTAAATGAAGAGTATGTTAGTCATTTCATACAAAAATGTATATATTTATGACATACAAAGAAACTCACATGCTAATGTTAAATCTATGGGAGCAACCTTTTGATGTGTGTGAAAGTAAAAGTAATTATATATAATCTGCAATAACAATCAAAAAGTGTACAGTAACCTGATTAGAATTCAATCTCAGCTGTTCTAAGCAATAAAAAAAAAAACATTTGAAATTATCAATATGCAAGTGAGAATTTTTTTTAAAGAATGCTCTCATAAGTTTAACATTAGTGATTCAATTTCTTTGCATGACTAGCTTAGATTTTTAATGCTTAAACTAATGTTAATGTTATGGAGATGTTTTTCAAATATTTTTCACTAGCATTTTAATTGTTATTTTATTTTTTTAAGGATTTTTTTCCCATTATGCTCTTACAGTCGATAACTTTTATTTGTATGAGGACATAGGAAGTGCAGGTCCCCCCCCACCACCTATGCAGATGGTCAACAAATTTTATTTTATCCAGTAAACATCTGCCGAATTTCCTTATTTTTCCACACAACTTATTGGATAAACTTGTGAGCTTTCTTTTCCCATGTAATCAATAAGTGAATCAGGCAATTTTTTTTTCGCGGACTGAATAATATGTTATTTTCATCATACAAAAATGTATATATTTAAATTTTTGATATACAAAGAATCTCACAAGCTATCTGTGGGAGCATCCTTTTGAGATATGTGAAAGTAAAAGTAGCTTTATATATATATAATCTGTAATAAAAATCGAAAAGTAAACAGTAACCCAATTTTTAACATTAGCGGTTCAATTTCTTTGCATGACTATTTAAGATTTTAAACATGCAAGCTAATGCTAATCTTATGAGAGTGTTCACATATATTTTGCTAGCATTTTAATTATTATTAAACAAGTTTTACTTTTTAAGGGTTTTTTTCACATTAGGCTATTACGGTCAATAACTTTAATTGTGTATGAGGACAGGCAAGGTGCAGATTCCTCTCCCCCCCCCCCCTCCTAAAGGGCAAAATTAGCACTAGCCACTGGCCACAGGGCCAGTACACGAGAAAATGTGGCCATTGAAAAATTGCCTATCAGTGGCCACCTTCTGGCCACTTTTTTACAAAGAGAGGATACAATTTACTTACATTTCATTAAAGATTCTACTTTTTTAGGTTCCAATACATTTTATTAGCATATTTATTTGGGTTATTCTGTTTTTTGATTAATACTTATAGAAATTTGACTGTTTAGTATTTTTAAATAAAACTACTGGCCACTAGTTTAAACAAAGTGGCCACTTGGAAAACTAGTCTTACCGGCCAGTGGCCGCTGATGAAATTTCCCAATTTTGCCCTATACCCCCCTCCCCTCAGATGGTCAAAAAATTTCATTTTATCCAGTAAACAGTTGGTGAATTTCCTTATTTTACCTCGCGACTTACTGGCAAAACTAATATTTTTTTGACGGACTGAATAATTGTTTTGTCATCATAGCCAACTGTTTGGTGAATTTTTCGATTTTTTCACAAAAACGATTGACAATTTCGCAAAGCTTTTTGGCAGTATTACATTTAACACTTCTAAAAAAAATAAAAGCAAAATTCTTTATTTGATCACAGGCGAAAAAAATCGCTGAATTCATCAGTGAATTGGGAAGATCTCCAAAAAATCAATCAGTCACAGAAAATATTAAAATGTATTGAGAAAAATGGACTTAAAAAAATATATATGTATAAATTATTTAACAAGGTACAACTGCTCCCTTTTTTAAAAATTCTCCCCCCCCCTTCCGATATTTTTATCTCAAATCAATACTAAAATTATGTTGTTTCTAGAAGAAAAAAAGAAAGAGTTGCTCTAAAAAGGAAAAAAGGGGCGTGAATTTTTATAAAAGGGCTATTATGTACCTTGTTCAGAAAAAAATATTTTGAATTGGTTTGTTTACACTTTTTTATCAGTAAAATTTTGAAATGTTTTCCTGTGGCAGATGAATATTGTGACTTTTCCCTATTTAATGTTAGTATGTAATATTTTTTCTTTACATTAATTATTATTCATTATGCAATATTCAGTGTGACTCATTTAACGATTTTTCACCAGAAATCGGCTTAAAAATTTTGCATTTTTTTTTCTCCTGCCACCGACTAAAAAATCTCAATATTTTTTTTTTCTCACAATTCACAGGTGAGTTTCTATTACTGCAACAGATTGTTAAATTTCTCATTATTTTAAAGCAACAAAATAAAGAAACTCTTTTTTTTCCAAATAATTGACTGGGAAATATTGTGAATTTTTTTAAAGAGTGAATTATTGTATCAATTTTTTTTACATTACTGATTTATGAGTTTTGAAACATTTTATTCCTACATGTTAAAAAAAATTCCAGCTGTAATCGATTTACAAAATTCTTCGGATTTTTTTCATTGGGTAGACGGATGAATTTCGCAGATTTTTTCCTGTGGACGAACGAAGAATTTTATTATTTTTTCTGCTTTTCATATGTTTTTGAAATTGTTGAATTTTTATCATTTTAGATCCTTTTTTGTGGTGTTCTGATAAATATTTATAATATCTAAAAATTTCAAAGAAAGGGGGAAAGAGGGTGCACATTTCAAGGGGCATAATTTTTCGAGGGATTCAAAGCAGGGCTCTTTTGCTGATATCCCTGTTGTGACATACCATTTGAAAGGCATGTAACCACTTAATCTTGTTATGTAACAACAGTTTCTCTTTTCTCACTTATCCCTCCCTCCCTTGAAGGGACACTTTTCTAAATTTTGTTGCCCCCCACATGTTACATATTGTTGGAAAAGCCTGTGATTCCTTATACATGTTATGCACCTCCTTTTCCCCTACGCCCATTTTGCCACCCCATCCCCAAGGGGACACCTGCCAAGGTATCCCCTGGTGGGGGTAACTGGGGGTGTTTTTAGCTAAAGGCTAACTTCAGGTATTTCGGACAAAATATCAAGGGTTTACGCAGGTTTTATTACCTTCAGGGAAGATTAAGGTATTTCGGACAAAAATGTGGAGGGGAAATACAGGTTTTTTTACCTTAAGGTAGCTTTTAGGTTTTTTGTCCGAAATAACTTGAGCTTCCCTGAAGGTTTTTTTTTAAAGGTTTTTTGCTGACTTTTTTACCTGGGAATTAAAACAAATCAATTTTTTTTACAATCCCCCCCCCCCTTAATGAAAGGGAAAAAAGAGAAAATAAGTTTTCAATATGATGACATATGATAGTCTTTTTTTTATCTTGAATTACAGAATCAGTACTATATATATAGATTTAAGTAATATACTCGTAAGGGTGTTAAAAAATAATGTTAAATCATGAATAACGATGCATTTATAAAGTTTATAGCATGAATAAATAAATAAAAAAGCTTTTATTTTTATTTTTTAAATCTTAAAACTTTCTATTTAAATTACAATTAAGAATATATTGCCCAGATATTATGTAAATGGTAATCAGATGTTATTTAAGTTTTCCGTCAAATTTTATTGTAAAAATATTAAAATGAAAATGCGTCTTTGATAATTTTTATACGAAAATATTGCAAGACAACTAGAAAACAATTTGTCTTTATTGAATAAACCGTTACTCATTATCTTAATTTTATCTGTATTACTCAGGTATTTCATTTGATTTTGGGAAAAAACAGACTCTGAATCAGTGCGCGATCAGGCTTTCATCGCCAGAGCATGTGTTAAGAATACCACGTTAAATGTGAAAAATACTCTATCTTGTAGGAGTCTAAAACAAGTTTGTGTTTTGAGTTTCAATATAGAATTTGAAAGTTTAGTGGTGATTACGTAAAATTTCATTTATGATTCTGCATTTTTTTTCAATTTATAATCAAATGTAAAAAAAGAAAAAAATCCAAAATGGAATTAAGTGGAGTCTGTTTAAGAAAATAGAATAAAACACTTACTTATGTCATATTTGTATCAAAAGTCGATAGGAAATATTGGAAATATTCAATTTAATATCAATAATTTATGTTTTTATAGTTATGTCTTGTTAGATTCTTTTAGTACAAAGAATCTGAAATACTTTGATATAGATTCTTAAATACTTGAAAAAAAAGACTTATCGCACGTAATTCTATAATTTCCTTTATAAATTTAATTGGCAGAAAAGTACGATGCATGTGATTAATGATATTAAGAACTTTGCATAATGTCAGGTGAAGAACAATAAACGAAATAGTTATTTCTATAAGAGATTGCCTAACGGCACGCAAAATAAATATAAAACTTATGCAAAAAGATAAAAATGTTTAGATAAGAGAAACATATTGCATAAACCGTAAGAATGAGGTGAATTTCTATTCGAACCGAGATGTTCAAGCATGATAAAGGGAAAAGAATATGTCTGTGATTTTGGCATCTTATACAAAATGTATAAGATGCAAAAATACAAATTTAGAAGATCATAGAAAATTTTTTCTTTGCTTCATAAAGCAAAAGATTGAGAAGAGCATAATACAAATATCTTAAGTTGCGTCAAGGAGCCAAAACATAATCGAATATATTTAGAGAAAGAATACAATTTAACGTAAGGAGCATTGACAAGATATTTTCCTTATAAATCTACACTTTTAAAGACTTTATTTGACAATATAAAAGTGTAATTTAATATTCATTATTGTCATTAATATTCTATCGCAGTTGAAGCAGAATTGTTCAATCTTTGTGTTTGAGCCTGAGTAGTTATTTATTTAAATGAAATAATCAACAGTTATGTTTTTCCTCATCATGCATGGGTTTTTTTTGCTTGATTCTAGGAAAACCCTTCAACCCTTTAATGATCAAAGCATTTTCATTGCTAAGATGTCGAAATAAATGAATGACACCGGTAATTAAGAACAAATATATTTCTAAATAAGAAAATGTGATTTTTCACATACATAATTAAAGGGATATTTTTAGATAAAAATACCGGTGTCAGTGTTACATATCGGAATTAAAATTTTGTGGTTTCGTGGCGAAACCAATGAACGTTAAAGGGTTAACTTAGTAAAATGCAGATTTTTAAAAATGTTGCTGCTATATGTTTTTCCCCAAAACAAAGGCATCGAAAAATGAACACTGAAAAAATGAAATGTACTGCAATAAAAAATGTACTCTCCATCTACATTTCCATTATCTTTCCAAAGAGTACATTTCCGTCGTTCACGTCACCACCAAAAGGCTCAAATAGGATCTACTACCGCACCCGCTATATTTATCAGACTTGGTCCCTTCGATTATCACTTGTTCTGGTCGATTGCGAATGGCTTAATCGGGATACACTTGGCTAATTTCGATCACGTGCAAAATATATTGGTTAAATGATTTCTGTTCAAAGACGCATCGTTTTATCATTGTGGTATTCGTGTATTATCAGAGAGATGGCAAAAATGTGCAGCTAGTGAGGGACTATACTTTCAATAAACCATTTTTTTATTTCTCTTGAAATTTTTCGTTTTTCATTGATCAAAAAACCCCCATAAACTTAGTTGTGCACCAAGGTTTTAATACCGCAGTTTACGGACAAATTGATTTAAATCAATCAAAAACTCTTTTTCATGTGTATTAAAAAAACGAAAACTAAAAATTAACTGGCACCGGATTGCAGTTTGTACTTAAAATTTACCGATTGCGGACTGCAAATATCAAGTCTTTGTACTCAGTACAGTAGTTTGTATTACTGTAGCGCCCCTAAAATTGTTAGTATTTTAAAAAATTTAAATGTTGTCTTCCGAATGGTGATAACATTTTGAAGTTTGAAATGGTCAAAATAATTTCAATGATTTTATATCGTATTTTAAATTTTAAATCTTTATTTTGTGTTTTCTACAAATATTAGAAATATTCTTTAAAATTTAATGCACTAAACTGATATTTCAACTCCGTTTTTACTACCCACGGTCATTAAAAAAAAAAAAAAAAAAAAATCTCACGTTTTCCTTGAAAAATACATTTATAAAATACTTTTCCGTGAATAATTTTTATGAAAATAAATTATTTAAAACATTTTAATTATAATTACCAAGTGGAACACGAAACTCCCTACAGAGCTCTTCAAGCGTAGCTTTCAGTTTTGCGAAATAATTATTCGCCACGAATCCGCACAGTATGTGTTCCCTCGCTGAAATGACATATTCCTTAAGACAGATGTAATTCTGTTAATCGCCAAGCAGCTGCATTATTCATGTCCTAATGCCGTTTCTTGGTGAAAACTTCTCTGATCATGAAGGATTTCAATTAAAAATGCTTAAAATTAGTAATCAGTGCGAAGAAATCTAGTAATTTATTTTTTTCAGTTCTGCATATTAATAGATGAATATTAATTTGCAGTTTGTTGAAATTATGTTTTTTATTTCGGTTTGTAAAAGTTCTTTGCGAAGCGTAGGGGTGAATGTTTTGATGAAATGCTGAAGTTAGTCTTTAATTTGTGAATTGATTTGTATAATTGCCTTTCTTATTAAATAATTAAAATAATATTAACTATGTAATAGTTTAATTATATTAACTGCTATTTATTGAATAGTTAGCCGACCTGTCATTATTAATACCGTAAAATAGGGTGAATCGGAACACTTTTCAACTTTAACGTTAAAAAAAAAAGCAACAACTAATTTTTTTTTTTTATATATTTTTTTGCTAGAAACTTCGGTTTTGTTTTGTTTTACATACTTTTTAAGCAAAAACGAAATATTTTTACTGTTTATGTATGTATTTTTTTTTTTTTTTTAATGGTGTTCTGATTCTCCCTGCAGATAGGGGTGAATCGGAACGAATTTTATAATCTTTATTTATCCCGATTCAAACTTTAATAGTGTTAATAAAAACAGGAAATAATGATTATTCAGGAGTAGGAACACATAGTTACTGTAAAACCAAGCCTTTATTTTATATACAAGTAAAGATGTGCTGTTTTAAAAATTAAAAGACAACTTTGAAATCAAGAAAAATTAAATTTATTTTAAGAAATTATATTCGAATTCTAGAAGTAGAATTTAATGCAAATTCAGCGCTGTTCTGTTTTATCCCTTACTAGTAGCCATAAGGTAAGTGAATCTATTGATCAATCGCTGCATGTATTAATACGATCTACTAATACGCCCTCATCCCCAGCCCTTAGTACTGTTTGCATCCCTCTCTTTTTTAATTGGTTTTTCATTTTGAGATGTTTGTGTAATGTTGTAGATGTCAGAGAATCATTCTATGCAGTTTTTCTAACTAATTTGCTATTTTTAAATTCTTTTATTGTGTGTTCCATGACTGTTGGATTAGGCGTTGACTTTTTTGTTTAACCAAGTAATTTCTTGGCACCTTTAAACTCTTCAAGTAATTAGAACGAACAAAATATTGTTACAATACATATTCATACATATGTTTTCATATATTACATGAAACTATTACTGTATAGAAAAATAAATCATGAGAGAAAACGTGTTCCGATTCATCCCGTAAATCTTAAACTTTTGATGTTAAAACTAGTTTTCATTTTTTCATTATGTAGTTTTGAAGTAGAATTTAATACAGCATATCGTTTACAGGTCTATCATTAATTAAAAATCCCCTCTCTTAGGTTTAGAATACGAAAAATACTGTAGTTACATGCAAAGTTTTGAAGGCGTTGAAAAAATTATGTTTTTGAGGAACCTCTTGAAGTTTTTTTATATACCCTAGTAGTGGTACCAACATGTCAAAACTGAATTTCCTAACTCCTAATGTTATTACCTTCTAACTAAAAATTGGCAACTAAAAATATCCGTTACATATATTTATAATGAATTTATTTGTATGACCGGGAAGTTTCGTTCCTATTCACCCCGCTGTTCCCATTCACCCCATTTTACGGTACTTTAAGTACTGAATCGAAAAATGTGTTGCTCTTACTAATAAGTTACAGAGCGACCGCTGAAAAATTATATTCACATATTCGATTGGATGTTTTTAACTACCGAAAAATTCGGAAATTCTTTTGAATTTATTACACGTTCCATTTATTTATATGTATTTAATCTTTACGACGTTCTCAGGGAGAACAGAAATCTACCGCTGTCCGTGGTCCGTGGAGGGCTTTGTTTTTACATGTTTATTTTTCTCGATCCGTACAAGGTAGTTGCAAATTTTAAATCGCAGAAAAATTATGAACATATGACATACAACATATTAGTCCAATGGTTGGGGAGTTGAATTTGGAATTAATTCAGTTTTCCGTTAATTAATTTTAAATCATCTCACTGACCACGGGCACATGGTTTGAAATAAAATTGTAACTTTAATACACAACAAAAGTATTAAGTGTGGGTACTCATTTTATTCAGAATTTTAACCTCTACAGCATTTGTGTTGACAACGTTTTTGAAGGTTTCAGAGATTTCGAGATATGTGTTATGGTATTAAAAAAAAACTTGTTTTTCGGCTAGAAATCTGTACCTATTTTCTAACGCTTAATTACTACGAGTGGGAAAACTTAGTATATTCACACTAGATCTAAACTAAATGGATTAAAATAATTTTCAGCTTTCCCTTAGTTAATTCCGATTTCTATCGTTTCTTCGTCCCTAACTACTAGGATATAACTCATTTTGCCGCGAACATCATCTATGGAATTTTTTATATTTTATCATCACTATGTTTAAAATAAAATTTTGCCTAATATAATCACAGAAATTCTGCAATTAAAAAAGCAATTCTGCAATTAAAGCATCTCAACAGTTAAACGCTTTTCAGATGAAAGCTTCTCAGCAGTCTATATGTCACTTATTGACATTTTTTTTTTGCAACGAAAGTGTTAAAAGGTTACAGTTATTATCAATAGAAACAGCAATCGAACTGAAACATAATTTATCATTATTTTTTATGTATTTTATTTCGAGGTGTTTACGTTTTTGATACTTTTTGAACAAGAAATTATTCAAAGAAGACATTAAAACTCGGAAAATGTTACTTAATTGAAGTATTTCTGCATATTTATTTCATTCCTTGCAGTTTTTATTGCAGCAGAACTAATGACATTATATAAAAGCTAATTAGCAATTCTCTTTACCGTCACTCATTCCTATTTCCCATCATTCTCTTACAACCCGAAGTCTAAAAATGCATTTTCGTCTTGTTTTCTGGTCTGATGTAATGTTTGTTCCGATTTTTTTTACTGAAATTCATTTGGTCATTCTTCATTAGCGTATCAAATTTATTGTGCGCCAAGAATTACAAGAATTTAACATACATAATTTATACAAGAATTTAAGAAATCGCCATTTTTACTTGTAAAGTAGGGGTGCGCCTTATACATGCGTGCGCCCTATACACGAGTAAATACAGTAATAAACTATTGTATATTATTGAGCTGAATATGAACACAGACAAGTTTTAAAGGGGAAAATATATTAATTGATATTTTACATTATTAGGGTTAATTCTTTTCATTATTATCATTATAAAAGTATGTGGAATATATCTAAAATAGTATAAAACAAGAAAGAAAAAATCTAATTTAATAATGTAAATAATATTAAAAAACTACACCATTTAAAAAACGCCTAATTTCACCATATGGAAATGTATGACGCATTTCAAAACCGATGTTCAACTGTTCCCATCTACAATCGGATAATTCTGCGAATTTTTTAACAGGCCTATTATATGATTTAGAGATTTGTATCTATTAAAAACATTCATTCTAAAATTTAGTTCATTTAAGAGATACATGTATTTCTGAAAATTCCTTTTCTGCAGTTTACTCTAATTAGGAGAATAGTATGCGAATACTTGTGTGCAGTTCTGTATATGAACTACAGAATTTGTATGCAAAAACTAATTAAATTAAAAAGCTCATGGCGAATTTTAAATTGTACACTCCAGCAAAGACACTACTGTAACTGATTTCTTTTAAGTATCCATGAAAATTAATAAAAAATGCTATGAATGCTCTGTTTTAACGTGATCGTAGGGAAATTCAGCGATTCATATGAGTGTGAACATATTTGAAATAGGCATTAAATAGGCTTTTGAAAATATCATTAAAATACTCTCCAAATGATTTTTTCCCTTATACCATCATGCAATCGAATTATTTTGAGTGTCGCTGTAAATGAATCATTAGCCGTACAAACTTCATATGCAATACCAAACATGCTTTTGTGACCCTTAGCTTATTTTGTAAATAAGCTTTATCAACTGCATGAAAATCCGGTTATGTTTACGGGAGTTAGCACGTGGACAGACGGAAAGACTGATAAGCCGAATCCATAAGCATTTTTCATACCGTTAACATATGACTTCATATTTAATAAAAAAATATACTTTAAGAAACAAACGCAAGCCATTTTATTTTACAGTGCTGCAACAATGCAAATTTTTGGCATTATATTTGGAGTGTATACAAATAGCACACATTTGGGACTCTAAACGTCTCTTGAGGCTTACATTTTGAATGAAATCTCTTCAGAGATAATTTTTATGATATATTTTTTTTCTCTTTTTTCACTATTCGTTTCGGATATTCAGTTCTGTATCCCTCCAGAACATTCTGAATCACTTATAACGAATGTTCAGAAGAATAATAAAGGAATAAATAGATTTAATACGATGCTGAAGCCTTTCCTATATTGCAGGCGACAAGGTATCAGAAACAGAAATAAGAGACTGGTGTATTTTGGTGTATTTTTGTCGGCCGATTATCTACGCTATGGGATATAGGCCCTATGGGGTGGGTTGCCCTCCGTGGGGGTCTTTCTAAGGGAACCTAACCCGTATTTACGCAAGGTTCGAAGAAAACCACGGAAAACTTCGAACGGTTAGGCCGACGGTCGCGATTGGGTTCGAACCCAGCACCTACTGTCTACCAGTTTGGAGGTCAGAACCTCGCGGCCACTGGTGGGGCCAATAAGAGACTGATTTCGAATAATTGATTTTGTCAACACTATATAAACGATTAAACATACATACAAGGAAGGTCTCCATACGGGCATACTCAGAAAAATCTGAAAAAAATACAGAATGTTCTTCTCATATAGTTATATATGTTTATAAAAAAAATTTCGGCGGAACCTCCTTATAACGCCCATAAAAATTTAAAAAATTTCGTTTATTTGGCGATTTATCTTCGGTCGGCGTAAAAACGAAATTTTGAAAAATACGTTTTTACGCTCCGAATACTTTTTAAAGAAAAACTTTCTATGTTCAATTTATTTAAATAAGTTTAGTTTTGCATTTTTACTTTATTTAAGTCTAATTTTGTCATATACGTTTCAATGTACTTATAACAAAATGAAATAAATATATTTTATCATTTAAAACACAATTTAAATTGATTAAAATTGTTGCAAATTGAAAAATACACTGTTTAAAATCTGCTGCATTTTGTTGCAACGCACTCCCTTGCTTGTATAGAAAACGGTTACTTGGCCATGAAATGAAGCTTTCTCATTGGTTGGAATAGAGATATTATATACAAGCGGTGGAGTGCGTTGCAACAAAATGCAGCAGATTTTTAACAGTGTATGACACGGTCAATTCACCGTGCTATGGAACATTCTCATTGGTCAGAAGAGAGATATTCTATAAAAGTAGTGGAGTGACGTTGTAGTAAATGCTGCAGATTTTTAATAGTGAAGACAATTAAAATCAATTTTCAGATTCCTTAAAAAAGTTTGCTTTTGGCGAGGAAATGCATTGCTCGCCAAATCCCGCGTCGCTTTCAGCTTTTCACGCCAATTATTCCAAACTATTTTATTTTTTTACATATCTAATAATGTAATTCCGCCGCTAATTTTCACTGATCCTTTATTACCCACATGAGTAGTTTAATTCGAATTTCTTTCAAAAAATTCTGAGTATTCCCCCAATGGAGACCTTCCTTGTTAGTTCATTTACTCTAATATTTGTAAAAGTCATCGATACCCAAGTGCAGATAAAATGACTTCTGCTTATTTCCCTTATGTTTTAAATATATTTTAAATGTATTCAGGTGTAGCATGTAATATTTGATTCTTAGCATTAAAAATATCGAATACAGATATACTTGCCTCTTACAGGCAACTAGGTATCATTACTTGTTAATGTTTTAATTTAGTTAAATGCAGTCAAAAAATATGTGAAACATCGTAGTACACTCTGATTGTTTAAGAAGAAATGGAGCAATTAAAATAAATTAAACGATTTATGTAATACAGTTTTATAGTCTTCGCAATTCACATTTGGATTATTATCATTTTACGATTTCTGGCTCAAATGCTATGATACCCTTGAAGTTGCTTTGAATTTCATCTACCTACATTTAAATTTTATATTCGATTAAAATGCTGGTTAAATAGGAATAGAAACACTCACTTCATGGCATCAAAACCCCTTAAAACTGTTAAACAATTTTAAGACTAATCCATTCAGACATTCAAATTAGTTTCAAAATTAATGAAAATTTCTTCATAATGATTAAATATTGTTTTAATGAACTATTTTCGATTTTGAATTATTGAATTAAAAAAGTAATTTACATAATTCTTTTCAATAATTTTCATTCCTCAGGAAATATTTCTGTTTAACCAAAAAATTTACTGGTTTTTTTTTTAAATTCTTATCCTTAATCCTAGTGCTATTTAAAGAAATTAGGTTAGTTGCTTAACTGTACCCGCATCATGATAGTCTACTGTTTAATGAACAGTGTTTATTTTCTTTTTGATTTCGTGTGAAAGGATCAACTACTGATAGCAAGTAAATTTTATGATTGCTGCAGATAAAAGATGTTTCTCCCTTAACCTAAATAGAACCATGAATGATTTAAAGTAAATTGTCAAATTGTGAGACGATTGAATTAGTGCTTAACAAATCTTTATGTGATATTGCTTTTTTAGGTGCGTTCGTAATTATATAATACGTAGCACCTATAGTGGTCGTTCAGTCCGTCCGTCTGTCCGTCCGTCTGTCCGTCCGCATATAACAACGCAAAAACTACCCAACCGAATCGTTTGAAATTTAAAATACATAATTATTACATAATTTTGTCGAGTCATTTCAAATTTTATGAAAATCGGATGGATAGATCAATTACAGGGACAATCAAAAGTATTCCCTGACATTACGGTCAATGGGGAAAAAAGTTTCAAATGCATTTTAATCGTTTGAAATTTAAAATACGCAATTATTACATAATTCTGTCGAGTTATTTCAAATTTTTTTATAATCGTGTCATAGATCAATTACAGGGGCAATCAAAAGTATTCAATTACATTATGGTCAATGGGGAAAAAGTTTCAAGTATATTCTATACGTTTGAAATTTAAAATACATAATTATTACATAATTTTTTCGAGTTATTTCAAATTTTATGAAAATCGGATGCATAGATCAATTACAGGGACAATCAAAAGTATTCCATTACATTACGGTCAATGGGAAAAAATGTTTCAAATGCATTTTAATCGTGTTACACTCATGCGAACTTAATAAAATTTATATGCAACTATAAAGTACATATTATAATATACATACATTATATACTTACATAATTTGTGGCGGAAAGAACATTTGTTATTGATTTACAAGGCCACACAAAAGTATTCCATTACATAATGGTATAGGGAGAACATTGTTTGATGAGCGTTTTAATTGTAATTCACTATTTACAATGTTAAGAGATTGATATATGAAAGTAATATTTTTAAAACTTCGTCATCGTTCGAACGCACCTAATTTGCTACGCTTCACGTGCAATTTCCAACTTGTTGTAATATGATAACGCAAGGCATTCAGTCCACATGAATTTTCTTTTGCTTTCAAATTTAGTGAACATTATTGAGGACATTACAGTTAATCCCTATCGAATATTAAATAAATCTCTCAAAATATGAACAGAATAAATCTGGACTCTAACATAAAGCTGCAAAGAAAAAAAGGCTCCGAATAATGTATAAGGTAGGCTGAATAAAGATAAGGTGGCTATAAATATAAAGTCGAATGCAACTTATGAAAGTATAACTTTATAGTTGTAATCGAATTTCCGAAACCTCCGGAGTAATAAGCGCAAAATGGAAACAGAATTTATTGTACAAGATAGTTTCATAGGATTATAATAACTACGAAGCGTATGCAGATTTCATTTAAAATATTGCCTGTGTTTGATGAAGAACACAATAAAAAAAATACAGAATGGTGGAAACATATATTTATTGATAATTTCAGAGGTTAAGTAAAGGAATATATTAAAGACTGGGGAGGAGAAATACCGAATTAAATATTAATGTCGATAACAAAATAAAAATGAAATAAAGAAGCGTAATACTAGGGCTTAATGTACAGCTTTTATTTCATGAGTATTATATATTGAATGAAAATTTATGATTACCTTAAATAACTAAGATTTTTTAAAGTTTTTTTAAATGATTTGCGAAATCACTTCTAATTTTTACTGCTCTTTATGAACTGTGATTTCATAACTAAATTCGTTGGTATATACAGATGAATTCATTTGATAATTTCTAAACCTTAGCTAGCTTCGACAGATTAAACAAGGGTCTTTTCCTCAAAGAGACAGAAACATTCTTAAAATTTAATATATGGAACTACGTCAAAACACATCGTATGCATTTTAAAAATATCTTTATGATGATATGCATCGAGCGTATTCAAAAGTTACATCTCAAAGATAGTCCAGTAAAATTAGGTTAAAAAATATCTTAAAGTAGAAAATTTTGACAAATTGATTCAGTATCACATCTCATGTTTCATTAATGGCGATGCAGAACTTAATTATTCATTCGTTTAAATCCTTAGTGGCGCTAAATACTTCATAAATTTTTACGTGTAATTTTTTCAGATGCCAACATTTTTTTTTTTTGGATTTTAACAAATGTAACTTGTTTATCAATGCAGAATGAAATGCTTCCTAATTCGCGCATTTATCTTTTCTTCACATTATTTCTTTTATGTGATACAAAAATTAAGCAATATCATAAAAAAGGCCTAACATAGTTCGGTATATTAAATTCATTTCATTCATTAATGAAGCTATTCTTTTCATTGATTTCCGAGGGGAAAAAGTGTTAATTAAAACTAAATAATCATAACCAAACATATCAATTTCTGAAAATAGTAGAAAAATTCGCTTGTTTTTTACAATTTTTTAAATAGAACGTATAAAAATTCTTTTTTCAATGCTAAAACTTTTCAGAGGTTAAGAAAAAAAGATTTTAACATTCAGTATTAAAAGAAAATGAAAATCGGAATATCTTAATTTGTTATTTTAATACAGTAAAATTTCTGAATTGCCGTCACCTATAGATATTGTTCCTCTCGACATTTCGAAAGTTTTTCGAAAACAAACTTATCAGTCTCATTGTATCTAGATTTTTGACTCAATTTTAGATTCCAAATTTACTACTTGAAACTTATTTTCTCTATTTTTTTTCAGAATGTTATATAATTAAGTCTTTCTGCAATTGTCAGCTTCTTTATTATAGCTTTTTTATTTCAGCTAATTTCCCTGCACTTACACTTTTCAACTTTCAGCTTATCACCTAAAGTTAAAAAGTATCACTTTGAAATCTTTCTTATAATGATAGCATGTGTTTCACCATAAATACATACATCTTCTTCGGAATTTCAGTTGTAATTAAAACATAACATTTAATAAAAAATGTCGTGGGGTGGCCAGTTCGGAATTTTATTGTATTTTTATTTCTATGGAAGAGATTCAATAACACCAAAAAATAAAGATATTCTAGGTTACCGTTGTTCGTAGAGGCAATTGTAAGAGGTTTCTTCGTACGTATTTATTTCTTACATTAAAATGTATTATCCTTGCATATTTCATGAAAAAAGTTAAGTTATCATGTTAATCAAATGAATCTGTAACGTTTGTCATTTTTTCTACATATTATCATAACGTACCCTCATGGACTAATATAAACTATATGGACTAGAATATCATAAAAAAGTAAATTTGGAAAAATGTCAAAAAATGTTTTCTTGGCCTATTAATTTCTAATCAGAAGAAAAAAAGACTTAAAAGAAGAAAAATGAAGTTTAAAAATTTCAACAACACATATTTCGGAAATAGATTTAGCTACGTACAATAATGGTACATAGAACCAATTTTTGTGTATCATATTACTTTATTCCACAATGGTGCAACATTTACATGATATTTGCGACTGTAATGTGGCCAAACTGACATTTGTAAGACTTGCAAAAATGACTAATCTTCTAGTTTTATTTTAAAACAATTATAAATCCAGCATTTTATTTAGATTTTTTTAATGTCAAAAATTGCGATTTCGGATTTTTTTTTTAATCGGTTTAGTATATTAAAAAAAATTTTATTATAAAATTTAAAGAAAGATTAAAGATTTTTTTTTAATTCAAAATAATCGCTAATACATTAGTGGATATGCATAAATAAGGTATCGCAATATATAGGTATGTGATTTTTCAATAACAATATAGTAATACTTTTTATACATATATCAATAGTTAAAGTTTCATTTGAAAATTTTTCGTTGCCGTTTTTTTCTCTAGTCAAAACTCAAGAAAATGTCGAATTTTGGTTTCTTCTTTTCACTCTATAGACCTCTTTATAATAGAATTGCCACAAACAAATGATCGATTTTTATACAATATACTAGCTGACCCGCCCGGCGTTGCCCGGGTCCGTATTAACAATATTAAACGAACTTGAAATTTGTATGATTTTATCATTAACTCGAAACATGCAGAAATGCATTGTCTGAAATACATGGCCACTGACTGTGTGAAAAATCGGTTTTAAGCTCTAAAAATACTCAAAATGAGCGATGAGAAAT
Organism: Maratus speculifer; assembly: GCA_964019185.1. Taxonomy (NCBI): domain Eukaryota; kingdom Metazoa; phylum Arthropoda; class Arachnida; order Araneae; family Salticidae; genus Maratus; species Maratus speculifer. The sequence goes on from OZ025300.1 coordinate 270,259,033, forward strand.
GTTGGAGGGAATATGTATCCAACGACTGCGTGATTTTCGTGTTAAAGTGTTGATATTTATCAAAAATCACCGTTAAGTCACGTAACTAATTATTTTTTTTCACATAGAAATCCCAAGTGAAATATTTTGAATTTCAAACTAATTATATCACTCTTAAATCCGACTATACCATGAATGAAATCGATACTCGCTGTGTGTACTCGCTAAAGTGTTGGTATGTAGTATTATAATTTCAGAGCCATTTAACAAAAGTAAGTGTTATTTTTAATCAAATCATGCATAATGTCCACTCTATGGATAAATTCCTAACCGTAAACTTCTTTTACCGTAACCATAACCTGCCTGTAACTTAACTTTGACTTAATAGTACCTTACCGTAAATTAAATATAACATAAATGTAACCTAGCCTTCACTTTATTGTAACATATCCTTATTCTAACCATAAAACAAATGTGCGATTTAACTTAACCTAACTTTAACTTAACCGTGACCTAACTGTAACCTAACGGGATATTAAATATAATCAAAGAATTACCGTAATGTAATTGCAACCTAAATGTTACCAAACCATATATTGGTTTCATGTCCATGGAAATTATTTTGTCTTGTTCGGATCTGGTTATGATTCATTAGAATATTTTTGTCGGATTCAGATTTTAGGTATTTTTTGATATTGAGTTATAATGTTCAGGTCGTATTCATGTCCATGGAAATTATTTTGCCTTGCTCGGATACAATTATGGTTCTTTAAAATATTTTTGTCGGGAACAGATTTGTTTCAATTCAGATTTCGGCTTTTTCTTCAAATGGAATTTTTGGGTTCGGGTTTTTTTGCGTGTTCACGGAAATTATGATGACTTGTTCGAATAAGAACATGCTTCACTGGAATATTTTTTTTTTCAAGTTCAGATTTGGTTCAGTTCAGATTTCGTGATTTTTTTCAAAGAATTTTTTTTAGGTTCAGATTCGGTTCAGCTGAATGGAAATTTTTTGTCTGATTCAGATCCGGTTACGATTCTTTGGAATATTTTTTATCAGGTTCCGATTTGGTTCGATTCAAATTTCAGGTATTTTTTCAAATAGAATTTTTAGGTTTGGATCTCGTTCATGTCCACGGAAATTATTTTGTCATACTCGAATCCAGTTATGATTCTTTCGAATATTTTGGTCAAATTTAGATGTGGTTTGGGTCAAATTTCAGTTTTTTTTCAAATCGAATTTTTTAGGTTCGAGTTGGATTTATGTCCATAGAAATTATTTCGTCTTGCTTGGATTGGGTTGTAGTTCTTTGGAATATTTTTGTCAAGTTCAGATTTGGTTCAATTCCGATTTCGAGTTTTTTCTTCAAATATAACTGTTGAGTTCGGGTCTTCTTGCATGTTCACGGAAATAATTCTGTCTTGTTCGAATAAGGACATGCTTCACTGGAATATTTCTGCCAAGTTCAGATTTCGTTCAGTTCGCGAATTTTTCAAAGAAATTTTTTGGGTTCGGATTGTGTTCATGTCCATGGAAATATTTTGTCTTGTTTGGATCCGGTTGCGTTTGTTTGAAATAGTTTTGTCAGATTCAGATTTGGTTCGATTCAAATTTCAGGTATTTTTTTGAATGGGAGTTTTAGGTTCGTATCGGGTTCATGTCCACGGAAATTATTTTGTCTTACTCGAATCCGGTTATGGTTCTTTCGAATACTTTGGTCAGATTTAGATGTGGTTTGGGTCAAAGTTCAGGATTTTTCAAACGAAGTTTTTTAGGTTTGAGTCGGGTTTATGACCATGGAAAGTATTTTGTCTTGCTGGGATCGGGTTATAGTTTTTGGAATATTTTTATCGGTTTCAGATTTCGTTCGAGTCATATTTCGAGTTTTTTTAAAGAAAATATTTAGATTCGGGTCAGATTTCATGCCCACGAAAATTATTTTTCCTTGTTTGAATCGGGTTATGCTTCACTTGAACATTTTTGCGGGATTCAGATTTGGTTCGGGTCAGTTATCAAATCCATAGTTTTTCCCAAACAGAATTTTAAGGTCAGGGTCGGGTTTATACTCACCGAAATTTTGTGTATCAGGGATCGGGGTGTGGTCTGTTTTTTTTTTCTGGTTGGAATCGGGTTATGTTTAAATTAGTCTAAACATTAAGGTTATAATCAGTTTTGCTATTATTCTTTTTATGGCTATTTCTGATAGATAATTTACTTAGCTATTTGATAATTTATTATGGTGAATGAATCGTTTACGGATACAAACAATTGTACGCCAAACAGCTATTTTATTTTTGTTTAAAAAAAATTAAAGCCATATTACAATTTTAAATTGAATAGAACACATTTAAATTTAATCAATGATTAAAAAAATAAACTCAAAAAATAACGTTTTTGTTAAAAAATACCGTTTTGTGCCATTATTGCCTGTAATACACGATCAGAATGCATTAAAGATACAATTAGATCAATCATAGGCAAGAATTATTTGATTAATTTTATCATATGACTTTGAAATATCAATATAGAAACATCATTTAAGACTTTGCTTGAAAAATCAAAATTTTTTCGTTAATGTCTTAAAATCGTCTGCACTCTGAAATCTAGATTTTAGATTAATATTATTATTTAAGTGTTCATGCATGATTTTAAAAGAATCTTTTTATCACTATATTTTATATATTGACATGGAATTATAAATATGTTGTTAAATCATAAACATTTTTCATCTACGTTATAAAGTATTAAAAATTTCTGAAAAAAAGAGAGAAAACTTTTAGTAATAAAATTTTTTACTTCAAATCATATGTTTTCAATATTTTATTTTATTTTGTTTTGACAGTTAATTATTTTTAATTTTCCAATTTCAATTATTTTAAAAGCAAACATTTGTTTTAATAAATAATATAATAGAAAAAAACATTTTAAAAAATTACGATTTCTTCGTAAAATATGCTTTAGCAGTAATTCATTTCTTCCAATCCGTCTTATTAATACAAAATTCCTTCCTCGTGCTTTATTTTGAGACATTAAAATTTCAGCGATAAATGGTTTCCACTTGCAAACCTTTCTTTTTTTCGGTTTACTTCGCCACCACCTATCTTTTTCCTCCATGGCGTACAGCAGCTGTGATAAAAAAAAAAAAACCCTCATTTAAACTGACAGTTTGCCAGTCTATGAATTTTAAAGGTCAGTCTCAGTTTTTAAAATTATTTCTGCGAAAATTTTATGCAACCAACCAACCATAAGAGAATGAAAAGGAAAAAAGCTAAAAAAAAGCGATTTTTTATAAGAGTGAGGTTTGGAATTTAATTAATTACTCAGTTAATAAATAGAATTTTGAAATTCTGAGCGTCAGGTGCATCAGGAGAGATATTGGGCTACTCTCAGAAAAATTTTGAGCTTCGTACGTACCGTAGTTTTCGCTAACTATCGCAGACACACACACATACAGAGCGATTTGTTATTTTATTAATATAGATATACAGGATGTCCCAGAACTTCGTGTACAAACTTTCAGAGGTGGTAGAGAATATAGTTTGAAACTACATTTACATAGGAAAGTATGGGCGGAAACGTATTGTTAACCCTTTCACAGACAGTGGTTTGTATATTAAACTACAAAATTTTTAATACAAATAAACATTGACACCAGAATTTTATTTATGAGTTTTCCATTTATTATGTATGTGAAATAGCTGGCTTTTCTTTTTTGCAATACATTTTTCCGCAATTTCTGATGTCATTCACATTTTTCCACATTTTAGCAATGGAAGTGCTTTATCCGTGAAAAGATCAGAGAAATACAGACACAGTTATGACACAATGCGGAAAGCAGTGTAGAACGCTTTATTACACAGAAAAAAAGTACAAGAAATAATTTATTTTTATATTAAATTTAAAATTATGTTTCTTTAAAATCAAGTATCTTCGTATCTATTAGAAATTGCTAAAATGTGAAAAAATATGATTGACATCAGAAATCGAGAAAAATGTATTTGCAAAGAAGAAGAAAAAATACGTTTCGCATACAAAATAATTGAAAAAAAATCATATTAAAATTCTGGTGTCAATGTTCATTTTGTACTAAATTTTTTTTAGTTCTATAGACACGCTATGTCTGTAAAAGGGTTAACAAGTGATCATGATGTTTCCGATCATGCGTTCCTTTGTAATTATGGTTCCTAACGATGTTCTCTACAACTTCTCAAAGTTTGTATACGAAGTTCTGGGACACCCTGTATTTTTTTCATTACATCAAAAACTATTTTTCTACGAGAAATTTTAATAGTGAATTCTAAAAGTTTTGAATTATAAAGACGATACCTGTCGTATCAGGCGCACCAGGGAGTTCACAGCAAAATAATGTATGAAAGATTTCGCAAAATGCAGCATCATTACTCTTATAAATTTAGTGGTTTAAGCGCATAATTCAATATCATGTCAGTTAAATTTGTGTCTTATTTATGTTAAATTATTAGTTGTGAAAAATTTCCCAATTGGTGCACTGTTTTTCATTTTATGCATTTTTTAATTAACATTATCAAAAATTGTTTTTTTTTAAATTTAGAATGCTTGCGTTAGTTTTTTTTTAATTTAGGATAATAAATAATCTATAAGATGCTTCATAGCAATAAATTTCCTTCAATAAAAATATTCAATACAAAAATATGAAGTGGGTTTTTTTTTGGTTAAATCGCGTAGCAATTGTTCTTTTTAAAATTTCTTACTGAATGGTAGTTATATTGTTCAGCTAACACTTAAACTGCTTTCTTTAATTATGGAAAATATTTTACTAAATAAATATATACAGGACAGTTGCACCATAAAATTTAACTAATGAGAATCTATTTATTAAAATACAACACATTTCTCAGTGGTGCACAAAACAAAAGTTTTGTGCACCACTGAGCAATGTGTTGTATTTTAATAAATACATTCTTATTAGTATTTTACTAGTTCCCTCGAAAAAAGTATTTAATAGCTATATCTGTTCTACAGATATCCACTAATGTACAGGTATACCAGAGGGTATAAAAGAAAGGAGGATACGAAGTGGGAAAAATTATGACAACATGAGTTTGCTAAATTTTTCATGTAATAATGAGGGGACTGAGGAGGAAAAAAACTGCGTACTCCCTTTGCTTAAATGTTTATTTAAACAAGTTGGAAATTGCACGTGAAGCGTGCACATGAGGTGCGTTCGTATGGTAACGAAGTTGAAAAAATATTCAGACCTTGCTGCTATAGTAGACAGTACTTCGGTAATAGTATAGTGGTCGGAATCTGTTTTGTGTTCCTGTAAACAGGAGGTAACTTTTATTTCACTTCTGCAACATGTATCATACTCATAAAATGTGAAATAGTTTAATGTTTTTAAAACACGCCTCAAACAATATTTCCCCATAAACCATTATGTAGTGGTATACTTTTGTGTGGCCCTGTAATTTAATATTAAATATTCTTTGCATCACATATTGTATAGAATGTATATTTTTGTATATATATATATATATATATACTTCATAGGTTCATGCCAATATTATTATGTTTGAGTGAGTGTAACACCATTAAAATGCATTTGAAACATCCTCCCCCCTGTTGACCGTAATGTAACGGAATAATTTTGATTGTCCCTGTAATTGATCTATGCATCTGATTTTCATAAAATTTGAAATGACTCGACAAAATTATATAATAATTATATATTTTAAATTTCAAACGATTAAAATACATCTGAAACGTTTTCCCCCCATTTACCGTAATGTAACGGAATCATTTTGATTGTCCTGTAATTGATCTATGCATCCGATTTGCATAAAATTTCAATTGACTCGAAAAAATTATGTAATAATTTATTTTAAATTCCAAATGATACGGTTGGGTAGTTTTTGCGTTGTTATATGCGGGCGGACAGACGGACGGACTGAACAACAACTATAGGTGCTACGTATTTACATAATTACGAACGCACCTAAAAAAAACAACATTTTGTATTACACAGGGTGTCTCAAAAGATTTAAACACGTTATTGTCTACGCATTAGAGAGACGTAGGAAATATGCATAAAAAAAGCGTCCAGAATAAGTCAGAAACTTAAATTATGTTGATTGAATAGGATTGCCCTTTATTATTCAACAAAGTGCGCTAAACCTTAAAGTTAACTAAAACTGTTAGATAGGATGCATGACTGTTTAGAACCGGAAAGAAAACAGGAAACAGGCAATGATGACGGAATTAAGTGTGTCATTTATTGAGTCAACATTACCACTCGGCATTCAACTATACATGTCTTTTATTTTGTAGTTTTTAATGTACCATACATCGAGTCATCAATATGATCACAACTACTACCAAAACGTATCGAATTTTTTTTCCGTTAAACTAATGTCACGAATATAAATAAATACTTTCAGAAGGTCCGTTATCCCAAAGTTGTCGATAACACTGGTTGAATGATGTGTGAACAGCAATAAATATCGGCTGGAATGTTTTATTAGTTACTCTTTTGTCATGTGAGAGTTTTCCTTTCCACCATGCACGGCTTTCATGTGTCCGCGCAAGTGGTCGTTTCGAACTGCCCTGTAATCGCATATTCGACAACCGAATGGTTTTATCCTTTCGTGCACTGCTCTCACATGCCTTCGAAGATGACTGATGTGAGTTGCCCTGTAATCGCACTGGTGACATGGGTGAGGCTTTTTTCCTTCATGTACTGCAACTGTGTGTCTACGGAGATCACCTGCCCGAGATGCTCTATGATCACAGTGTTGGCACTGAAAGGGTTTATTTCTTTCATGAACTGCGTCCACGTGACTTCGAAGATTCCCAGCTTGAGAGGCTCTATAATCGCATTGCTTACACTTGTAGCGTCTCATTCCTTCGTGCACTGAATGGACGTGCTTTTTAAGATGACTCGAATAAGATGCTCTATAATCACACATTCGACATTGGTAGGGTCTTTTACCTTCATGTACTGCGTCTACGTGTTTCCGGAGATCACATGTGTTTGGCGTCATGTACTTACAGTGTGGGCACGCATGACTTTTACGATAAACCTTGTTTTCTTCTGCGAAACTCTCATGCTTGTTTTGAGTGCCAAGTACTAGTTTCACTTTTGCAACAAAATCCACTGCCTCATTTTTTGCTACTTTCGACTTATCACTGACATCATTCTCTGTTGTAATTCCGACGATTCCACGTTTGTGATAATTTGACTTTAGTGAAATCTTCTCTTTGTTTACTTTTCTTGGAGCATCGGGTGAGCTGACAGCTTTGAGAAAAGTTGGTTGACTCGCCATCCTCTTTGATTTCTCTTGAAATGTTTTTGATAAACAGATCTTTTTAATCGATGTCGATGGTGCAACTCCCCTATCATATTCAAGCTTCTTCATCACTCCTGAAAAAAAAATATTTTCGATATATAGTATCATTTCGTTTTTTTATTTAAAAAAAAATATTTAACATTTTGAAAGACTGCAGAATACAATATATTCCATTTCTATATAATACACAACAATAGGAAAGACACAGATTTTGTAATATGTTTTGTAATGTTCGTAAAGAAAAGCATTTACTTATTTTCGAACAAACTTTTTCCTAAATCCCTTTGTCATTCAACCATTTCAACATTTTAATAACTTTTAATAACATAAGTAGTTTGACAGTTCCTAAACCTTGTTATTTGACCCCTTAAAGGATTACAGGATATAATGTATCCCACATATTTTTAATTCAGGAATGCAACAACGACACCAGAATTTTATAATATTTTTTTTATAAGTTCGTGAATAAATGCATTTACTTATTTTCAAACAATCTTGCTTCTAAACCTTGGTGTAATTCGATCCTTTCAACACTTTAGTAACATAAGTAGTTTGCCCTTGAAGGGTTTAAATACTAGAAAACTCAGAGATTTTCTTTTTCTCATCAATATTCTATTAAAATTTTACACTTTTTACTTTCTTCTATCTTGAATAGAAGAAAGTATTGCAATCGAAAAATTTATCTCCACGTTTTAGGGATCAGAAATTCCAAAAAGCATGTTTTTACAAAATGTCTGTCTGTCCGTGTGTCCGTGTGACCGTGTGTCAGTGTGTCCGTATGTCGCCATTCTACCATCAAAAAGTGTTTGAAGATATGCATAGAATTGAACGAAATTTTTTGTGAATATCTTTGGCTGTGGCAAGCATGTATGCCTTCAATTTTGAAATATTCCGCAGGATGGGCCGCTGCAACCGAGATTTTTGTGCCATTATCAATATTATATTGACCAAACATGTATGAAGTTATGCATCGAATTGAAACAAATTTCTTGAGTAAGTGTATCTCTATAGCTAGTTGATTCTCCCTGAATTTGAAAAAAAAAAATCCGCCGGAAACGGGAGCAGAAATTGCAATTTTTGTATCATTTTGAATATTGTATCCCTAAAAGTGTATGAAATTATGCATAGAATTGAACCAAATTTTTTGTGAAAGTGTTTGGCCATGGCTAGTTGGTTCTCCCTGAATTTGAAAAAAATCCGCCGGACGGAGCACTGCAATAGAGATATTTGTGCAATTTTCAATATTGCACCACCTAAAAGGGTATGAAGTTATGCCTACAAGTGAACGAAAATTTTTGTGTATGATTATTTTTTTTTTTTTTTGGTAATGCAATTAGGTTCTCCCTGAATTTGAAAGAAATCTACCAATCATTCTATTATTCATCGGCTCGTGCATACACGAAAACTAATTTTTACTCTGATTGATTGACTGAAGCAGAAATTTAAGATGAAAATCTTATAGTATAGTATTGAATTAAAATTATTAAAGCTTAAATATGAGTAACTATTTTTTTTAAATATTAAAATGTAACGTATGAGATTGAAGAAAATATTTTGGATTGGCACATCTAACTATTTATAATAATAATAAAAAAGATTTGTTAATATGATTTGCAAATTTTTCAAGGTATAATTAAATGGATTAAAAAATGATTAGAATTTCATTTTATAAGAACTATTTTTTCTAAGTAGACGCTACAATTGAAAATATTGACGTATGTGTGAAAATAGACATACCACTCTAGAATTCAAAATTAACGAATGTTTAACCTATGTTTCGATACTACACGCCGCATAGCTATTTAGAAGTTGTACATATCTACAATATTTAGTAATATTAAAAGAAATCCGTGGGAAAAATTCTAACACGCGTATATTTTTACAACCATTTCATCTTCCCGCGCCACACAAAAGTACTCTTGCGGCGAAGCATAAAAAACCGCAAATAAAGAAGGAAAATATGGGAGTTTCGGTTAATACCGCTACCTGTTGTATTAAAGATTTGACACTTCCGTTACAATGTTTTATTACTATTAATGCAGTCATATTAACGGGGTGGAATAAATATTAAAAATACAAAGTAATTTTAATATTTTTAATGGGATGCACGTTAATAATTTTAAAATCTTTTAAAACAAAAAGGATTTTATAATTATAATGCAAAGTAAAAAAAATAAATAAATGAATACGAAAATAACTAATAAATAACTTTTAAAAGTCTTTATTTAAAGAGAAATATTTTTACACTAATTTTCGGTTATTTATGTTACGATTTGGCTTGAGTTGTTGACTATTTTACATAAAACATCTATTTGTTTAATTCTTAATTCTGTTTAACTAACTTTAAAACATTCTGGGTAGAGAACTTTAAACATTATAAAAAAGAAGAAAATTTCGTGAATAAATTTCAGAAAATGTCTTTGGACAGGATTAATATATTAATATATTTTTATATTAATATTTTATAACTGACTGCGGATTTCTAAAGAAAAATGGATGCTCCTGTACTATGATATCTTTGCGTTTTTCACCTTTTGATTTCCGATACCGATCTCTACATCGCTGAATTATTTGCATGTGCCAATCCCAAAAATGTCTTCTATCTTCTACGTACATTTTAATATTAAAATAAATAGTTACTTATATTAATGCTTTAATAATTTTAATTCAATACTATACCAACTTTGATTTTCATCTTAAATTTCAGCTTCAGTCAATGAATCAGAGTAAAAACAAATTTCCGTCTCGGCACGAGCCGGTGGACAATAGGATGATAGGCGGATTTTTTTTTTTTTAATTCAGGTAGAACCTACTTGCCGTACTAAAAATAATCATACAAAAATAAATTAGTTCCGTTCTAGGCATAACTTCCTATGCTTTTAGGTGGTGCAATATTGAAAATGGCGGAAAAATCGCTATTGCAGCGCCCCCTTCCGGCGGATATTTTTTCAAATTTAGAGAAAACCTACCTGCCATACTAAAAATAATCATAAACAAAAATTTTAGTTCAATTCTAGGCATACATTCTTACACTTTTAGGTGGTGCAATATTAAAAATGGCACAAAAATCGTTACTGCAGCGCCCCCTTCCGGCGGATTTTTTTCAAATTCAGGGAAGACCAACTAGCTATAACCAAACACTTACACAAAAAAATTGGTTCAGTTCTATGCATAATTTCATACACTTTTAGGGATACAATATTCAAAATGACATAAAAATTGCTATTGCAGCGAACCCTTCCGGCGAATTTTGGTCAAATTCAGGGAGGGCCAACTAACCATAGCCAAACTTTTCCACAAATAATTTGGTTCAATTCTATGCATAACTTCATACACTTTTAGGTGGTACAATGTTGAAAATGGCTCAAAAATCGCGGTTGCGGCATCTCCTTCCAGCGGAATATTTCAAAGTTGAAAGAGGACCTGCTTGCCAGAGCCAAAAACATTGACAAAAAATTTTGTTCATTTCATATCTTCATACACTTTTTGATAGTAGAAGGGCGACATATACAGACACACGGACAGACAGACATTTTGTAAAAATATGTTTTTTTGGAATCTCTGACACCTAAACACGTGTAAATTCGTCGAAAACTGGAAGTCGAAAAAATTTTCGCTTAGAATACTTTCTTCTATTGAAAATAGAAGAGAGTAAAAAAACGGAATAGATTATTATTAAATAGATTATTATTATTATTGTTATAATTATTATTTTTTATTATTATTTAGATAATGTTACTATTCATTTTAAAAACAGATTACTCCTTTCTAAAGAAAAATGGATGTACATATGTATATATATATATATATATATATATATACACACACTATATTGCCATTGATTATTGGACACTTGCGATTTTAGACATTTTGTTAAATATCTAGAAAAATACATGAGGAATCATCTCGAAACTCTTAGAGTATAAATATAATAGTATAAGTCATACATCTCCGTGAAGATTTTTTCCTGAAACGCCATAGGTCAACAAATTAAAAAAGAATGAATATCTTTTGAATAACCCTGTCAAAACTAATGAAGTAAAAGCGCTCAAACTCTAGATTATGATTGAATGCCTTATTGTAATATGCCTTGTTCATTTTTATGCAAATAGCATGCATACTCGATGAGTAATTAAGGTTTTTATAAAAATGGTTCCAAATTTTTCCAAGTTTTTTCCTTGTAATTTTCAGAGTTCTTAATATAAAATAATATTTTTTTCAGAAAATATGACAAACAAAATTGCGCACAGTACCCTGTAATCAGAACATACAAAATGAGTCGGTTTACTAAATAATTTTTTACTGCGCATGCGTCAACGATATCAAAATTTCATTTGCATGTTATGTTAGCTAAATATATAGAGCAACTTTTGTGAAAGTCACAAAATCATAACTTGAAAGTTCTGAAAATAATCGTCAATTAAATAAGTTGAAAATCCATTATTCTCAAAATGAAGCAAAAACAGGAGGGGTTGTATCCATATATTCATTGATAGTGTCAATATAGAATAAACAATACGGGATGTACTACTACATTTGGATAAAATCCCTCATTTTTTTGCTTCATTTTGGAAACAACGGATTTTGTTCTTCTTCTATAGACGATTGCTTTCAGAATTTTCAAGCTATGATTTTGAGACTTTTACAAAAGTTGCTCTATACATTTAGCTAACATAATATGCAAATGAAATTTTGATATCTTTGACGCATGCGCAGTAAAAAATTATTTAGTAAACCAACTCATTTTGTATACAATTTTCATTATTTATTAATTCTGATTACAGGGTACTGTGTGCAATGTCGTTTATCATATTTTCTGAAAAAAAATATTATTTTATATTAAGAACTCTGAAAATTATGAGGGAAAAACTTGGAAAAATTTGGGACCATTTTTATAAAAACCTTAATTACTCTGCGAGTATGCATGCTATTTGCATAAAAATAAACATAGTGTATTACAATAAGACATTCAATCATAATCTAGAGTTTGAGCGCTTTTGCTGCATTATTTTTGACAGGGTTATTCAAAAGATATTCATTCTTTTTAGGTGCGTTCGTAATTGTGTAAATACGTAGCACCTATTGTTGTCGCTCAGTCCGTCCGTCTGTCTGTCTGTCCGTCTGTCTGTCTGTCCGTCTGTCTGTCTGTCTGTCTGTCCGTCCGCATATAACAACGCAAAAACTACCCAACCGAATCGTTTGAAATTTAAAATACATAATTATTACATAGTTTTGTCGAGTCATTTCAAATTTTATGAAAATCGGATAGATAGATCAATTACAGGGACAATCAAAAGGATTCCGTTACATTACGGTCAATGGAGAAAAAAGTTTCAAATGCATTTTAATCGTTTGAAATTTAAAACATATATTTATTACATAATTTTGTCGAGTCATTTCAAATTTTATGAACATTGTATGGATAGATCAATTACAGGGACAATCAAAAGGATTCCTTTACATTACGGTCAATGGGGAAAAAAGTTTCAAATGCATTTTAATCGTTTGAAATTCAAAACGTATATTTATCACATAATTTTGTCGAGTCATTTCAAATGTTATGAAAATCGGATGCCTTGATCAATTACAGGGACAATCAAAAGTATTCCGTTACATTACGGTCAGTGGGGAAAAAAGTTTTCAATGTATTTTAATGGTGTTACACTCATTTGAATATAATAGAATTGACATGAATCTATGAAATATGTACTAAAAATACATTTTGTATAATCTGTGATGCAAACGATATTTATTATTAAATTACAGGGCCACACAAATGTATTCTACTAAATAATGTTATACGGGGAAACATTGTTTGGGGGTTGTTTTAGTTCTATTAAACTACTTCACATTTTATGAATAAGATATACGTTAATGAAGTATAATAAAAATTACTCCCTGAATATTTACAGGAACACAAAGATTTCGACCACTATACTGTATCAGCAAGATCTGAATATTTTAAAACTTCGTTATCAACGAACGCACCTCATTTGCTACGCTTTACGTGCAATTTCCAACTTGTTTAATCTGTTGACGGTCCCCTATGGAGTTTCGGTAAAAAACCTTCACGGAGGTGTATGACGTATACTATTATATTTATACACTGAGAGTTTCGAGATGATTCCTCATACATTTTTCTAGATATTTAGTAAAATGTCTAAAATCGCAAGTGTCCAATAATCAATGGCAATATAGTGTATATATATATATATATATATATACATACATATACGAATAATTTGATGATTTATATAATAGTACAGATTTGAGTGATTTAAAAATTAAAGTTAGATTTTCTTAAGAGCTTTGATGGGATACGAATTTTAATATCGACCAGTTTGGAAATATGATTGGTTTCGTTATAAAAAAAAAAAAAAAAAAAAAAAAAAAAAAAAAAAAAAACTATGTAATGGCTTATAGGTTTATAAACAAATTAAAATCGTTTCTATGAGGGGGAACTGCAGCTAAGTTCTCGCAGATATCTATTTTTAAACGTATGAAAAAAGCGAAACCATAAATAATGATTTTGTAACTTTCAGATATATTGATGAAATTTTCATAATTAAAGTTAAAAATACTTTCGCGATTCATAAATTTGATTATTATGCAGACAGTTTAAGAGACTACTTCAGTCAAGCGAAAAGACTCTCATGCTAATCCCATAGAACATATTTTTAAAAATATCTCGGTTGCATTCCAATATTTTAAAATCCTTTTACATTGGATGAGATTGATCTTTATGTCGGCCGTTTTATACTTTTTCGATGTAGATTGCTCATTTTCTGTGGAAGGATGTTTTCATTTTTGAAACCGGTTCCAATGAAAGGCTTCTCATTAAGTACAAATAAAATAGAAAAGTAAAAAACTTTCTTAGAATAAATTTATCTCAGTGATCCGATGAAAAAAATCTTTTGAAACTATTGAAATGCAACCAAGATATCTTTATACCTTTCTTCCATAGAATTAGCATTAAAATGCGAGTTTTTTTTTTTCTTTTTTGCTTGACTGAAGTAGCTTCTTAAGCATGAAGTTGCATAATAATAAGAAGGTAAATTATCAGGATGTTTTTGTTTGAATACGTAAAATTTTTTATATCAACAGTTTAACTCAGATAGAGAGGGGAAGTTCCCAGTTTGACATTATTTCAAGCACATTATTAAACACTATGATATATTTCTCAACGATTCTATACCACTTTTTAAGATGATTACAAGATGAGTCTTTTATAGCAAGTGACCTTAAACTACATGAAAAATAAGAATTACGGGAAATCACAATATTATCATTTCAGTACAAATATCGATTAATTACTAATTTAGTTTCGATAAGTTCAAAGTAATATTTTCATCACATTTAGTTTTAGTCTAGATTTGGCAGTTTTGATGGTCATTACACGCTCAATATGGCTTCCATGCTTCTAGCCATGCAGTCTAAATCTGTTTTTTTTTTTTTTTTTTTTTTTTTTTTTTATCTTCTTTTTGCGCTTCTTTTAATTGTTCTGTTTTTCGAGTTTGTCATACTTTTTTTTTTTTTTTGTTTGATCTGTTTTTGGGTTTTATTCCTAATGTTGATTGTACATTCTGACTCTCAGTTGGAATTGGAGAGCTTTAAATGATATATATTTTAAAGTTATGTGATTTTTATTTATGTACACTATATGGCCAAATTGGCGGGCTAATTACAATATTTGACATTATGTCAAATACCGAGAAAAATACTTGAAGAATTATCCTAAAACTCCAGGTGGGTAAGCACAGTCGTACACGTCACATATTAGCATTTTTTACCGAAACCCCATAGGGGACCGTAAACAAATTTAAAAAATAAGGATATCTTTTGAATAACCCTGTTAAAGCTAATGCAGAAAGCTCGTTCAAATTGTAAATTATGATTGAGCGCTTACTGTAATAAACTGTAATCTTTTTATGAGAATAACATGTATATTCGTAGACAAATTAGGGAATTTTAAAAATAGTCCAAAATTCGGAAGTTTGTTGCGTATAATTTGCAAAGTTCTTAATATAAAAAAATGTGATTTTTAGAAAATATGTAATTAGAATTAAAGAAAAATAAAAAATATATGAAAAACTATATGCATATTGTGTTAGATAATTGTACAGAGAACTTTTGGGAAAGCCTTAAAAATGTAGTTTGAAAATTCTGAAAATTATCGTCGACAGAATAAGCTCAAAATCCACTATTCTCAAAATAAAGCAAAAAGTAATAAATAAATAAATAAAACAGGGACAGTATCCAAGTATAGTAGCAAGTGCAATATTGTGTATTCTATATGACACTAATCAATGGAAATATGGATATAGCCCTTCATCTTTTTGCTATATTTCGGAAACTTCGAATTTTGAGCTATTCTATCGACAACAATTTCCAGAATTTTCAAACTATGTTTTAAAAACCTTCATAAAAGTTGTTCTATATATGTGCCAAGCGCAATATGCAATTTCATTCACGCATGCGTAGTGAAACATTATTTAGAGAACATGATCTTTTTTTTTTTTTTTAACTATTTTTAAATTCTGATTACAGGATATTGTGTACAATGTTGTTTGACATAAATTCTGAAAAATACATTTTTTTATATTAGAAACTTTGCAAATTATATAAAAAAAATTGAACTATTTTTATAAACACTTTAATTTCTCTAGGAATATACTTGTTATCCACATAAAAACGAACGCAGTTTATTTCAATAAGTTGCTTAAACATTATTTACCGTTTAAACACTTTTGCTACACTATGTTTGATAGGGTTATTCAAAAGATATTCGTTCATTTTCAACTTGTTGAAGAGGTTTCGGAAAAAAAAAAAAATCTTAAAATTTTTATACGAAATTTTGATAACCTTCACGCATGCTCATGAAAATCTATTTCGTAAAAACTACTCAAATTTCATGATTTTTTAATTCTAATTACATGGTATTGTGTACAATATTATTTGTTATATTTTCGGAAAGGAACATTATTTTTATATTAAGAACTCTGCAAAATATAAGCAAAAAAATTTGGAAAAATTTGGGACTATTTTTATAAAAACCTTAATTTCTCTACGAGTGTGAATGCTATCCGCATAAAAATGAACACAGTTTATTAACATAAGTCACTTAATCATAACCCACAGTTTTAGAGCTTTTGCTACATTAGTTTTGACAGGGTTATCCAAAAGATATTCGTTCTTTTTTCAATTTGTTGACAGTCCCCTATGGAGTTTCGGGAAAGCTCTTCATGGAAAAGTATGACCTGTACTATTAAATTTATACACTTAGACTTTAATAATAATTCAACATGTATCTTTCTATATACTTAACGAAAAGTCTAAAATTGCAAGTTGCCGGTCACCTTTGGCCATATAATGTACAAACATATACAAAATTGCAAAAAAAAATCACAAAAGCGGTAAAAAAGAAAGCTCTTGAGAAAAAAAATTCCCATTTTTAAAAAATGTTTAATTTTGAAATATTTTCAAACGGATTTTGTCGCATCTAATATAAAAATATTGTCTATAATTTTGTGTATTCGGTTTTTGAATATGAGTTACTTAAGGAAATGCCTACTTAAAAACACAGAGAAACACAATTTTGACCTTTCTTAATTCGTTCTTTTCAAAGTGTTAAGATAAATACTTTCCCGAATGGATTCATCTGTTCGAAAAGTTTACAAACGTAAATGTGGTTTGGTGCATTTAGTTTTCTTCATATTTTGAAAGGTTTGTCTGAGACGTATTCAAAATGCCAATACGAAAAATCAACTTTTGCACTTTTGGATCTTTTCTGCTTCCACCTTTCTAACAGACTATATCAAAACACTAATAAGATTTTTTTAAGAGCTGTTTTAGCTCACACGCTAGCAAAACCTGAGAGCTTATGTGCCGCCAGTTCTGTATGTATGTATGTACGTGAGTAAGTAACGGGATAACTCATGATAGAAATATCCGATTTACATGAAATTTTGGATATAGGCTTAATACGCTTCCCTGATTAGTTTTGAGAGATTATTCGATAAGTATAAGAAGGGGAATGAAGGCTATTACCCCTCCCCTTAATTTATATAAATGGGTTTTTAATGCAGCATTAGGAGATTTCTTTCAAATCTTAGATGTAGAATCATTCTAATGAAGTGTCTCCGTGATTAGTATTGGGTGTTCATTGGATAAGTTTAAAGAAAAAGGAGTGGGGAGGCAACCTCCCCGACTTAATTTAGATTTTTCACGGAAAATTTACCGATTTGATTCAAATTCTGTACATTGGTTTATTCTGAAAAGGCGATTCTCTGATTTGTTTTTGGAATTCATTGGATAAGTATAAAGGGAGGATAGGAGAAACTACCCCTCATAATTTATGTAAATGGTTTTTCATGCAGAATTAACCGATTTGTTTCAATTTTTGGATACAGGTTCATAGTAATATGAAGCTTCGCTCATTTGTTGTGGTGTTCTTTTGTTAATTATAAAGGGGGAACGGGCGATTACCTCCCCCTTAAGTTAACTAAATACAGTTTTATACACAGTTATCCGATTTGTTTTAAATTTTGGAGGTAGGTTCTTTCTGATAAGTTGAATTCCTGAACAATTTTGGAGATTTAATGGTTAATTATAAAGGAGTGAACGGGGGACAACGTTTCTTAAATTACATAAATGGGTTTTTATGCAGAATAATTCGACTTGCTTCGAATTTTGGATACTGGTTTATTATACGATAAGGCGTATCCCTGATTAGCTTTGAGGCTTCAATGATTAAGTATAAAGAAAGGAAATGGAGGGAGTACTTCTTTTTTTTTCGAAAGGCATATTATATAAGGCTGTAATATACAATTAGTCTGTATAGCCTGTGATCTCTATGCATCAGTTTAACTGGACATCATTCTTTTTATTTAAACTGTGGGCTTTCAATGAGATTTCATTTAATTATAAAAAAGATTGAGAATTGTAATTTAAAAAATACATGAATAGTTTAGCGTCAAAGCGTTTCATGAGGGACTTTATTGCTTTGTTTTTGTGTAATGGAAAATCGCAATTGTTATTGTACAAACAGCGTTATACATAAATATATAAATGTAACTTTATAAGAAGATTTCGTGTCCTACGTGTAAATTTTGGTAAAAAATAATATTTACTATGCTAAAAATTCCATTTATTATTATTTTTTTTTTACATTTTAAAATCACTATCATCAACTACTGGCTAGAATTATATATAACAATAAAAAAGACAACAAAATATTAAATGTGTTGCAAAGATTATCTTTCATTTATTAGACAATGAATTATTGATCAGTATTCTCTGGATTTCGTATATATTTTTTGTATCCCAATTTCCGAATAAGTACCTTTTTTTTAATTCAGTATATGAAATACTCTAATAAAATATAAAGACAGCTATCCGAAAATAATGGTTATCAAATTTCACAGCCTCCATACATACTCAAATGAGCTATAAACTAGGATTTATTAATACTCCACATAATTATAAAAAATAGATCACATCATCTTCTTAAACTTATAAATATATGAAGCAAAAATTTTGAAATTATATATTTGAAATATAATAAATTATATTATTATATTTAAAATATAATAAAATGAAGCTTTTAACTATCAAAATATACAAATAACTACTTAAAAGGTGTTAAAATATAGATATTATCTATATATTTTACCTGAGATATTTTGAACACATAAAAAAATCAAACAAAACATCAAAAATAACATCAAAAATATTTTTGATGGTTTCTATTTCGAATCAGTTATCTTCTTTTATGTTCCTTTGATGATGAATGCGTGGGCATTCGAAAGATCTCAGGTAAAATAAATAAATAATATCTATATTTTAACACATTTACGTAGTTATTTGTGTAATTTTGATTTAATAACAAGGTGTAAATTTCCACCAAAGAGACTATAATTAATACAGAGTTTTCGACTCATTGCTTTTAAATATTTTAAAAGGCATATTCTACGGAGCCTTTTTATAAATGTTATTCAGTTCCAAAGACCAGAATTTTTACAAAATTTCTGAATGCTTTCTTAACTAGACTTTCGATATTTTATTTAAAATAATTACAATATTATGTTTTGTGGAAGAAATATTTGCGTAAAGTTTCCATTATACTAGATTTATATTTATATGAAAGGGAGAGGCATTTGCTAAATTGCAAAACATTTTATACAGGTTGTTCATTTGACACAAATGTATGGGTAATTGTATAATTACATCAATTAATTTATATAAATATTAATTATACAATTTAATTACTTCCCATGATTAAAATTTAACAAATCGGATTCCTAAAACACAAGTTTTATTTGTATTAAATGCACACATTAATTAGCTATTTTTATTTCTTTTTTCGTGTTATAAAATATATTGAGTTTAAGTTAGCGTAGTGAAATTAAATGATTTTGTTTGCATATTAATGTATGGTATATATTTTACTGTTAACACATTGAAAATGCGATTTTGGTTTTATGTATATTGGTAGCCCCAATTTAATGTTATTTTCATTTTTCATGTCAAGTCCCAAAGTATTTGGAGCTTGATAATTCTGCTTTGGTTCCGTAAATTCCTTCTGTATTCATTTTATTTATTTATTTATTTTTGCCCCATATTTCAATGTGGTAATTTTCTATTAAATTAAATGTTTCTTATATTGTAACAAAATTAATGGTTTATATATATATAAATATATAATATGTAATTATCAAACACTATTAGCACTTTTGCTTGAAGTTACATTTTTTCAGTGTAACATTTAATTTTTTAAAACTGCCACCAGAGAAAACTTTATTTTAAATTAGGGAAGCCAAAATTGTGACCCGCAATTCAAAAGTGGCCCGCGAATTTCGTCAATTTACAATTGGAAAAATTGCAATTTTTATTCATAAGTCGCTGAAAAAATATCGTAAACTTCGTCAATTTACAGTGGAAAAATATAAAATTTCGTGAGTCGCTAAGAATGGCAAATTCGTTGATAGGGCACAGAAAACTCGCAAACTTTATTGATCAAGTGAGTAAAAATAGCGAGTTTTGTAGATGAGACTCGAAAAAAATCAAAATTTCGTCGATCGAGCACGGAAAAATCGCAAGTTTTAGAGATAAGGCATGGGAAAATCACGAGTTTTGTCGATAAGAAACACAAAAATCGCTAATTTTGTAGGTCGGAAGCGAAAAATCACGCATTTCTTTGATCTGGCAATTAAAAAATGCCAGTTTTTTTAATGATGCACGAAAATATTGCAAATTAAATTAACTTTCTATGGGAAAATTCCATGTTTTCTCGGTCGGCAGGAAAAAGATGTGAATTTCATTGATGGAGCTCGAAATTATCGCGAATTTTAGTCAATCAGGGACGAAAAAGTCGTAAATTTCGTTGATAAGAGTCGAGCTTTGTCAATTTATCAAGACAAAATGATCGCGAATTTCATCTTGCCGCGTAAAATGCTGATTTCATCAAAGTTGGTTGGATTCGACAAATTCGTGAATTTCGGCGATCGGCTTCATAAAAAACGCGAATATTATTGCTCATATTTGCAAAAATTGCGAATATCCTTGGTTGGCGTCGTAAAATCACGAATTTTGTCGACTGGGTTCACAAACATCACGAATTTCCTCAGTTGGCTTTTTAAAAATCGCAATTTTCGTCGATTGGCTACGTAAAAGTCACAAATTTTGCCAATTGACTTCTTAAAAATCACGCCTTCGTCGGCTGGCTTCTTAAACATGGCGAAATCTGCCAATCGGTTCCTCAAAAATTGCTAATTTTGTTGATCAGACAATGAACAATTATAGATTATCTCAAACGGTTTCGTAAAAATATCGAATTTTGTCGATCAGACTTGGAAAAATTGCGAATTTTCTCGATCATGAGAAAAAAATCGCTAATTTTGGCAATACATTTCTTAAAAATCGCGAAATATGTCAATTAAATTCGCAAAAATCGCAAATTTCATTGGTCAACTTCACAAAAATCATGATTTTTGTCGATTGACATTTTAAAAAATGCGATTCTCGCCAATTTGCTTTGCAAAAATCGCGATTTTCGTCTATAAGCTTTATAAAAATCGCAAATTTTATCGATCAGCTTTATAAAAATTGGCAAATTTTGCCAATTGGTTTTGGAAAAAGCAAAAATTTGGTCGATGAAACTTGGAAAAAATGCATATTTCGTTGAACAGGCGCAAAAATGTCGGGAATTTCATTGATCAGGCATAGAAAAATCTTGTTGGTGGCTCTTTCTCTCTCCTTCGCTCAAAAGCTACACATTTTTTTATAACAACTTATGTTTGCTTTTTATCCTTATTAATAAAACAAAATTAGCTCTCTTGAATCTTTCAAGGAATATTGTTACATCGGAAAATAACCCTTGCTATATCTGTTATACATGTAAAAGTAAAAACTGCTGATGTATCCTTGCCAACTAAATTGTATATTTTAATTGGATAAGATAACTTATAGGAGTAACCCCCACTCCCCCTTGAAGCCATATTTTTTATCCGAAACTCCTCGAAATCGAATTCTCTCTATATTATTAATGTGGCTGTCGACCATCCGGACATATTTGTAAGTGGCCTTTGTCTTGAAAAGGTTGTGCATCACCATTTCAAATATTGAGTAATTTTGCAGATATTCTGCAAAAACTCGTGTACATAAAGGTTTAGTCTAATCAGAGCTTATAATTTATTCATTTGGTTTCAATTGCAGATATTAGTATTGTACATGCAAAATTAGTTTTTTCTCAATATAAAAACGTCCACCAAAACATACTTTTCTGATATAAATTCAAATAAGGCTAAATTTCCATACGCACTGCATTTCATATTTCTCCTTGCGATAGTATCTTTTTTTATGGAGGGTTGAATTTACATTTAAAATATGTTATTAATAACAAATGTATTGCGAGTCAAATTACACAATTTCGATCTTTAATATTTCCTCCAAAATGTTTCGCACATTTATTTTATTTTATTTATTTATTTATTTTTTTTGTTCTAGTTTAAACAGAAATAAAAAAATATATTGAAAGTCTTTTTTCAAAATAGTATTTTGTATTAAGTACTATTTTCAAATTAAGTACTTGATAAAAACACATCTTTAAGTTTCTAAAGTTATTAATGTAAAAATAAAAAAATATTTTTTTGTACATTTATTTCAAATGCTTTATAGACTTTAAAGAACTACACAAACTATTAATTTTAGAGCGACGAAGTTTTAGATATCTAAAACAGAAGCTTAGTTACAATAATTTTAGGAAAGTTTGTTTTGCTTTGTTAAAAGTAAAATATTTCCCGTTTTGCTACCAATATGAAGAAAAGATAACTAAAATGCACGACATTTATTTATTTATCATAAATTTTTAAAAATAAATAAGTTAACAAAAGTTATTTATATTTTGAAATGGTGTATTAAGTAACTATTTAAAGTAACAAATGTTTTCAAATGAAACTAGTAAAGTGACAGTTACTTAATATTATTTCATTGCTTTCATTATCACTTTTAATAATAAACGTAACGTTGATTATGAAAGTACACGTGCTTGCCACAAACTCTTGCTTGAATACTAGATGATTGAAAAAAACAGTCATTTAAGGTTTTAATTCTGTTTTCTTGGCATTGAAAAAAATAATTGAATCTGAAATGACGCACCTTTCACCAACTGCGTCTCTTCTTGGGTCCGGTGTATTCCGAGCTCCTCTCCGAACTCGTCCCCGTACCAGACGAGCAGCTCTGTGTAGGCCTTGACCTCCTTGTAGACCCTGTACCAGATTTGGCCGTGGTACTGGAAGGCGATCAGGTTCTGGCGCTCCTCGCACACCGCACAATTCACGAAACGCATCCAGTTCGAGACAGAAGGGTCCACGCCCTCCACGTAATGGAGGACTCGGCCGCCCCTGCGTATCTAGAAGAAAAAAAAATAATAACCTGGCTAATGTTGTGTGAAATTGAAGAAGTGCATAAAAAAGCAAACTGCATCAATAGCGTTTTCTTTCTAACTTCTTTCCATGTTACTTAAATTGCATATCTAGAAATAAATGGAAAATCTCCAGTTCAAGCAAGATTTTACTAAATTCATAAATGTGCACTTTTATCAAAATGTCCTTTGCTGAGGTAATAGTAACTATTGCATTTCATATTGTATTCTTAAAAACATTTAATTAGGATTTCGTCACCAGATAGTTTGTAACAAATATCTATAATCTTATGCATAATATTTTTATGTTTGATTTTTTATTTATTTATCATTTTTTATACAGAATTATTCTTTCTAACTCTTTATCTAACGAATTATGAATTCATCAAAATTTTACATTCTAAAGCATTTTACGTAAAATGTTTAAACTAAATTAAATGATTTACATAATATTTTAATAAATTTTTGAAGGATTTTAGAAGGATTGGAGGATTAAGAAGGTCCCTTAAGAGTGAATGCGGAAATATTTCTTAAATATAGAAATATTTCCGCATGGAAAAATCCCTCCCCCCTCAGAGCCAGGAATGCTGAAAAGATATAAAGGCAAAATAAACTATCCTTTTAAAAATATTTTTGTTTTGTGTAGTCAATAATGTTTTGGAACAAAATAAATTAATGTATCATTGACTCATTCTAAACAGCATTACAACTAATTGACTTACTAAAAGAATTTTATAATAAGTAATTTTAATGATACTTGTGACTACCGTAGGTAGATATTGGGTTAACGAAACATTGAATTGCTTTCCACTCTGAATTTCACTCTTCACAAAATAGTCATTTCCTCCACAAAATGTATTCATTACGCTTTTGATTGCTGTACTGTGAAAACTTTGCTCCATTTTCCTTCCACCGGTTGCTTGCGGTAGGAATTTCTGTCTGTGTGACTGGCTGAACTGGAACCTTCTATTGAAATTGAAATAAAGCTTTTTAATTTATCACTTTGAAGTTTTTGATCTCTCCACGTCCACTGAATCCCGCAATCTGTACAAAAACATATATTTCCACAACATATTTGGGTCAAGCTAATTTTACACAGAAAATGGCTCAAACGATTTTGACTGAATTTCGGACTCAAGAATACGCTTTTGCTGGATTGCATATTCAAAAGTATTCGATTAGTGGGTAACTTTTGGTCACAATGGGTCATGGTTAAGCTATTTGTGTGTAAAAAAATGTCAAACAATTTTGGCAAAACTTTGTAGTATAAAGCTTCCCGGCAGGAATCAACATATATCACTTGTTCGAAAATTTACGATCAGTGAGTCATTTTTGGGTAATTATAGGCCCAGCTAATTTTATCTATAAAACGCCTTTAACGATTTAAATTAAAATTTGCATTCTATAATTTTCGGGATCAAGAAATCCATTATTGGCGTTTGTCATATTTTCGAGAAAATAGGATTACATTTTTGGACACCATGGATCCGAGACAAGTTAATTTTATCTAAAAAAAAAAAAAAAAAAAAAAAAAAAAAAAAAAAAAAAAAGCTCTAGCTAACTTTTTAAAATTTTTTACCGTTTCTTGGAGCGATATGGTCTTTGCGCAAGGTCACACCTTTTTGAGAAATTTCGATATGGGTGTCATTTGTAGGTCGCTACGGGTCAAGCTAATTTTAGCTAGAAAACAGCTCTAACAATTTTGATTAATTTTTGCATTCTGTCATTTTCGGGATCGACAAGAACATTCGGTTAGCTAACTTGTTGAAAAATGCTATTAGTGGGTCATTTTGGGTCACTATGTGTCCGGGACAAGCTAATTATTTTTTTAAAAAACGGCCAAACAATGTTGCCACACAGTTTTTGCGACCTTTTGATCATTTGACTAAAATTAAAAGTCTTGTCAAGGTGTTGAATAGAAAATGTGTCTTACGCTCTGCTAACTGCGTTATCGACACAGAGCCGTAGACAAGAGCGTGCTAGGGATAGATCACCCCACATTAAAAAAATCTTCCGAAAATCCAAATAAATTCTGTTCAAAAATCTAATTTAATTTTGAGACCCTTTTACTGTTTTGCAGAAATTTTAAATTATAATTAAAAGAAATATTTGAACCTTCGCACTTCCTACTTTGTCAATATGAAGCTACACGATGTTTAATATTGTACTCATTTTACTCTCGAATATTTCATCATCATATCTTTTCTTAGCATAAAATGCAGTTAGATCCACAGATTAATATGATACATATTACCTACATTGTGAGTTATCATTCTGTGTCAGAGAGAGAGAATATGAGTCCCCCCCCCCCATTAGTCACTTCTAGTTGCGATCCTGCATCGACTCACTCAGAAATTAGCGTTATTTTCCAATTATATACCATAGATTGCATAACTTTAAGACTTATTTTAATCCCCGCCCGCTCTGCATATTGCTTTTTATTCATTTCATATGTTGATCTATTGACTATACTCTTTTAATACATGATGGCTCGCCGCATATTGTGCACTGATTTCATGAACTTTCTTAGTTAGCCGGCAATGTGTGGTCACAGAAACTGCACCAACTAAGCAACAAATTAGTGACAAAAATTATAAATCATAAAAAAATATATATTTCAATACAAAAACATCCTAAGTAGACTTAGTAAAGCCTCACCTCCCATGCGTATCCACTATCTTTCGCTTCTTTGCGCGACTTGACGATCTTTCCCTTGTAAGGTCCGAACACGTAACCCTTATTTAAGTCCTTTTCGGTCCAAATGCCAAATCCGGCTCCTCTGATACCTGATCGGCACACGGACAGGTAATCGGGGCAAGTGTTCCATGCGTGTCTTGGACCGCGGGGAGCCTGAAAATAAATTCATAAAATATTCTTTACTTGTGTAATTATTGCTTTTATTATTGTTACTGAATCATTAATAACTAGTTGACTTCTCTTCTAACTCCCTGGCGTTACTGTGATCCGTGATAATAAAGTTAAATGTATTTTAAATCTGTGTAGAATGATTTCAGCACTCAGCTTTAAAAAAATCAGTGTTTTAATCAGTAATTCTTTTTACAGCGCTGTTTTCATTCATATAGTCATTATTTTGTAAATGTGATATAAAAAATGAATGTAGAACAGCAAAATACAAACAATTTCATTTTTGATAACCCATAATTATGCATTTGAATTTTCAGCCATAGCTCACTAAACGTGATTTTGAAACACGTACACATACCCAAAATCTTCCTACGGTAACTTTGACGATATTCAATTTCTACTTGTGACTTATTTTACACTTAAGAGCCCACAATAGTCACAGGAAAAGTACACAAAAAGACCCGGATGACCATGTAAAGTCTATGGGGGCGTTCTTTTCTAATATCTCGTTCAAATTTTAATATTTTGACATGATTTTTTTGCATAAAATAGTTCAGGACGATCCACAACCGGGCTAGTTTTTACTTTTTCGATTTTGGTTTTAGATTTTTTTAAAAAAATTACTTTAATTTTCAAAACCGGTTTAAACCGGTTCTGAAACTGAAACTATCATAATACAAAAAATATATAACCAAAATCGAAAAAGTAAAAACTAGCCCGGTTGTGGATCGTCCTGAAATACTTTATGCAAAAAAAATCATGTCAAAATATTAAAATTTGAACGAGATATTAGAAAAGAACGCTCCCATAGACTTTACATGGTCATCCGGGTCTTTTTGTGTACTTTTCCTGTGACTATTGTGGGCTCTTAAGAGCCCACAATAGTCACAGAAAAATTACTCAAAAAGACCCGGATGACCATGTAAAGTCTAAGAGCCCACAATAGTCACAGAAAAATTACTCAAAAAGACCCGGATGACCATGTAAAGTCTATGGGAGCGTTCTTTTCTAATATCTCGCTCAAATTTTAATATTTTTACATGATTTTTTTGCACAAGATAGCTGAGGGCGATCCACAACCGGGCTAGTTTTTACTTTTTAAATTTTTGTTTCAGATTTTCTTTAAAAAAATACTTTAACTTTCGAAACCGGTTTAAACCGGTTCTGAAACTGAAACTATCGTAATATAAAAAATATATAACCAAAATCGAAAAAGTAAGAACTAGCCCGGTTGTGGATTGCCCTCAGCTATCTTGTGCAAAAAAATCATGCAAAAATATTAAAATTTGAGCGAGATATTAGAAAAGAACGCTCCCATAGACTTTACATGGTCATCCGGGTCTTTTTGAGTAATTTTTCTGTGACTATTGTGGGCTCTTAGACTTTACATGGTCATCCGGGTCTTTTTGAGTAATTTTTCTGTGACTATTGTGGGCTCTTAAGAGCCCACAATAGTCACAGAGAAATTACGCAAAAAGACCCGGATGACCATGTAAAGTCTATGGGAGCGTTCTTTTCGAATATCTCGCTCAAATTTTAATATTTTTGCATGATTTTTTTGCACAAGATAGCTGAGGGCAATCCACAACCGGGCTAGTTTTTACTTTTTCGATTTTGCTCATATATTTTTTATATTATGATAGTTTCAATTTCAGAACCGGTTTAAACCGGTTTTGAAAGTTAAAATATTTTTTTTAAAAAAATCTGAAACCAAAATCGAAAAAGTAAATACTAGCGCGGTTGTGGATTGCCCTCAGCTATCTTGTTCAAAAAAATCATGCAAAAACATTAATATTTGAGCGAGATATTAGAAAAGAACGCTCCCATAGACTTTACATGGTCATCCGGGTCTTTTTGCGTACTTTTTCTGTGACTATTGTGGGCTCTTAATTCAGGGAAAATTCACCATCAACACTCAACAAGTGACTTACTTCTTTGTCTTTCATGAACTTCAAAGGACCATGTTTTGGGCAGGATCCATCAAACGGCTCACCACAATCGTCGCAGTCTGAAAAAAAAAAAATATATATATAGGGTAAAAAATGTAGGAAAAGTGGATTGCATTTCATAAAAAAGCAATTAACTAGAAACTGATAATAGGAATTACATTATTTCAGTTTCAAAATTACTCTAAATCAGATGTAAAAGTGTTTTTACTTCCTTTGAATTCGATTGTAATTTTTTTATCTATCAGAAAAGAACAATCGGTCAAGTGCGAGTTTTACTCGCGCACAAAAAGCTCTATACAATTATAGTACAGCTACATTTCTACAGTTCAAAGAACAGCGATCTGAAACCACTTGCTAGATAGGTGTATTTTTGATAAATTTTTAATTAAATTTCAGCTAGCTGCGGAATTTTTTTCTTGTGATATTTTTATTAGCAGTTTTAATTTCGCGTCAATTGGTAACAACAATAACCCTCATCTACCATTCTCAGCTCCAGAAAAGTAAGATTATTTCAAAAACTATGTCACCTGCTATTAATGACTATAAATAAATAAAAAACAAACTCCCACTATCACCAATTTTTTATGATTTTATTTTCAGTAGATTTGTAAATAAAGGGAGGGATGTATTTTAACAGTATTTTACCAACGAAGTACCTGAAAATATACTACTTAAAATTAAAACAAATGTATTTTTGAGCTCTGTATTAGGACATCTTTGCAACAATACCTCACACAAGGTACAATTTTTTAGCGTAAATTAATTACTTTAAAGTACCAAAAGTAAGCCAACTTTAGAATATAGGAAATTCTAATGCTTTTTATTGATGCTTATAATTGAAAATTTTGAGAAGTACCTAGGGAATTTTAAAAGTTTGAAAGATATATTTGGAATCTATAAATTTTCGAGGATTTATATAGTTTGAAAAATATATGGTGTGGGGCTGGTTAAATTTGAGGGGGGTTTACTTTTGGTACTTTAGGGTAGCTTTCCTAAGTTTTTTCTAAAAACATATTAGTATGTCAAATAAGCTATAAATACGTGGGTGAATAGCATTCATAACTTTTTCAATTTGAATTTACATCGTTTTCCAGAAGTGTGTCGGTGACTAAGGGACAAGCAGATTCGCAAGTGTTCTTCTAATAGTTCTGTTTCGCTTATTTACATTTTTTTTAAATTTTGAAACGATAAAATTTTGACAGATTTGAACATCAAAGAAAAATCAACCAATTTGAAAGAGACAACCTTATGCTTTGTATGATTTGATTATTTCCAATTATTTTAAAACTGAAAGTAGTGAAGAATTTTGTTTTAAAATGAGTGATAGTGCTGATAGATTTATAATAACTGAAACTTCTGGAACTTGATGACATTGCATAAAAATAAATAATATCGATATCAGTAGGACGTTGAGTTTAAGGAAAAATCAGTACTTTTAAATTCATTAACATTTTCGAATGAAGAAGGATGATAAAACTTGAAACACGTTGACGCACTGAGAAAGAAAGGATTTTTTTGCAAGCATGTTAACTTTTTTATGACTCACGAAAAATTAAAAAATATATAAATTATACTAGATGTTTTTATAATGTCTTACAGGAATAATAATTATATTTCTTTTTTCAAAGAATAACAAAACTTCAGAAGGCAGATAAATGCATGAAACTCACAAATGTAATCGTCGTCACTGGACACCTCTTCTTCCTGATAGCTGACTTTGGGAAGATTTCGTTTAGGATATCTCGGACGAGGTTCAGTGCCTAAAAAAGGGGAATAATAAGACGATAGAGAGAATTAAAATTGAATAAGTAATTAAATGAAAAACAAACGAAACGGAAGGAACAATGCAAAATTGAACATTTGAAGAATTCAAAAATGCTTTAATTTTGATCTTGTAAGTTTAATAAATGAAATTCAATTCATTCAAATTTAATAAGTAATGTGTTGTATTACATAAAATTATTTAAATCTGTAAAAAAAAATATATTAAGTAAATTGTGAGTTTTGTTATTCCATCTGAAAAATTTGAAAACATTCAAAATATCAAGTATTTATCTCTCGCAGTATAATTGATCGAAATATTATTTTACTTTTTTATGTAAATTTCTTTACTTTATGCAGACGATGCGTTTTATTTTAATCTTTTTAAATTTTAAATACAAGGGCCTTATTATATTATATTTATTATTATAACATATTTTATTAGGAGTGGATATACGTTATTTATTATATAACAATCACAATTGGCATAGAAGTTTGGAAAATATATTTTTCTCAACAACGTTAAAAATATCATTTTTTACGACTTTTAAATAATGGGAATTTTATAACTATTTTTATCAGAATTTGTTCAGGAAGTTTACAACAAATAATCACATAAAAATACGAGTAATGTTCAATAAGTATTACGACTAAAATTTTAAAAAATACCGAATACTTTTAATCGTCATCATTTACATGGTCTTTTACAAGTGACTACCGCGGCATGTAAAGCATTTATCCCAAAGTTCTGACTACTTCTTAAAGCGTGTAAAAGTCAGTTTTTTAGAGCTTTTTTCAAAACCGCCTCCGCAGACTTACCACATACTTTGTTGTTTGCAAAATGTTTGCCTCGTGACGGATTCTTAAGTTGAGTAAACAGCAAGAAACCGCATGGAGCATGCAGCGGTCGTACTCTAAGTCTGCGGTCCTCCTTGATGATAACCGCAGCTGTGTTAATCATTGTCTCTGTGATCGACGTTGAAGGTCATCCTTCAAGTTTAATATCTTCCACATTTTGCGTTCCTTCCTTAAATGCTTTATACCAGCGAAAAATACTTTCCGTCGACATTACTTCATCGTTGAAAGCTTCATATATCATGTCAAAGATCTCCGATAATGGTTTTTGCAGACGAACATAAAATTTAAGCGCATAACGTTGTTCAATCAGCTCTTCTATTTTCGACAACTGGTCGCTTTCGTAAGTGCCCACAAACACGCTTCAGTTCAATCACGTGATACTAAAAAATGACCTAGTACACACAACATATCGGTAGCTTTTGTTAATACAAATAACAAACTTTTTCTTAAACCACAGAAATTAACATTCCGATGAATTGTTTCACGGCATTAAAATTAGTCTTATTACTTATTGAACAGAATACGTATTTATTCCAAACGAATCCTTTTAATTTGCGAACGATTTATTTCTCTCTGTTTAAAAGAAAATTTCGTCATTGCATTACCCTTGCGGCGCGGTGGCGCATTGATGAAACAACGTAATGTTAATTCTCAAACGCCACATTGACTCCGTTATTTTGGTAATAAAAAATTACGATTTATCGAAAGCGTGAAATATAGCTTTTTCTTTTTTACAAATAAAATTGTTTTCAAATCCCGGTGTTAGCCATTAATATCAACATTTAAGCAATGAATTTGTTCTACACCGCAAAG
Source organism: Maratus speculifer (assembly GCA_964019185.1). Lineage (NCBI taxonomy): Eukaryota > Metazoa > Arthropoda > Arachnida > Araneae > Salticidae > Maratus > Maratus speculifer. The sequence continues at coordinate 270,290,503 of OZ025300.1, forward strand.
GGTTAAAATGTGATACGTTGTTAAATATACAGGGTGATTCAAAAAAGATGGGCAAAATTTTAAGGGGTAATAGTATACATCAAGACAAACAATATTAAACAGGAAACCAAGGGTCCCAAGCGTTTTCCAAAGGAGATAGCCGCCATTAAAGTTTAGGGTCCAAAATTTCAAATAAACATAAAAAACGGAAAAATTGGTCGATTGATTTGCGGTTTTCACTAAAACTATTCTTTATGTTGGTATTTTTTTGAAAATAAATTATAAAGATAAATTCCGAAAAATGTCGATAGAGGGCGCTTTAGATTTTGGAGTAACGAACAACTGTTTTCTGCCGTGATTTTTTGCATCTTCAAATTAAATGGTTTCGTAAGCTTAGACTTAAACTTAAATTTTGAGCTCAAAATCTGAATAGTTGGGAGTGGTTAAGTAGCGCAAATTAACTGTGTTCAGAGGGTTAAAATTTCAAATAAGTCTAAGCTTGTGAAACCATTTAATGAGATGCAGAAAATAACGGCAAAAAACAGTTGTTCGTTACTCCAAAATCTAAAGCGCCCTCTATCGACATTTTTCGGAATTTATCTTTATAATTTATTTTCAAGAAAATACCGACATAAAGAATAGTTTTAGTGAAAACCGCAAATCAATCGACCAAATTTTCTGTTTTATATGTTTATTTGAAATTTTGGACCCTAAACTTTAATGGCGGCTATCTCCTTTGGAAGACTTTGGGACCCTTGGTTTCCTATATAAATATTGTTTGTCTTGATGTGTACTATCACCCCTTAAAATTTTGCCCATCTTTTTTGAATCACCCTGTATATATATATATATATATATAAAGAGTGTCCCTAAACAAATGGTATATACGCTAGGGGGTGATAGAACACATCAAGACGAGTAATAGTAAATAGGAAACCAAGGGTCCCAAAGTAAAAAGTAACGAACAACTACTTTTTACGTTATTTTTTGCATCTGATTAAATTTTTTCGTAAACTTAGACATAAACTTAAATTTTGAGCTCAAAATCTGATTAGTTGGGAGTGGTTAAGTAGCACAAACTGAACTGTGTTCAGAGGTTTCAAATTTCAAATGATAATAAAAAACGGAAAAATTGGTCGATTCGTTTGCGGTTTAAAATAAAACTATTCTTTAAGTCAGTATCTTCTTCAAAAAGAATTTTAAAGATAAATTTCGAAAAATTCCGTTAGAGGGCGCCTTACACTTCAGAGTTACCAGCAACAAATTTTAATCGTTATTTTTTGTATCTAATTAAATGCTTTCCAAAACTTGTTAAATATGTTTTTGAAATCTTACATTTAAACTTAAATTTTGAACTCAAATTCTGAATCATTGGGAAGGGTTAAGAATCGCAAATTGAAGTGTGTTCAGGAGTTGAAATTCACCCCCCCCCCTCTCGAACACAGTTCACTTTTGCGCTACTTAAACACTCGCAACGACTCAGAATTTGATCTCAAAATGTAAATCTAAGCATTTGAAAGTATTTAATGAGATTTAAAAAAAATAATGGTTAAAAATAGTGTTACGCTACTCCAATGTCTAAGGCGCCCTCTATCGGCATTTTGTGAAATTTATCTTTAAAATTTACTTTCAAGAAAACACTGATTTAAAGAGTAGTTTTAGTAAAAACCGCAAACGAATCGACTAATTTTTCCGTTTTTTTATAGTTTTCCATTTCATTTGAAATTTAAACCCTCTGAACACAGTTCAGTTTGTGCTACTTAACCACTCCCAACTATTCAGTTTTTGAGCTCAAAATTTAAGTTTAAATCTAAGCCTACGAAACCATTTAATGAGATGCAAAAATAGTATTAGGATGGATTATTTCGTTAATCCAAAGACTAAAGCGTCCTTTATCGGCATTTTTTGAAATTTATCTTTATAATTCATTTTCAATAAAATACCGACATAAAGAATAGTTTTAGTGAAAACCGAAAATCAATCGAGAAATTTTTCCGTTTTTTATAATCATTTTAAATTTAAACCCTCTGAACACAGTTAAATTTGTGCTACTTAACCGCTTCCAACTATTCAGATTTTCAGCTCAAAATTTAAGTTTAAATCTAAGCTTACGAAACCATTTAATGAGTTGCAAAAAATCACGGCAAAAAATAATTTTTCATTACTTCGAAGTCTAAAGCGCCCTCTATCGACATTTTTCGAAATTTATCTTTATAATTTATTTTCAAGAAAATACCAACATAAAGAATAATGTTTGTGAAAACCGCAAATCAATCCACCAATTTTTCCGTTTTTTATGTGTATTAGAAATTTTGGACCCCAAACTTTAATGGCGGCTATCTCCTTTGGAAAACGTTTGGGACCCTTGGATTCCTATTTACTATTACTCGTCTTGATTATCACCCTCTAGCGTATATACCATTTGTTTAGGGACACCCTGTATATATAGGGTGTTTCGCTACCAGACGGACAAACTTTGAGGGGTGATAGCAGACATAAGGACAAACATTATTAAATAGGAAACCATGGGGCGCAAACGTCTTCTATAGGAGCTAGGGGCTATTAAAGTTTAAGCTCCAAAAATTCAAACGCTGATAAAAATTAGAAAAAAGGGTAGATTTGTTTGCAGTTTTCTCTAAAAACATTCTTTATATCACGATTTTTTATTTTTTTTTATTTTAAAGATTAAGTTCGAAAATTTCCGACAGAGGGCGCTTTAGACTTTAGAGTAGCGAACAAATACTTTTTGCCGTTCTTTTGTGCATGGGGTTGAAATTATTCTAAAGTTTAGACTTTAACTTAAATTTTAAGCCCAAAATCAGAAATATGGGGATCGGTTAACTAGCGAAAATTTAACTGTGAACCGAGGGGGAGATTTTAAACGCTCATAAACATTGGACAAACTAATCGATTTTGTTGCGGTTTGCGTGTAGATTTTTCCCTTGGTAATTATTTTATTCAAAATGACGTACAGCTGTGGCGTCCTCATTTTTTCATAGAGGACGCTTCCGACACATATCTGACATTTCAATGGCATTACTCCTGGGTGTTTTACTATCAGACTACCATACTTCCAGGAAGTGTTAGGGATGCGAAAGCGACACGGAATCACATAGGAATGTAACGTTGAAAATGTATTTTTTGCGAGTTATGGTTAAAGGAAGCAGAGAAGAAGACAACAGAAACGCGCAGAGAAAAAGCAACGCCTTAATATGACATAAAACAGTTTATTTAAAGGTTTTACTAGAAAAGATGTTCGAAATTACGACCAGAAGTAATTCGACATGCTTGACAGCGGAGTCGCATGTAATTCCTCACGCTTTGAAAGATTCCTGGAATCTTTGATAGATTTTCGGAAGCTACAGAAATACGAGCTGCAAAGTCTTTAATTGATCGTACGGGATTCTCATACACCTAACTTTTCATGTGACCCCAGCAGAAGAAGCTCATACTTGATAGGTCCGTTGATCTGGCAGGCCAATAAACCGGGACACCACGACCTATCAACCGCTGTCCATATGTTACGTTGAGGTATCAGTGAACATCATTGGTAAAATGTGGAAGAGCCCGATCGTGCTGGAACCACATAGAGCTGCGTAACGAGAGAGAAACTTTCACGCTCATTAGCTTTCAGCGCCATCTGCCGCAAGAAAATCGCAGCGCCATCTACTATCGCTGTCAAGTAGTTTATCGGACATTTTCTGGTCGTAATTTCGAACACTTTTTGCAGTAAAACCTTTAAATAAACTTTGTTTTATCCCTTTAACATGTTGCTGTTTCTCTGCTTGTTTCTGTTGTTTTTTTCTCTGCTTTGTTTTAAACGTAACATGCAAAAAAACAATTTTCAACGTCACATTCCTGTGTGATTCCGAGTCATCTTTGCATCCCTTAAACTTGCTGGAAGTATGGTAGTCTGGTAGTAAAACACCCAGGAGTAAAATCATTGAAATGTCGGACATCTGTCGGAAGCGCCCTCTATTAAAAAATGAGGTCATGAAAGCTGAACACCATTTTGAATAAAATAATTTCCAAGGTAATGACCTACACGCAAACCGCAACAATATCGATTAGTTTGTCCAATGTTTATTAGCGTTTAAAATCTCTCCCTCGGTTCACAGTTAAATTTTCGCTAATTAATTGATCTCCATGTTTCTTATTTTGGGCTTAAAATTTAAGTTAAAGTCTAAGTTTTAGATTAATTTCAACCCCATGCACAAAAGAACGGCAAAAAGTATTTGTTCGTTACGCTAAAGTCTAAAGCGCCCTCTATCGACAATTTTTGAACTTAACCTTTAAAATTAAAAAAATTAAAAATTGTGATATAAAGAATAATTTAAGAGACAACCGCAAACAAATTGAGCCTTTTTTCTAATTTTTATCAGCGTTTGAATTCTGGACCTTAAACTTTAATGGCTCCTAGCTCCTACAGAAGACGTTTGTGCCCCATGGTTTCCTATTTAATAATGTTTGTCTTTATGTCTACTATCACCCCTTAAAGTTTGTCGGTCTGGTAGCGAAACACTCTGTATATATATATATATATATATATATACAGAGTGTTTCGCTACCAGACCGACAAACTTTAAGGGATGATAGTACACATGAAGACAAACATTATTAAATAGGAAACCATGGGGCGCATACGTCTTCTGTAGGAGCTAGGGGCCATTAAAATTTAAGGTCCAAAACTTCAAACGATGATAGAAAGCGGAAAAAAGGGTCGATTCGTTTGCGGTTTTAACTAAAATCATTCTTTCTATTACGATTTTTTTAGAAAAAAATTTAAAGGTTGCTTTCATAAATTATCGATAGAGGGCGCTTTAGACTTTAGAGTGACGAACAACTACTTTTTACCGTTATTTTCGGCCTGGGGTGGAAATTATTCTAAAGTTTAGAATTTAACTTAAATTTTAAGTTTAAAATCGGAAACATTCAGATCAGGTAACTAGCGAAAATTTAACTGTTAACAGAGGGGGAGATTTTAAACGCTCATAAATATTGGACAAACAAAGCGATTTTATTGCGGTTTGCGTGTAGATCATTCCCTTGGTAATTATTTTATTCAAAACGACGTACAGCTTTGGTGTCCTGATTTTTTTAATAGAGGGCGCTTCCGACACATCTCCGACATTTCAATAGCATTACTCCTGGGTATTTTACTACCAAACCAACAACAGTAGGTGTTTGAAATTACGACCAGAAGTAGTTCGGCATGCTTGACAGCGGCGTTGCATGGGATTCGTCATGCTTTGAAAGATTCCTGGCATCTCTGATAGCTTTCTGGCAAGCTACAGAAATACCAGATGCGAGGCCTTTAATTGATGGTGCGAGAGTCTCATGCACCCAACTATCCATTTGACCCCAGCAGAAGAAGGCGATACATGAATGCTCCGGCGATCTGGCAGGCCACCACTACTTACCACCGTTTCCCAGATGTTACTTTGAAGTGTCGGCAAATGGCATTTTTTCAATGTAGAGGAGCCCCATCGTGCTGTTCATCTTTCAAATACTTCATTCTGCTACCTTTGGAGCCGGTTCGCGAATGATCACTTCAAATTGATCGCTGCTAGTAAGGCATTACCGTTTAGCGCCATCTACTGCAAGGAAACCGCAGCGCCATCTACCGTCGCTGTCAAACTTGCCGGACTACTTCTGGTCCTAATTTCGGACATCTTTTGTAGTAAAACCTTTAAATAAACTATTTTCTGTCACATTAACGTGTTGCTCATTCTCAGCTGTTTCTGTTGCTATCTTCTCTGCTTCCTTTAACCATAACTCGTAAAAAAGGCATTTCCAACGTTACATTTCTATGTGATTCCGAATCTTCTTTGTACCCCTAACACTTCCTGGAAGTAAGTTGGTCTGACAGTAAAACACCCAAGAGTAATGCTATTGAAATGTCGGAGATGTGTCAAAAGCACCATCTATCAAAAAAAGAGGACACCAAAGCTGTACGTCGTTTTAAATAAAATAGTTACTAAGGAAATGACTTTCATGCAAACCGCAACAAAATCAATCAGTTTGTCCAATGTTTATGAGCGTTTAAAATCTCCCCCTCTGTTCACAATTCAATTTTCGCTAGTTACCCGACCCCAATGTTTTCGATTTTGGACTGAAAATTTAAGATAAAGTCTAAACTTTGGAAAAATTTCAACCCCATGCAGAAAATAACGGTAAAAAGTAGTTGTTCGTTACTTTAAAGTCTAAAGCGCCCTCTATCGATAATATTTGAAAGTAACCTTTAAAATTTTTTTCTAAAGAAATCGTAATATAAAGAATGTTTTTAGTGAAAACCGCAAACGAATCGACCCCTTTTCTGTTTTCTATCATCATTTGAAGTTTTGGACCCTAAACATTAATGGCCCCTAACTCCTACAGAATACGTTTGCGCCCCATGGTATCCCATTTAATAATGTTTGTCTTCATGTGTACTATCATCCCTCAAAGTTTGTCGCTCTGGTAGCGAAACACCCTGTATATATATACAGTGGTGTCCAAAAGTTAAGCATAATTGGTAATTAAGTAATTATTTTTAAGTAATGAAAGAAATATGAATCGGAATGTGCTGAAACTCCACGTGTGTAAACAAAATAGTACGCGTCACATATTTTCGCGAAGAGTTTTCCCCGAAATCGAACAGGGGACCGTCTACAAATTGAAAAATAACGCAGATCTTTTGGATAACCCTGTCAAAACTAATGTAGCAAAAGCGTTCAAACTGCACATCATGATTAATTGGCTTATTGTAATGTATTGTGTTAATTTTTACAAGGATAGCATGTATACTCGTAGAGAAATTAAGATTATTATAAAAACAGTCCTAAATTTTTCCAAGTTTTTTGCTTATAATTTGCAGAGTTCTTATTATAAAATAACGTTCTGAAAATATGACAAACATCATTGTACACAATACCCTGTCATCAGAATTTAAAAATAATAAAAATTGTAGGAAAAATGAGTATGTTTAGTAAATAATTTTTCATTGCGCATGCGTCAACGATATCAAAATGTCATTTGCATATTGTGTTAGCTAAATGTATAGAGCAACTTCTGTAAAAGTTTCAAAAACATAGCTTGAAAATTCTGAAAATGGGAGCCTATAGAATCAACTCAAAATCCTTTATTCCCTAAATAAAGCAAAAAGATGAGGGGCTGTATCCATATTCCATTGTTTAGTACCTACACAATATTGCACGTACAACTATATTTAGGTAAAACCCCTGATTTTTTTGCTTTATTTAGGGAATAAAGGATTTTGAGTTGATTCTATAGGCTCCCACTTTCAGAATTTTCAAGCTATGTTTTTGAAACTTTTACAGAAGTTAAAATTATTTTTGCCACTTTTTTCTGTACTAAAAAATAAAAATATTCCCTCAATTTTATGAAAGAATTATTTACTGTTAACGCGAATGTCGTCAAAAGACCTCGAAAAAATCGCGAATTTCAACAAAGAATCGCGTAAAAAACGTGCATTTAAAAAAAGAATGTTGTAAAAAAACCAACATTTCGACAAATTACTGAGTGAAAAACATGAACTTCGTCCAAAGGCTGAGTAAAAAAAATACGAATTTCGTCCAAAGACTGCGCTAAAAACGTAAATTCCATCCATCCGCGTAAAAAACGCGAATTTCGTGCATGAGTCTCGTAAAAAACACGAATTTCGTGAATGAGTCCCGTAAAAACACGAATTTCGTACTTGAATCACGTAAAAAACGCGAATTACATCCATGAATTGCTCAAAAATCGCGAATTACATTCATGAATCCATAAAAAACGCAAATTACGTCCATAAATCGCTCAAAAAACGCAAATTACATTCATAAATCGCATAAAAAACGCAAATTAAGACCATGAATCGAAAAAAAAATACAAATTAAACCCAACATTAAACTAATTTGCAGAAAGTTTTCGACCCAATATTACGTGCGCAGAAAGTTTTTGGTTTTATACAAGTCTGTATACCAACCTGATGGACTTTCACTGTCAGACGGGTCAGAGTCGCAAGGTTTGCGAAGAAGTTTCAGACGCTCTAAGTTTTTTAGTGTTCCTTCCAGGATAAAATCTATGTTCATCTCATCACTTTCGTCCGGTATGAAAGGTTCGCTTTCAGCTAAAAAGAGACTTTCCTACAAAAAATGACAATATAGAAAGAATCGAATAAATAAATGAAAAATAAATATGCATCACTGCTTAAATAATAGCACCGATAAAGAAAATTGTCCGATTTAAGAAATTCCATATTAATTTTGATCATTCTTTTAAAAATATGTATAAGAGAAAAATTTCTTTTTTTATTAAAATAATTGTAAACGTTACTAATAAAGTAATTCCCTTAATTATTTTATACTATTTACTTAAAATAAAGCATAATTCACTTTAGAATTAGGAATACTTTACATCATAAAAACTTAACCCCTTAGCAATGAGCGACACGTATACGTGCCACAAAAGGCTTAAGCATCCTTGTTTATCGCCACCACTGAAATTTTACTGTAAAATTTTAGTTATTTAATCGGAGTATTTTCTCTATTTATTGCGGGCATAATTTTTTCTTTTCAAAAACTGGTGACAAAGGATTGAAAATTTCGTAAAAGTGACCCGTCGCGAAGGGGTTAAAACACTTCTAATAGAAATTCAATAATAGACCACTTCAGATGGTTTTCGAATAAGAAGTTTGAAATTTTATTAAAATAAATGTTTGATCATTTTAAACACTTTTACGTCCAGGGATGTTTTTCTTTTATAATTCTATGTCAAGTTATTGGATGAAACAAAATATTAGTATTTTTCTTTTTTGATAAATGTCTGGAAGCTTCTGGAATTTTTTCGGCTTTGTTTAATACACATTTGTTAAAGGCATTGCCTTTATTAATAGCGCATAATTAATAAAAGGGGTAATACAAATTTAAAGGGTATGAGACGTTCCACAATTTGGAGCTTTTATGAGACAAAATTGAATTAGACAATGAGACAAAATTGAATAGATGATTGCTATAAAAAATTAAGAATATATTTAACATCTTAAAAATTATTTTTAATTTTTCGGATTTCCAGTCTATAAACACAAGTACAGTGATACATCATTTATACGACTACCAAAAAACATCGTTAATATGATAATCATGTATGATCTATTTTCGCTTCAAAAACTAGACTTAATTTTAATTTCATTTTATTTTAAAGTATAACGTGTTCATTGACTTAAATTTCTTAAACCAAAACAAATAAATAACAGAAAAGAGAAAAAATAAAGTAAGCAATTTAAATGTACGTACTTTTGTTTAGTTATTTATTGATCATTTTACCTAGTACTACAGAAAAAAAATTGTCTGACGTGATGAATGACGTTCGGGTGTAATTAATGATTTGTGCAATGAATCAAGAGCCTGAAAAGTTTTTTCGTTGGTATTCTGGCTAACAAAATAAGTTCTTAATGCTTCAACGCAATTCATGGAGTCTTTTGCTGTCGCACTTGTTACTATCGAGTTCTATAAAAATTTCAAATTTTTCTTTCACCACGATAGACTCGCGTTTTCGAGACATGTCTGGAAAAAGCTGTGGCCCAAACAGTTTGAAAAATGAAGAGTGTAAAATATATATCTGTATTGCTAATGCACTGATAACTGCATTGGTGTTTATTCATAACTGGAAAATTTCTGCTCTTTTTAAAATACACAAGAAAAAAAACAAAAATAAACGTGTATAAAATCAAAAAACGGACTTGTAAACAATTTTGTACGTCGTATAAAATGATTTTTTTTACGATAAAACGAATAGGAATAAATTGGGACTTTGCTGTAAATAATCATACTCAACTTATATGAATGTTAAAAATCATAATTCATCGTAACTATATGGAATGAAAATTATGAACTTTTAAACAGAAAAGGATTTCTAGAAGATTGAAAATACAAAACTAAAACTCATTCCTGTTTTAAAGTTTTGCTTAAAAATACATACATTCGAACTTTTTTTCGATATCATTAAAATGAAATTCGATATTAGGACTTGAATTTGACATCTTCATAATTCCCTAAATCAAATGTCTTGGAGATTGTCATCCGAATGTAAAATATACCGTAGATTTTGAATATGATCCTAAAATTGTATGCAAAATTTTAATGACTGTTAAATTTTTCTTTTCTGTTAAAAAATTTAAATGCATTTCGAAAGAGTAAAATGAATCATTTAACCGTTAGTATAAGTCATACGCTTAAATTTTTGGCAGAATCTTAAAGTGGACATTTGTTTTTCTCTACCAATGTAAGAATTCTCTTTTTTACTTACGGATTAAGATAATAGAAGTTAAAAAAATTAGATAGACTTTCATTAATAAAGCTTTATTTATTTGACTAAAAATAAAAATTCGATCTAATTTTTTACAACTTTCTTTCTATACAAGAATTTCAATTTAGGACTCTAAATTTTTTTGCAGATGCAACAGAAGATGCGAATCAATCGGCAATATATCTCTACCAATTTGTGATTTTTTATATAATACAGTAAATGTCTAATTATCAGTCACTCGCGAGACCGACGGTATGGCGGTATGGCGGTATGGACGGTATGGCGGATAATTGAAACACAGTGCAAGACCGTTACCAAAAAATATTTTTCTGTTTGTCGGTTTATAAAAAATAATGCTTAAATACTTTTTTATTATTTTAATTAATAAGGGGCATAATTAGTTTTAAAAAATTAATCAATTATAGAAATTTAGAATTTTACTGAATATTTAATAACCCGTCTTATCCAAATTAATCCATTATGCATTTATGTTTGCGTTTTGCTTGCGCTTTTATTGCAACTTGATTACCAGTTCTACGTAATAAAATTACTTGTGTTGCATCGTCCTCCTCTTGCATCTCACACTCCTTAATGCACTTAGAAAGCAAAGTGTTATTCGCTTCTGCATGAATTACTCTTGAACCATCATTCCCCGATTCATCACATTCATTCACCTTAGATTCACAGTGTTCAAAACATTTTGAATAATTTCGTCCCCTCTTAACTGTGGATGAATAATATCATTCTTCTTATAATTAAGCCAGTCTGTCACTTTTTAAACTGAAATATTTTTTAAAAATTGTCCGTTTAACACCAAGGTCCAAATCTCCAAACATCATTAGATACTCTTTTATCTCGTGTGCTAACAGCTATGTTAGAACAATGTTCTTTTCAGATCTTTTTATAAATAAAGAAGTGGGGTGGCGGTTAACAGAGGGTGGCAGTTGTTAGAGTGACGGATAATCGGAAATTTACTGTACTTTATATTATAGGACATTTTTCAGAAATTGCATTGAAAATAGCTTACCCAATCGATGTTACTTCGAGGAATCCAGTTGCTCCGGCGCACTTCCGTTATTTCGATGTCATCTTAAAAAATAATAATGACATTCTCAGTAAAATGCAGCAAAATTAATGATCAAAAACTTACACAAAGAAAATCTAAAAACAGCAAGAGAAAACCGGTATACTGTGGCAAGAACAAAGCTTTCTTTTATGTAAACATAACTAAATAAATAAAATTAAGTTCGTATAATGACATTATAAGAAATTGTGTTAACTATAATCCATCTGTTTTAGAGTTTTGCCTTACATCGTTTAAAATAAATTTCTAAATAAATGCCTTCAATATAACTCAAAATAATGTTTATTCTTAAAAAGTAGTATGGCCCACAGTATCTCTAAACATTTTCTTTTTTTTTTTAATTAGTGATCCAATGTGGTCAAAAGTGTATAAAATATATAATATTGTAATAAACAAAACTGCTAACGATAAACTGCGTCACTTAACCCTGAGGCGGATGACTATCGCGGATTGCCATTACTGAAACACATAGGTTAGAATTATCCCGCCAATTATTTATTACGCATAACTTATCGTAAAATGGCTCGATTTGAATTTTATTTTCAATAGATAGCTTAGACGGTGCTTCAAAAAAAAATCAATGCTTAGAGATTAATGCTCCAATAAATAAATAAATAAATAAAATAAATAAATAAAACAAATAAAATAAAAATAACCAGCAAAATTCAATTAAATGAGCACTGTAAAACATTTGTGGAAACGTTACTCCATACAATTGGTGTAAAAATGGTGGCAAATGCTGCCTCCAATTTCAAGGAGTAATTGTTTTCACATATGCAATGGTGTAATTTAAACATATATTTCTGGTGTAACATGACAATGTTACACCGGTTTTAATGGTTAAAATACTCCATAAAATTGGAGGCAGCAATACTGCCACCAATTTTACGGAGTAACGTTTCCACAAATGTTTCTCGGTGAGATTAAGATGTTTAATTACCTTCAGCTTCTTCGCTAGCCAATCCATGTTTACTTGTTGTAGCATTTATTGGCGGATTTTTTGTAGACGTCTCTGTGCATATTTTTTCTGAAAGATGAATATCTTTAAATAATAAAAGAAAAGATGAAATCATGCGTTATACATAAATTGCACATATTTTTGCATTAATTAGTGCAATTAAAAATTGCATTGAATAAGCTTGTTAAAAATAGCTCAGTATTACCTTACACAATTGTTTTTACCTATAGCCAATTCACAGGGGCCCCATAATAATTAAGTCTTCAAGTTTATGATAACTCAAATTTTATTTATGGAAAACTGGTTGTTACTTTGATTGGATTTACTCAAAATTATACACACACATATATATATAAATCGAGATATTATAAATAAAAAAATCTTAATCTTAACTACTTTGTGGTGGGACTAAAATCATTATCAATTGGAATTTAGCATTTACGCTTAGCTTTTTTTTTTATTAAAATAATGAACAATTATTATATATTAATTATTTATTATATATTAATTATTTATTATTTATTATATATTAATTAAAATAATGAACAATTTATATAGCTATGATATATATATATCAGTAATTACTTTTCTAAGCGTTTAACATCAAACATTCAAAAATAATCCAGAGAGATTTGGATTAACGGTTAAAAAACAGCTGAGTTCATTGAAGCTAATGTTAGAAGATATAAAAGAAATGTGTCAAATTACATGATATATGAAAATTATCTCTTTTGTGTTTAAAAAATCGATAAAAAAGATTATGTAAATTTCTATGAAAGTTGTGAAAATATTCATTATTTATTTACGATTTATATTTTTTTTATCATTGTGAAAAAATGTGAATAATGAAGTTTATTTTTCATTTATTTTGGCAACGACAAATCTTAAGATAGACGTAATCCATGTCGGACAACAGTAGTAGAAAGATAACCCTCGTATAAAATCGCTATTAAATTAGAAGAATGCAGTTACTTTTGAGATAAAAATGTGTATTTAAATGACACAAGTTTTATCCGAGTTCGATTAGGTGCCCTTTACAATTTGGTTAAAATCGAATTTATGTGTAAATTTTGCATATGGGGAACATAAGAAAAAAATTTACTGATCTATTTGTAATTACTTTGTCGCGCATTCTCATGTACTGTGCGGTCATAAAGGAAACTTGAAAATTTAGCAATTCGTATGGACAGCAAGGAAATAGAATGATATTTGCGATATGATTATTTTTATTTATGACAAGGTAATGAATATAAAAGGAAATAGTTGTTAAAGTAATAGTAATAGTCACAAAATGTCAAATAAAAACATTGAAATTATACAAATTGAATTCACGAATTGCAAATGACCTGAAATATTTTATCGAAAAATATTTTTTACTTTCTTCTATCTTCAATAGAAGAAAGTATTGTAATCGAAATTTTTTTCGACGGATTTACACGTTTTAGGGGTCAGAGATTCCAAAAAACATGTTTTTACAAAATGTCTGTCTGTCCGTGTGTCTGTGTGTGTGTCTGTGTGTGTGTCTGTATGTCGCCATTCTACAATCAAAAAGTGTATGAAGTTATGCATCGAATTGAACCAAATTTTTTGTGTATGTGCATGACTATGGCTAGTTGGGCCTCCCTGAATTTGAAAAAAACCCGCCGGAAGGGGGCGCTGCAATCGCGATTTTTGTGACATTTTCAATATTGTACCGACCAAAAGTATATGAAGTTATGCATCGAATTGAGCCAAATTTTTTGTGTATGTGTATGACTATGGCTAGTTGGTCCTCCCTGAATTTGAAAAAAACCACCGGAAGGGGGCGCTGCAATCGCGATTTTTGTGCCATTTTCAATATTGTACCGACCAAAAGTATATGAAGTTATGCATCGAATTGAACCAAATTTTTTGTGTATCTGTATGACTATGGCTAGTTGATTCTCCCTGAATTTGAAAAAAATCCGTCGGAAGGGGGCGCTGCAATCGCGATTTTTGTGCCATTTTCAATATTGTACCGACCAAAAGTACATGAAGTTATGCATCGAATTGAACGAAATTTTTTGTGTATGTGTATGACTATGGCTAGTTGGTCCTCTCTGAATTTGAAAACAAACCGCCATGAGGGGGCGCTGCAATCGCGATTTTTGTGCCATTTTCAATATTGTACCGACCAAAAGTATATGAAGTTATGTATCGAATGGAACCAAATTTTTTTTGTATCTGTATGACTATGGCTAGTTGGTTCTCCCTGAATTTGAAAAAAATCCGTCGGAAGGGGGCGCTGCAATCGCGATTTTTGTGCCATTTTCAATATTGTACCGACCAAAAGTACATGAAGTTATGCATCGAATTGAACGAAATTTTTTGTGTAAGTATATGGCTATGGCTGGTTGGATCGCCCTGAATCTGAAAAAAATCCGCCGGAAGGGGGCGCTGCAATGCCGAATTTTATGCCATTTTCAATATTGCACCACATAAAAGTGTATGAAGTTAGTTCTAGAACTGAACTAAACATTTTGTATATGATTATTTTTTGGTAAGGCAAGTGGGTCCTCCCTGAATTTGAAAAAAAAAAATATGGTTATCACTCTATTGTTCATTGGCTCGTGCAGAGACGAAAATTCGTTTTTACTCCGATTAATTGATTGAAGCAGAAATTTAGGATGAAAATCAAAGTTGGTAAGGTACTGAATTACAATTATTAAAGCATAAAATGAGTAACTATATTTTGTTATATTAAAATGTATGTATGAGATAGAAGAAAGTTTTGGGATTGGCACATCCAACTAGTTTTTCATTGTGTTCATGCGACAATTTACTGCAGTTCATAATATACATTATACAGCATTCGATAAGCCATTAGCAAGCATTTAATAATTCTGAAATCGGGAAAAAAGGATTTTATCTCTTTTTAGCACTTTCCAACAAAGTTGAAAAGTGCTTATGCATTCGGTTTGTCTGTCCGTCTGTCCATGTTCTAACTCTCGTAAATATCTCCTACGTATATTCTCGTAAACTCGGATTGCCATGAAATTTTTTGACGTTATTTATGTTTACCCTATCACGAACCCTATTGAAAATGAAGATTCTACCATAATTAATTTATATACAGGGACAGTGTAAAGTTTTCCATTACATTACGACCTATGGGGAAAAATCGTTTCAAATGAATTTTAACGTTTATAACACTTTCCAAAAGTTTGAAAAGCGCTTATGCATTCGGTTTGTCCGTCCGTCTGTCTGCGCTCTAACACCTGTAAATATTCTCAAATAACCCTGTAATTGTTGTATGTTATTGACGTTTACCCTGGCACATACCCTATTGAAAATGAAGTTTCTACCATGATTAGTATATTTACAGGGAGAGTCAAAAATTTCCATTGCATTATGGCCTATGGGGAAAAATCAATTCAAAGGCGTTTTAAAGATGTTACACCTTGTCGAACATATTAAAATTTACATGTCTTTAAAAGGTGCACTAAAATATGCATTTTATAAAATATAGCTATTATTCCTTTACAGGGCCACACAAAAGAATTCATTTGGATAATGATAAAGGGGGGGAATAGTGTGCGGCATTTTAAAAAATATATTAAACTGTTTCATGGATAACAAAAGTTATATATGTCACTAAGGCTTAATATAAATTATACAATACTGTTTTGCATATTAAGAAGTACATTGCATTTACAGAGACACACAAAAAATTTCAAATAGCATATTCCTTACGACGGACTGTATATGTTTCCGATGGTGGCTGATGGAAGGATGTAATACATTTTAATTATGATATACGCATTTGAGTTTCACTAAATCTTTGTACATTATAAGGATGTGTATAAATGTGATAGTTGATATACAGGGCTATCCAAAAGAGCTCGCCAATGTTACAGAGTATGAGCGTAAATTACTTAAAGGTTGTTCTTAAATAAGGTATACATTTTTACGCTTAACTGCATTCAATTTACAAAGAATTTTTTGCAGAATATAGATAAAATGATATACTGGGAAACGTAAAGAATTGTATACATGGACACCTATGAATGATAATTTATAACAATATGATTTCTGTTGTTTTAAGAGTGTTTTAGTTTAAAAGGAATTTTAGCTTCTAACTGACTTTTCATAAAGATACAAGGTAAACTATAAGGCTGAAAAAAAGTTTTCAAGAATGTTTTCCATTTATTAGTACATATTACTCAAAAAGAAATTTTAAGCTTTTTTTCTTGCTAAACTAAATTTTACCATTTTATAATACGTATATCAACTGACAGATTAAATACAGGGCTGTTCAAAAGTATTGGAATACACATTTGGCTATATACCCTTATTTCCCTAATGAACGAAGTTTTGTTAAAGATTTCATGAAGTGTTCAAAAGTGCTTCATAATATATGCTTAACGCATGATTTTTCTTACTTATTATGGTTATTCGTTCACCGTTCTTTTATACGTTTCGGGTTTACGCTACCATTTTAAGTGCTATAGATAACGTTAATACCGTTAAAATACCACTAATGTTTATTATCTTTACAGTCAAAAATATTTTGCGATGGAGAAAAGAGGGTGTGATTATTAGAATAATTTTTAATTGTTTTGGTATAATTGTAATTGTTTGAATTATGTTATTGTTCTTCTCATTATGTAGAACGCATTAAAATCCCCACTACACAAATGATATTCCATTTTATCGAATAACAGAATTACTGGGAGCTGGCATATACGTTAGTATTTTTCTCACCATCTTGTATAAGTAAATTTATTATATGAGAAAAAAATAAAAAGATAATGATGAAATTCGATTAAAGAATACAAACTTTTTCTGGGACCTATTTCGTAAGAAGTTGCGATACCTGACTTCTTCTTTTTGGCCATAAATGGAGGTACGGCAGGGTTGACACCTGTTAAAAAACAATTAAATTTCTTTTAGTTTGAAATTATTAACACACTTTATTATATCTTATATATATTATAAATGTGAAAGTGTCTCCGAAAGGTTTGAATGAAATTGGCTTTAAAACAGATATATTAATTTCTTTGAATCTTTCCATATAGATAAGTTGAAGCCCGGAAATAAACCATAGGCTAATTTTTAATTGATTTATTCAAAGATTTTCCTTAATAATTCAAAATCTCATTCTTTTTTATTCTGAATAAACAGGCATTTTTTAGATAAAATTTAACCATTTTCCTTTCCTGTTGCCAATAAAATTGAAATTTGGAATCATGATTTTTCAGCGGCAATAAATTTTCATTTGAGCAATTTTCGTGCAAAAAAATTAAAATAAAAAAAAATTAAGAAAAAATAAATATGACGTCAAACATGAAATAGAAATAAAGAAAGTATTTCCTGTTATATATTAAACATGTATATTTGTTTCATTAAGAAGAATTTTTCTGTCAAAAATGGCGATACAATTAGAAGTAAAAAAAGAATAAAGAGAATAATATTTTCAATGAAATATTTCACTTGAAAAAATGTCACGTCATAGTTGAAATAAAACAGGTACTTTATAGTATTTGTTAAAAATACAAGAGGCATGAATATCAGTAGCTAATCGAGCTATATGAATAATGACATCATACTTAAAATGAATGAAAAGTATTTTTTACTTATACTAATTAATAACTTATAAGTTACATACAAATGAAAATTTTTATTCAAAACTCATTATTATCAATGGCAGAATTTTTTTTGTGGGGAAAAGACAGGAAATAAAACTACTGATTAATATATTTTTGGCTCTATTTTTTAACACTTTCCAACAAAGTTGAAAAATTAGTATGCTTTCGGTTTCTCAGTCCGTCTGGCCGCTTTCTAACTTTCTTAAATTTCATGACAATCCGAATAGCCATGAAATTTTTTGGACTTTATTAACATTTACCTTAGCACGAATACCTATTGAAAATGACCTACCTAAATTCTACCATGAATAGTTTATTTATAGGGATAGTTAAAAATTTTCTTTGCATTACGGCATTATGGGGAAAAATCGTTTCAATTGAATTTTAACGATGTCACACCCAGTGAAAACTATTCAAATTTATATGCATCAACAAAGTGCACTAAACTATGCATTTCGTAAAGTATGCAGTGAAAAGGACACTTATTATTCATTTACAGGGTCACACAGAAGAATTCCATTGCATAAGAATAAAGCATGAACAGTTCGCGACACATTTTAATTATGGTAAACTAGGGATGCACAACCTGTGGCCCGCAGGCCACAATGATACCACTATTTTTATTCAGAAAAATTTTCCTTATAATAATGTCAGAAACTTTGCTATTAAGTAAAACAAACTTCGCTTTTCAAATATTCCGGCGGCAAACGATTTTCTAACAAAAAAGTTATGCATCGCTATGGTAAAAGATTTCATGCATAATCAAAATGATATACGTTGCTGATGCTTAATGTGATTTTTTCATATATAATACGGAGTGCATAGCATTTACAGGGACACGCAAAAGATTTTAAATAATATATATTCTATTCAAAGTACTGTATATGATGGATGATGATTGTTGCATGGATTTAATGCATTTTGAATTATGATATGTGCTTTTAAGTTTTACTAAATGAATGCATATTAAATGGTGTGTATAAATGCTGGTATGTACACAATTAAGATATACAGGGTTACACAAAAGATCTTCGAAAATTTACTGAATATGAGCGAACCTAAAGGTGGTTTTTAAATAAAATATGCATTTTTATTTTGAACTGCATTCAGTAAACTGTATTATACTGAAGAAATGTAAGAAATGTTTGTAGTATGTAGTTAAAATGATATACAGGGTCACGCAATGAACTGGATACATGGTTGGCTACGGATGATAATTTCTGAAAATGTAATTTGAGCAGTAATGCGAAATACTTTTGTTTGAACTAAAGTTTAGAAAAATACTTTCGCATATTAAAGGCACTAGGTAAACCACAGGGATGAACAAAAGTATTCAAGAATGTTTTTATCTATTAGTATAAGCCGCTAAAACGGAAAAAAAAAAAAAAAAAAAAAGGAAAATCAGAAGACTTTTACTATAAATCGCGATAGAAACGTAATTACACGTACTTTTAACTAATGAATTCTTTTGTTTGATTGATTAATTAATTCTTCTTTAAATGTTATGTGAACGAAGTCACGGGTAAGACACGGGTTAAATAAAATCAATTAATTTAAATATATAAGAACATTTTATTTATGTTAAATTTATTTGTAAAACTGGAATAACCAGATATGAAAAAATCTCTTTAATCGATGTTTCTGTAGATTTTGTACATTACTGTGCTTCACGTGCTTTTAAAAATTTTATTTTTTGCAGCTATTTTATTATACATTAAGGAATTTACACAAAAAGTCATCATATGCAAATTTTTAGATCTAGATGTCTAAGGTTTATACTTTTTTTAATATTTAGGTATTTTTTTATATTATTATTACAGTGCTCAGCAGAAGTTTAGGTACTGGTGTTTTTTAACCTTTAAATAAAAAATACAAACACGTGAGTTTTACGAATGGCTATATTTATTTTCTAATATATTTTATATTATGTAGAATAAAAATAATGGTTATAATATAAGATAATATTTAATTTAACTGAAAAAAGAAAAAATTTGCATATTGCAAAATTTAGACACTTTTTTGATTTTTAGCCAACTGTTCATGGAAAAATGCAAATTTCTAAATTATGATGTCGCATGTCTGAAGCATTTAATTATACCTCGATATAATATCAGTTATTGAAGATGCCGCGAGCTAAAAATATTCAATTAGATGAGGTAATTGAGGTAGGAAAGCTGAAATGAAATGGAAAGACTGCTGCAGAAATTTCAGCAGCAATGAATCATCTAAAGTGGTCTGTCTATGAAGTATAGTCTAAGGATGACTCCTTCAAAACAAAACGTAATCTGGAATATCTTGTGTGACGAGAAAATGAGATGATAAAAGGATCCATAAACTGACATTTACACAAATGATGATTGCTACTCACATTAAAAGTAAGTCAGAACTTTCTGCGTCGACGGAAATGATTCGTAGATGAATTAAAGAAACAGGTAAATCAACTTACATGAAAAAAGATAAAACAATCAGCTTTAAAATATTGCTATAAATTGGCGAAAATTCAATTAACTTGCAAACATACGTCACATGGACCCAAATGGTACGCTATGATATTCACTAACGAAAAAAAGTGGAATCAGGTGATTCTCTCTCTTTTTCCCCTTCTCTTTTCTTTTTTCCTTTTTAAGCATCTTCAGAGTAGAAAGTTACAAATTTATCTTTCACAGCATTCAGGTGGAATTTGAATGGCCCAAACAAGTGGGCATAATATTGGAATGAATTAAGTAAAGATCCTGGGATTTTATTAAGTCGACAAAAAGATGGTGACTTTTAAATAATTTGGTTCTAACTTAGCTTTAATCCTCGTGTATCTGTGGAGTTATTTATTGGTTGCCAAGCAACACAAGACTACGTACATACGTTGGAGATTGATTTTTAGACATTTGGGGAACTTTTGATGATCTAAAGTATGTATTTTAGCATCAATTCATGTTGCATATAAAAGAAGAACTTCTTTTAACTCTGAAAATGCTATTGATCTCAACTGGCCGGCGCACAGTGGGGCAGGAAGCCTCCAAAGTTGGCAAAAAATAAAATTTACTTTGAACAAAAAAAGCACATCACGGATTCTTTTGTAGAAGAAAAGTAGTAAAATTTTAAACTTTTACATAAGCTAAATAGTAATTAATTAATTAATTTACAAACCTTTTTCAATATTTTTTGTAGAAAAATGAGTTAAAAACAAGAATTTAAGATAGTTTTATACTAATTAGATATTTATAAATCATCCATAATATCGCATTAAAAAATGTAAACATAATTAGTAATTTTAATTATTCTCAAGCAAACTTTATAATGAATATTAGCGAATCGTTTTGAAGGAATGAATCAACCTTTCTCAGGCAAAATGTACGCATTACTATAAAGACAGCAGAAGAAAAACTGTTTCTTTTGTTTTAGTGCTAACACACACTTTTTGTTTTCCTTTTTTTCAGATCTTAAACTCATACATGTCACGTACACTAACGAATATGTAGAACTAGAATTGTATAACCGTTTTATTCTTGATCTTTTTGATCGTCCAGAACAAATTCAGACTGAATATAAAGATGGGCACGTTTGCTTTTCATTGACGTTTCTGTTTGTTTTTCAAATCGAGGAAATGAAAGCGATTTGACAAGCCACTCTTTGTTAATTCTAAAGCATTTCTCTTGTTTCGCCAGGCTTTTGCTCATCGGAATTTATATTAAACTTTAAAACATTTAATCTTCTTTTCATTTAAACTACTTGTTCGTAGTTTCTCCGATTATGGAGCTCTTATACCATAAAATCACATTACTTTTCAAATGTTCTTTGTTAAAACGTTCCATGATAGTCAGTTTCATTTAAATACATTATTTTGTAATAAACAATGCATTAAAATTCGTATTTAACAAAGAAAATATTTATAATCATGTTTGGCACACCCGTACACTAACAAAAATTTAAGGATGATTAGCTATAAAAATGACCTTACAATTAAAAAAGTAGCAAAAAGTAGCAAGATTTTCTGGCATATTTGTCTTTTTAAAACTCATACTTAGTAGAAAAAATTATAGTTAACACTTAACTCGCCTTAACTCACAACTAAAACCTACAATGTTTATAGACAGTGTTAATTTTTTTTATAAATTTCACCACTATACATTCTAAACGTCTGTATATCTATAAAAATCGTATTAAAACAAATTGAAAGTTAATGAAATATTGTTACATACTTGTAGTTAAAGGTTCCATAGTCAAAAAAAATTATTTTTTAATTATTATAGCGAAATTAACAAACGAATGTTGAAACAAAATTATTGATTTTTTTTCCACTTATTATCAAAGTACAATATGCAGTTTAACTTCTTTCTCTAGTGACGATGAAAATAACTTTGCGCAAATTTTAATACTAGGCAGATGTGTACTGACATCTGCTCTATTAAAGTGACGTATGTCGGTAGTTCAAAATAAAATTTCATTTTTTCGATTTTTTGCCAGTTTTGAAGACTTTTTGCCCCACTGTGCGGCGTGTAGTTCTGATCCGGACCCAATCGAAATTTTTTGTGACATCATATGTCGTAATATTTATAAAAATTTTTGCTATAATTTTCTTTTAACGAGGTTTGAACTGCTGTTGAACATGTTTGGTACGAAATAGACCCCCAATTGATGCAGCATTTATTTTTTCGATGAAAAGTCACATTCTTGCACTAAGTGCAAACAATGCGGGTGCAACGCGATTTTAATTTGTAGTTATTTTTCTGTAAATACACAAATTGTCTATACTTTTGCCACAATGTTAATTTTATATTTTTGTCATTATATTTTATGTAAAAGGGAAAATTCAAAATTTATTGTGTGTGAATAAAGGATAAGTCACAAGTACTATATGGCAGAGGAATTAGAAACATTCGGTACATACTTTTGAAAGTAGAAGTGTAATCGACCATTGTCTAAACTTTTGCTGAATACTGTATTACGAAATTGTGCCCCCTATGCTTCCTTACTCCCGAAAGTATACTCTATAAACTCGCAGATCTGCAATATTTTATAAACATTCCCAGAATACAGAATACTGAACTACATTATGAAGAAAAGTGGCAATAGACTGTAATTAGTTCTGCAGTTGTTGTGAAAGAGAAATGTGTAACTTTCTACTCTGAAGATGCGTAGGAACTAATGTCTTGAAATGGTATATAAAAACAGATGGTGATAAATATAGGCATTAGAAATTTAAATGTTTACTACTTTTAAACTACATTTTGATGATGTGAAAGTTGTCGTTTATTTGAGTGATTTTTCTGTTCCCAATGTTTCATCCACCGCTACTGCGATAGTCGACAGACTTTTGTTTCGAGATTGCATAAACAAAATTATGAATACATGTGGAAGTTCGCTTCTTTAAAATGGTTAATAAAAAAATGTCGCTGCATGACGAATTTTTTTTTTAAATCGCTTTAAAAAATCCTTTTTAAAATCATCTTACGATGGTAAGTTCAAACATTAAATATTTCTCAAAAATAATAATTTAAATATTTTAAAATTATATTTATTTTTTAATATTCGCATATGAAAAATAACAAGTTGGAAATTGCGCGTAAAGCGTAGCAAATGAGGTGCGTTCGTTGATAACGAAGTTTTAAAATATTCAGATCTTGCTGATATAGTAGAGCGTACTTTGGATACAGTATAGTGGTCGAAATCTTTATGTTCCTGTAAATATTCAGGGAGTAATTCTTATTATACTTCATTAACGTATATCTTATTCATAAAATGTGAAGTAGTTTAATGTAATTAAACCCTCCCCCCCAAACAATGTTTCCCCATATAAAATTATTTAGTGGAATACATTTGTGTGGCCCTATAATTTCATAATATTCTTTGCATCACAGATTATATAAAATGTATTTTTAGTACGTATTTTATAGATTCATGTCTATTCTATTATATTCAAATGAGTGTAACACCATTAAAATGCATTTGAAACTTTTTTCACCATTGACCGTAATGTAACGGAATACTTTTGATTTTCCCTGTAATTGATCAATGCATCCGATTTTCATAACATTTGAAATGACTCGACAAAATTATGTAATAAATATACTTTTAAATTTCAAACGATTAAAATGCATTTGAAACTTTTTTTTCCCCATTGACCGTAATGTAACGGAATCCTTTTGATTGTCCCTGTAATTGATCTATCCATACGATTTTCATAAAATTTGAAATGACTCGATAAAATTATGCAATAAATATGCGTTTTAAATTTCAAACGATTAAAATGCTTTTGAAACTTTTTTCCCCATTGACCGTAATGTAACGGAATCCTTTTGATTGTCCCTGTAATTGATCAATGCATCCGATTTTCATAACATTTGAAATGACTGGACAAAATTATGTAATAAATATACTTTTAAATTTCAAACGATTAAAATGCATTTGAAACTTTTTTCCCCATTGACCGTAATGTAACGGAATCCTTTTAATTGTCCCTGTAATTGATCTATCCATACGATTTTCATAAACTTTGAAATGACTCGATAAAATTATGCAATAAATATACGTTTTAAATTTCAAACGATTAAAATGCTTTTGAAACTTTTTTCCCCATTGACCGTAATGTAACGGAATCCTTTTGATTGTCCCTGTAAGTGATCTATGCATCCGATTTTCATAACATTTGAAATGACTCGACAAAATTACGCAATAATTATATGTTTTAAATTTCAAACGATTCGGTTGGGTAGTTTTTGCGTTGTTATATGCGGACGGACAGACAGACAGACAGACAGACGGACAGACAGACAGACGGACGGACTGAGCGACAACAATAGGTGCTACGTATTTACATAATTACGAACGCACCTAAAAAACGAATAAAAAATATTTGCTTCTACTATTATTTGGTCTTTTTCAAATTTACAATAGTTTGTAAAAAACGGCTTTTTTAAACAATGGATTAATACTAATTATGTAATAAAAAATTAAAAGAAAAAGGCACACAAATTTTTAACTGATTGAACACAAAATAAGTAAGTGGCTGAAAAATATGGTTAAATTGTTGTGCTTCGAAAATGCATTACTATAAAACTTACTTAAATAAAACACCTTGATCGATTCCAACAAATAATACTGCTTAAAATAATTCTTTGATTTATAAACTGAGCTCTCCAGAATGCTTGTCTTATATTTTTAAATAATACTACTAAGATTTTTTTTGTATGTCTTTTTTTATCAGTATAAGCCTTCCAGTAAAAGTAGTAGTTTTAAAAATACGAAATCTCCAAAATTAACATGTCACAATAAATGGATATTCTGTAATAGAAGAAGCATTATTTACTTTTGTTAGTAAAAATAAATTTCTAGTTTATTATTGTCTAATTCATGCATACATATTTAACAAGAAAATACATAAGACATTTACATAAGACATCTACATAACAGGTAACTTGCTTCACTTACAAAATTACTCTGCATATCATAAATTTTTTTTTAAAAAATCTCTTTTTAAACAAATGCAAATAACAATTACCATTATGTCGCGAATGCTGAGAGATCCTCTTGGCGCTTTAAATACTTTCTCGATTTAGATACTAAATGAGATCAATATAATTTGCCCGCAACATAATGTATACATTTTTTAACAATCGGGAAATCTAATCGAATGTGTTCATTTCAAAACTTTCTTCTACCTCATTCATGTTAATACTTCCTCAAAAATTCAACATAACAGCACTACTGGTCAGGTGATTTGCACCAAAATTTTAACAGCCTATGTCAACTCCTATTTGAAATCGAAATTTGATAAAAATCACAGGCATTAATTTTTGAGATAGAGCTATTTCGAAAATCGGAAAAAAATCTGTATAACCGCTCTATTTTTTGTATGATTATTTATGATTCACGATGCATTTTATGTTCAAATTATCAAATTTATGATCGATTTTTTTTCTCATTTTCGAAAATAATCGTCGTAATTTCGGAACAGAATCAATCCTGATTCACAGCAAATTTTTTGTAAAAGATTTCAGCCGAGAGGGAGAATCTCTTCCAAGCGCTAATTATGCATTTTTCTTGCAACCCTTTGAAGAAATTCGCATTTTATTTCATCATTTTTTTGGCGAAATTTCCATTTTCTTCCTTTAATCCTTTGAGAAAATATGTGTTAGTCGTAAACGAAATTTTTTTGGGGGGGAGAGGGGGGGGTTCGCCTTTGACAAAATCCACGTTTTTTCACGATTTTTCGACGAAATTAGCGGTTTTTTGCAATCATTTGAGTAATATTTGCCTTTTTTGACAAAAATCGCTGTTTTTTGCAATCTTTGACAAATCTGGCGATTTTTTCTATCAGCGAACGATTGATAAAACTGTTTCTTAAGCGACCATTTGTAAAATTTGCGAAATTTTTTAAGTTCGAATTTTTAGACTAATAACTTATTTTTTTTTTTTTGTTTTTTTCGAAACCGAATGTATTATTTTTTTTCAGAAAATTCGGAATAACAGCATCACCCCTGCTTGTAGGATATCGCAAATCACAGATAAATGAGGAAAATATCACATACAATTTTTTTAAATAGAATATTCTAAATTTATTTTGGATGATTTTATTTTATTATGAATATATTATCAATTTATTTTGGTACAGGCATGTGCACGATCGCGAATGTGTTTTTTTTTTAATTTTCGAGAAATATATGTTTTCTTTTCTTAAGGAACTCCGCAAAATCAATTAATCAAACAGTCGCGAATTTCACGAATCTCAACAAACAATTACAAAAAATATCTTGAATTTTACCACAGATCGCGGAAACAAATGGTGATTTTAGTCATTCCGTCAAAAAAATGCACTAAAATGCGAATTTCGTCTTCAGATCATAAGAAAAAAAACATGTTTCTGTATATGGTCGCAAAGAACAAGCAAATTTGGTCAAAAGCTAAGAATTTAACCAAATGATCGTGCAAAAAAATCAAGAATTTCGTAAAATGGTAATGAAAAGAAAATCTTGAATTTTGACAAACGATCTGGAAATGAATCGCAAATTTCGACAAAACATCTCTGATACAAATAGCGATTACTATCAATCGCGGAAAGGTACAAATCGCGAATTTAGACAAATGGTGGAAGAAAAAAAATTCTCAATCTGGCGAAGATTTCGCAAAGAATCACGAGAAAAATAATCTGTCCTATGAAACGATCGCTGGAAAAAAAAACATCAAAATTTGCAAAGGGCCATGAGAAAAAAATACGAAATCTCATTGAATGATCGCGGAAAGATTTCGTAAATCGACTGGAAAAAAATATGTATATTGCAAATTTTACAATTCGTTCTGGAAAAAAAATCTCGGATTTCCTTAAACGCAGAGGAAAAATATCGTGAATTTTGTCAAAGGTCGTAGAAACAAAAACCAATCGTCTTTTCGTCAATTGCACTCAAAAGCCTCCCCTAAAAGACGCTCTTTTTCATATCCATTTTATATACAGGTAGGGATGCTAAGGACATGGAATTTATTTCAAATGATAACAAAACATTTCTCTGTAATTCAGAAACGATCTCATCAATAGAATAAAGCTGTCTCCTCTATTTCAACATTGGAAGCGATCACTTACTGTTTGCGTATGGCAAAGAAAACAGTGAGTACTCAAATTCGTTGCCAAATTTATTTTAAATGTTTACGCTATACATATACAATTAAAACCGAAAAATATATAAATAAAAAAAGTTATTAATGAAAGGGTTTTTTTTCAAGACTGAACAAAAAAGCAGTTGCTAAGATAAGCGAGAATTTCAAAATATAAAAGGATCGAAAATGGGACTTTATCTGTTATGGGACTAAAGGAGCGGGAGCCGTGCTGAGCTCCAATCCTGTAAAGTTTGTTTTGTAGCACTGCTCAAAGTGCAGCCATGACGTGGATGGCAGTTTACATTGGCCCTGTGAGAACTTTACCGTCAGCCGTTCAAGAACTTTACAGATGGCAGGAGAAAAAACAAGTTGGAAATTGCACGTGAACGTAGCAAATGAGGTGCGTTCGTACGATAACGAAGTTTTAAAACTATTCGGATCATGCTGATATAGTAGAGCGTACTCCGGATACAGTATAGTAGTCGAAATCTTTACGTTTCTGTAAATATGCAGGAAGTAATTTTTATTTCACCTCAGCAAAGTATATCTTATTCATAAAATGTGAAATAGTTGAATATAATTAAAACACGTACCAAACTATGTTTCCCCGTATAGCATTATATAGCGGCATACTTTTGTGTGGCCCTGTAATTTAATAATAAAAATTATTTGCATCACAGATTGTATAGAATGCATATTTTAGTATATATTTCATAGATTCATGTCAATTGTATTATGTTCGAATGAGTTTAACATCATTAAAATGCATTCGAAACTTTTTCCCCATTGACCGTAATGTAACGGAATCCTTTTGATTGTCCCTGTAATTGATCTATCCATCCGATTTTCATAAAATTTTAAATGACTCGACAAAATTATGTTATAATTATGTATTTTAACAATTCGGTTGGGTAATTTTTGCGCTGTTATATGCGGACAGACGGACAGACGGACACATAGACAGACGGACAGACTGAGCGACAACAATAGGTGCTACGTATTTACATAATTACGAACTCACCTAAAAAAGACCGAACGCGTGTGTTTGGGAAGATAACTTTACAGGTACTTTGAAAAAAAGATCGATTACTTTCAATAAAAATAGTCGCCTTTTTTCTTGAAATAGTCACTTTTTAATGTTTTTTGGACAAAAATAGTCGCCATAGTCACCAGATGCTGAAAATAGTCACTTTTAGTAGCATTTTAGTTTCCTGTGGCAGCCATGAATGCTTTATTCTTGTAATTATGGAAGAAAGTAAAAAAGTAACAACGCAATTCCTCAAACAAATAAAGAAATATATATATATATATATATATATATATATATATATATACTAGCAGTTACCTGTGACTTCGTTCACATAACATTTAAAGAAGAAATAAGTGATCAATCAAGCAAAAAATTTCGATGATGAAAAGCATGTGTAATTAACTTTTTATCGCAAATTTATGGTAAAAAACTTCTGATAATCCCTATTTGCTAATTTGTTTGCTGGTTAAAATTTTCCTTTCAGCGATTAATACTAATAGATAGAAACATTCTTGAATTTTTTTGTTCAGCCCTGTAGTTTTCCAAGTGCCTTTAATACACGAAAGTGTCTTTCTAAAATTTAGTTCAAACAAAAATATTTCTTATTACTACCTAAATTACATTTTCAGAAATTATCATCCGAAGATAACCTAGTATCCAGTTCTTTGCTGGACCCTGTATATCATTTTATATATATACTACAAACATTTCTTAGTTTACCAAATTCAGTTCAAAATAAAAATGCATATTTTATTTAAAAACCACCTTTAAGTAAATTACGCTCATATTCAGTAACCTTTCCGAGATCTTTTCTGTAACCCTGTATATCTAAATTTAACTATTTATACTATTACCATTTATACTCTCCATTTAATATGCATACATTTAGCGAAACTTAAAAGCGCATATCATAATTCAAAATGCATTTCATCCATGCAACAGCCATCATCCATCATATATAGTGCTTCGAATAGAATATATAATATTTGAAATCTTTTGTGTGCCGCTGAAAATGCTATGCACTTCGTATTATGCAAGAAATAACTCATATTAAGCCTCAGCAACGTATATCATTTTGATTATACATGAAATCGTTTACCATAATTAAAATGTGTCGGAAACTGTTCCTCACTTTATTCTTATGCAATGGAATTCTTCTGTGTAACCCTGTAAATGAATAATAAGTGTCCTTTTCACTACATACCTTACAAAATGCATATTTTAGTGCACTTTGTAAATGCATATAAATTTGAGTATGTTTCACAGGGTGTAACATCGTTAAATTTAATTAAAACGATTTTCTCCATAATGCCGTAATGTAAGGAATTTTTTTACAATCCCTGTAAATAAACTAATCATGGTAGAAAGTTTATTTTCAATAGGTATTCGTGCTAGGTAAACGTTAAGAACGTCCAAAAATTTCATGGAAATCGGAGTATATTTACGAAAGTTAGAAATCGACCAGACAGACAGACAAACCGAAAGCATAATAACTTTTCAACTTTGTTCGAAAGTGTTAAAAAATTGAGCCAAAAATATATTAATCAGTAGTTTTATTTTCCGCCTTTTCCTCACAAAAAAATTCTTCCATTGATAATTATGAGTTTTACGACTACTATAAAGTACCTGTTTTATTTCAACTATCACGTCACATTTTCATAAGTGAACCATTTTATTAAAAATATAATTCTTTTTCATTCTTTTTACTTTTAATTTATGTCGCCATATTTTACACAAAAATTCCTATTAACTAAACAAATATCTTTGTTAAATATATTATAAAAAATACACCTTTTATTTTTATTTCAAACATGACGTCATATTTATTTTCTTTTAAATTATTTTATTGTAGTTTTTCGCGTGGAAGTTTTTTATTAAAAATTCATTGCCTCTGAAAAATTATTATTCCAATTTTTTATTTTCTTGGCAACAGGAAAGGAAAATGGTTAAATTTTATCTGAAAAATGCCTATTGATTTTGTATGAAAAATAATTAAATTTTGAATTATTAAGGATAATATTTGAATAAAATAAATAAAAATTAGCCTATGTTCATTCCACTCCTATAATTTATTCATATGCAAAGATTCAAAGACATTAATCTATCCGTTTTGAAGCCAAGTTCATTCCAATTTTTCGGACACACTTTCACATTTATAATATATACAGGGTGTTTCGCTACCAGACCGACAAACTTTGAGGGATGATAGTACACATGAAGACAAACATTATTAAATAGGAAACCATGGGGCGCAAACGTCTTCTGTAAGAGCTAGGGGTCATTAAAGTTTAGGGTCCAAATTTTCAAACGATGATAGAAAACGGAAAAAAGGGTCGATTTGTTTGCGGTTTTCACTAAAATCATTCTTTTTATTACGATTTCTTTAGAAAAAAAATTTAAAGGTTATTTTCAAAAATTATCGATAGAGGGCGCTTTAGACTTTAGAGTAACGAACAACTACTTTTTACCGTTATTTTGTGCATGTGGTTGAAATTAGTCTCAAGTTTAGACTTTAACTTAAATTTTAAGCCCATAATCGGAAACATTGGGATCGGTTAACTGGCAAAAATTTAACTGTGAACAGAAGGGGAAATTTTAAACGCTCAGAAATATTGGACAAACAAATCGATTTTGTTGCGGTTTGCATGTAAGTCATTCCCTTGGTAATTATTTTATACAAAATGGCGTACAGCATTGGTGTCCTCATTTTTTGATAGAGGGCGCTTTCGACACATCTCCTAAATTTCAATGGCATTACTCCTAGGTGTTTAACTACCAGACCAACATACTAACAGGAAGTGTTAGGGATGCAAAGCGACACGGAATCACATAGGAATGTAGCGTTGAAAATGCCTTTTTAGCGAGATGTGGTTAAAAGAAACAGAGAAAAAAGAAACAGTAACAGGTAGTGAAACAGCAACACGTTAATGTGGAAGAAAACAATTTAGTTAAGGGTTTTACTACAAAAGGTGTCCTAAATTACGACCAGAAGTAGTCGGGCATGCTTGACAGCAGCGATGCATGCAATTCCTCTCACTTTGAAAAATTCCTGGCATCTCGGACAGCTTTCTGGCAAATACAGAAATTCGAGCTGAGAGAGAGGTCTTCCACTGATGGTACGGGAGTCTCATACATTCAACTTTTCATTTGACCCCAGCAGAAGAAGTCCATACAGATTCAGATTGAGCCAGGTGGGGGGGGGGGCTACCAATTGGTTTGAGCTCAACTAGCCCCATCCAGCAACGTTCATTTTAAAAAATACAGAAAATTATACACTAATAAAATAAAGGTAGGTAAAAAAAAAGTAATTGATAAAATGAAGTAGGTGCGACGATCTGGCAGGCCAACGAACCGGGCCACCACTACCTATCCACCGCCGTCCATATGTTATGTTGGGGTGTCTGCGAACATCATTGGTAAAATGTGGAGGAGCTCCATCGTGCTATAGAGTGGTGCAACGAAAGAGAAACATGTGCTTTTACCAGAAGTTCCGACAGAACGTGTTGTAGAATTATCAAGTTGCTTTTTTCTCTGCTTCTTTTAACCCTAACTCGTAAAAAAGGCATTTTCGACGTTACATTCTAGTATGATTCCGAGTCATCTTTGTATCCCTAACACTTCCTGGAAATATCTTGATCTGGTAGTAAAACATACAGGAGTAATGCCATTGAAATTTCGGAGATGTGTCGAAAGCGCCCTCTATCAAAAAATGGGGACACCAATGCTGTACGTCATTTTGAATAAAATAATTACCAAGGGAATGTCTTACACGGAAACCGGAACAAAATCGATTTGTTTGTCCAATAATTATGAGCATTTAAAATTGCCCCCTCTGTTCACAGTTAAATTTTCGCCAGTTAACCGATCCCAATATTTCCGATTATGGGCTTAGAATTTAAGTTAAAGTCTAAACTTTAGAATAATTTCAACCACATGCACAAAATAACGGTAAAAAGTAGTTGTTCGTTTCTCTAAAGTCTAAAGCGCCCTCTATCGATAATTTTTGAAAGTAACCTTTAAAATTATTTTCTAAAGAAATCGTAATAAAAAGAATGATTTTAGTGAAAACCGCAAACAAATCGACCCTTTTTTCCGTTTTTTATCATCGTTTGAAAATTTGGACCCTAAATTTTAATGGCCCCTAGCTCCTACAGAAGACGTTTGCGCCCCATGGTTTCCTATTTAATAATGTTTGTCTTCGTGTCTACTATCATCCCTCAAAGTTTGTCGGTCTGGTAGCGAAACACCCTGTATAAGGATATATAAATATATATATATATATATATATATATAAGGTACCCTGGGGTAATAACGCCAGGCGGGGTAATAACGCCAAGTGCTTATATTTTGCATAATTATGAAATAATCAGGTAAATGACACCCATGTGCTCTGCGCAGAAGGGTTTTGAGTCATATAAATCGCAAAAAACAGCTTCAAGTTAATTTGTTTCATTTTTAGGTCTTATTGTTACAAACAACTAAAATTAACGCTTGATCTAAAATTTGCGAGATACGTTTTGTGATGTGAAGACTATCTTTTTACCCGGAAATACTTTGTTAATTACATAAATTTGTAGTGCATTTCATGTACTTTTAAAATGTTGTTGAAGATTTTGGATATCTTCTCGAGATAATTTGTAATTTAAAATGTACTGCGCAATAACTATACCGGGGTAATAACGCCAATCCTTGACATTAATACCCCGGTTGATTCCCTACAGTGGCCGAGCTACATCCTAAATGCTGATTGAAATAAACACAGTTAAAACTGCGCAATGTTTCTCATATTTAGATTTAAGCGGTCCTTTTTAAGCAAAAAAAAGCTCACGGTCTGATATTCTTTTGCCTTATCCCCCCCTCCCACACCACACCTTTATTTTTCTTAATCTTTCACAAAAAATGAACATTTTCAATAGCTTAGAATGCAATTTGTCAATTTCTAAGTTTGTATAGTTTGTATTTTTAGAATTGGGATATCAACATGCAATTATTCCATCTTATTTTATAGTTTTGCTTACATGGCGTTATTACCCATATAGGTGGGTAATAACGCCAAATAGCATTGGTCAAGAAAAAACGCCATTACATTTTATGAATACATATCTGTTAAATTATTTTATTTTATATAGATAGTCAATGAGTTGCTGTATCAGATCCTATGTTTGTTTGAAAAATACAATCTAAAACTAAGCCGTGAAAATTGGTAAAACCTTAGCGTGGCGTTATTACCCCAGGGTACCTTATATATATATATATATATATAATGTTATATATAATAATATATATATAATAACTACCTTTATGCAGGGACTCGAACAGCATATGTCCGAATTGGATTGTACTCTCGGACGGATGCTGTCGAAATCCTTGTTAACAAATTACATTAACCGTTTTAAAAAAAATTAAAGACTAAAATTTAAGATTTATAAATAAATTCTATATTTAAGAAAATAAAACCGTGATCTTTTACAATCATTCGGTTAAACATTATATTATATCCTCTTTTCCGTGATCATCGCACATTTCGTAATCGTTGGGCTCGATGTTCAGGTCTCGTTTTTCTGCTTTAACCTTTTCCTGCACACTGTGCCTAATATATATGGATACCTTCTTTTAATTCCAAACTTTCAAACGGCACCAGTAATATTTTAGTAAAATTTTGCTTTTACAATGAAAGCTTATATTAAGGATTTCAAAGTATCCGAAAAAGTCATTTGCAAACTCCCGTGGAAGTCGATAGTTATCCATTTAATACGAAATTTGGTTGCCGAAAGGGTTAAAAGAAGGTCTTTTATAAGGCGGCTTTCTTTGTATTCGATTTTACCCATATCTGATAACTTACATCTGTTCATTTTGTAACTTTTTTTCTTTCTTTTTTATTAACAACGCCATTTAGATTTCCCATTGAGAAAAAAATTTCTCTAAATGTAAAGAATTTGGTAAGAAAAATAAAATAAAATGCGGACATCCATTGCCCAAAGCAAAAAGTTTAAATGTTTCCCACTAAATTAATAAAAATTAGTAAAAACATCATTCCTATGATTATCAAAACATGACTTACGTAATAACAGAGTCATATATTACGTACACTACGGATTAAGCGTTTATTTTCCTGGAGCAATCTTTAAAAAATAAAATGCGGACATCACAAGATCTATCACAAGGTCTATTCTCCACGGTAAACAACAATAATTTTCTAATGGTAAAAAAATGGGTTTTTTTTTGGGGGGGGGGGTTTAGTTTTCTCAAATTAAACATAATTTTTTATAGTTGAAATTAATAGTACATAGTCACTAAAAAAAGGCATTATTTCATCATTTTAAAAGTTTAATAAACGTCGGATTGAAATATGAAATATTGAAACTAAGTTAAAATTTTAAGAAAATCTAAAAAAATAATTTCAAAGTGAGGCATCTGGTGCTTTATTGAATATCATCATTCTTTTTTCAAATATTTTAAGTACAATATATTGTAACATCTAGTTGATTTCCCATGTAAAATACACAGAATGCAAAAAAAGAGTAAAGAAATCGCATGAAAAATAAAAATAAGATAAATAGCTTTTCATATTCTATTGACTGAAAATCCAAACTTATTCGAAAAAAGCAATTTTGTGCATGCATCAGCGCATACATGTGTATGCCAATTAAACGAAGAATTCAAATGCTCGTAACGTCAGCAACTCAAAAACATCTTGAAGAAAGATGTGATAAATCATGCTGTTCTGGAGGCTGTAAGAACATACTCTCTTCAGTCATAACATTGAATGGAATTAAAATATTTATTAAGTAAATGTTTAAGTTTAATATAATATTAATTATTTATACAACTGATAGACGACAAGCTTGGCATCGCCCTCGTAACTTTACAGAGCACTTGGAGCTCTTTGCCTAGAGTTCCGGGTTCGAACCCCGGCATGGACATTTTTTACTTTGTTAGTTCTATGCATTTTGATAAATCACTTGTTAAATATTCAAGTAAAAGTTTTAAAACATTTAAAGATGATTAATAAATTTTTTGTTCATTGCTCAGAGTATTATAATGACTAGCAGGGGAGACCGAGCTTAGCTCGGTCAAAATTACCTTTGTGGTCAACTCGATATAGTATTTTCACTGTATCATTAACTCTGTATTATTACTGTAAAACATGTTTATAATTGCATTATTTAGAAAAACAATCCATAAGAAAACTATGTTTTTATGCTCATGTTTATAATTTTTACTTTATTTTAAAATTTACAACGAAAGGACATTGATCTAAATCACTTTTTTAGCTCGACTCTGTTTGGTTTAACCATGCATCTCGAATCCTCTTAAAAATGTATAAAAAAATTCTTTACATTCTGAAAGACAATATTTTTTGCTAGATATAGCCAAATTTGGAGACATTCTTTCATTTGGCTCCAAATACGTGTTTTGGTTTTCGTAATTTTTATAGTCGATTTTTTGGTCATATGTCACCAATATTTTGTCAAATATCACCAAGTTATTGGCTTTTGCCATATTCTCGTGACCCTGACCCGTATTACCCAAAATGAGCCACTAATCAAATTTGATCAAGCATGTGACATAGCTCAATCGTCTTCAGGTAATCAAAAACAGTAGAATATAAAATTGAATCAATATCGTTTAAGCCATTTTTTAGGTAAAATTAGCTTGGCAGCATTCAGCAATGAAGCAAAATGACCCACTAATATAAGTTTGTTTAACATGCGACTCAGGCCGATAGTCTTCCCGTGACAAAAAACGTTTTGTTTCAAAATTTAGGTAAAATTGATTGAGTCGTTGTTATATATAATTAGAATGACCCTAGCTCATTAAGACCCAAAATGACCCACTAATCGAATTTTCGCGAGCATGTGTCCAAGCCAAATGGTTTTCTCTTGCTCAAAAACGATATAATACAATGTATAGTCAAAATGGTGAGTACCATTTTCTATATAAAATTAGCATGACCCATCATGACTAACAAATGACCCTTATAATCGAAATCTCTCGAACGCGTGGCCTAGCTCATTAGTTTTAGCATGCCGAAAAACATTAGATACAAAATTTAGATAAAATCGATTGAGCCGTTTTTTAGATATAGTTAGTTTGACCCTGACCCCTTATGATCCAGAATGACCCATTGATCGAATTTTCTCAAAAATCAGTCATAACCCAATGATTTTCTTGTGCCCGAAAACGATAAAATACAAAATTTAGTCAAAATTGCGCGAAACGTTGTCTAGATAAAATTAGAATGACCCAAAAATGGCCCACTAATCGAAATTTCTCGAAGATGTGACCTACCCCAACGATTTTCTCATGCCAAAAATATGTTGTATACAAAATTTCGTTAAAATCGACCCACCCATTCTTTAGATATAGCTTGACCTTGACCCAGTAAGACCCACAAATGACCCTTATAATCGAAAGCTCTCGAATATGTGACTTACAAGGAAGTTCTCCATTGGGGGCATACTCAGAATTTTTTGAAAAAAATACGAATTAAACTACTCATGTATGGGTAATAAAGGATCAGTGAAAATTAGCGGCGGAATTACATTATTAAATATGTAAAAAAATAAAATAGTTTGGAATAATTGGCGTGAAAAGCTGAAACCGACGCGGGATTTTGCGAGCAGTGCATTTCCTCGCCAAAAGCAGACGATTTTAACGAATCTGATTTTAATTGACTTCACTGTTAAAAAACTGCAGCATTTACTGCAACGTCACTCCACTACTTTTATAGAATATCTCTCTTCTGACCAATGAGAATGCTAAATAGCACGGTGAATTGACCGTTTTCTATAAAAGCGGTGGAGTGACGCTGCAGAAAATGGTACAGATTTTTAGCGGTGTTGTAGCTTGTACAACACTGTTAAAAATCTGCTGCATTTTGCTGCAGCGCACTCCACCGCTTGTATATAAGATCTCTATTCCAACCAATGAGAAAGCTCCATTTCACGGCCTATTAACCGTTTTCTATACAAGCAATTGAGTGCGTTGCAACAAAATGCAGCAGATTTTTAAGTGTATTTTTCAATTTGGAACAATTTTAATCAATTTAAATTGTGTTTTAAATGATAAAATATATTAATTTTATTTTGTTATAAGTACATATAAACGTATATGACAAATTACACTTAAAGTAAAGTAAAAATGCAAAACTAAAATTACTTAAACTAAACTTATTCAAAAAAATTGAACATAGAAAGTTTTTTCTTTAAAAAGTATTCGAAGCGTAAAAGCGTATTTTTCAAAATTTCGTTTTTTCGCCAATCGGAGATAAATCGCCAAATAAACAAAATTTTTTTTTTTTCTTTTTTTTTAAGGACGTTATAAGGAGGTTCCGCCGAAATTTTTTTATAAACATATATAACTATATGAGAAGAACATTCTGTAATTTTTTCAGATTTTTCTGAGTATGCCCGTATGGAGACCTTCCTTGTTAGTCCATTAGTTTTCTCGTTTCTAAAAATTGTTACATACAGAATTTCGTTAAAATTGATCCTGCCGTTCTTTAATTATATATAGCTTGACTCAGACCCTTTATGATCCAAAATGACCCATTAATCGAAATTTTTCGAACATGTAACCTAGTCCAATTATTTTATCGTGCCAAAAAAATGTTGCATACAAAATTTCATTAAAATCGATCCACCTGTTCTTTAGATATAGCTTGACCATGACCCATTATGACCCATCATGACCCACAAATGACCCTCATAGTCGAAATCTCTCAAACATGTGATTTAGCCCATTAGGTTTCTCATGTCAAAAAACTGTTACATGCAAAATTTCATTATAATCCATCACGCCGTTCTTTAAATATAAATAGCTTGATCCAGACTCTTAATGACCCAAAATGACCCATTAATCGAAATTTTTCGAACATGTAACCTAGTCCAATGATTTTATCGTGCCAAAAAAAATGTTGCATACAAAATTTCATTAAAATCGATCCACCTGTCCTTTAGATATAGCTTGACCATGATCCATTATGACCCATCATGACCCACAAATGACCCTCATAGTCGAAATCTCTCAAACATGTGATTTAGCCCATTAGTTTCCTCATGTCAAAAAACTGTTACATGCAAAATTTCCTTATAATCCCATCACGCCGTTCTTTAAATATAAATAGCTTGACCCAGACCTTTAATGACCCAATATGACCCATTAAAATTTTTTCTCGAACATGTAACTTAGCCCAATGTTTTTCTCGAGCCGGAAAACCATAGAATGCAATTTTTCGTCAAAATTGCGTGAGGAAATCTCTAGATAAAAATAGCATGACCCACAATGACCCCAAAAATGACCCACTAACCGAATTTTCTCGAATATGTTACCTAACCCAATGGTCTTCTTGTAATCCAAAACGATAAAATATAAAATTTGGTCAAAATCGTTAGAGCCGTTTTTTAGATAAAAATGGCTTGACCCATAATGACCCAAAAATGACCCACTAATCGAAATTTTTCGAACATGTGACCCAGCCCAATAGTTTTCTCGTACCAAAAAACGATTGGGTACAAAATCTCCTTAAAATCGATCCAGCCGTTCTATAGATATAAATAGCTTTATCCTGACCTATTATGACCCAAAATGA
The DNA here is from genome assembly GCA_964019185.1 of Maratus speculifer. NCBI lineage: Eukaryota > Metazoa > Arthropoda > Arachnida > Araneae > Salticidae > Maratus > Maratus speculifer. Next base: position 270,329,626 of record OZ025300.1, read on the forward strand.
CCCAGTAATCGAATTTTCCCGAACATGGGACCTAGCCCAATGGTCTTCTCGTGCCCGAAAATGGTAAATTCCAAATTTTTGCGAAAATCGTTAGAGCCGTTTTTGAGATAAAATTTACCCACACACACACACACACAATTTTTGCTCACATTATAGTATAAGATACAATGTCGCCAAAACTGTTTAAATTTATTAAAAAAGCACCACTTTTATTAATACTTTTTTGATTATTTATTGAATTTTTATAATGTTTGTGGAAAATTCCAATAAAATGTCAAGTCCTGTATGCTTTCGAATTTTTTTAAAACTGTATTAAGAACCTCGATTATGGGAATTAGTACAACTCGTTTCCAAAGGCTAAAAAATATTTATTTTAATCAGAAAAATAGTATTCTCCTTAATGAAAAACTCAAGCAATCTTTGAAAAGTATTATAATTTATGCTTAAATATAATTAAAAAGCAAATTGCTAATAAAACTCTAATGAAATTAAAATCTAAGAATATTTTTTCCTAAAAAACTGTTTATTAAATGCTTATTCTGGTCCATTTCCGAAACGAATTCATATGAATGGCAAACATGTAAATATCAATCTGTAGTGAATGTAAAATAATAATGACAATAATAATAAAAAAAAAAAGTAATAGACTAAATTTCCAAGTTCCCCTTAAAGAAAATATAAACAATAAAAATAGGTACATATGATTTCAATTTCCGAAAAGTAGTCATTCTCTTAAAATTTTAAAAATGTCGCAGTTATTGCAGCTTCATCCGAACGCAAGTATTCTAAAAGCAATATAAATTAAACAAAAAGAATATTATTTATCTTACCAATATTAACGAGATTTTCATAATTCCTCTTAATCCTAGCGAGCCTTCTTTTCTCATAATTACTTAATTCGTTCCACGCTCCATCCTCGAAATAAATTTTTAATTCTTCCAATTCGCTTTCAGCAAATTCGTCGGCATTTCGAGAAGCCATTTTCTCAAATAACTTGTAAAAGTAGAATTCTTTAACTCATTATTTCATTATCGTTTCCATAGAAACTTTTTAATTAAGTTATCAAAGTAGTATTCATAATTGCGTTTGCTTTTAAAAAATAAATAAATATTCTTTGAAAATAACTTCTGAAAAAAAAAATATCACCATGATTTATATTTCAAGGGGTTTATTCTTTTAAATTTTTCAGGATAGTTAATAATTGAACTGATCATTTATTTAAAATAAATCTTTTCTTCGAAATGCACCTATTTTACCATTACATCCATGAATGCGACTTGATTCCAGTGATATTATAAAGATCGTCTGCTTGTCTGTTTTTATTATCTCTGCCACAAAAACAAAGAAAAAATTGGCAACATTTTTTCTAGAGAAAAAAAAATTCGATAGCAAATTTACTAAAAAATAAAATCAGGTAGAATGTGCTTCTGTCGTCGTTTGATACAAAAATGCAGGGGAATAACGTGTGCTAATATTTCCTATTTCCAATTTAACCATCAAATTCAACCATTCAATCATCGTTCAAATTTTATAATTTCATTAATAATTATACCGCTATATATCTATTAAAAAATCTTTAAAATTAAACCCATATTCGTTTTGATACAGAGTGTATTAGAAAAATAAACCATTATATCAAGAGAAAATTGTTAAAAGGCGAAATTTTTAGAGACACAAACAATATCATTCGAAATTTAAGTCTCTTAGTTTAATTAGTCGGGTTCTCAATCCTAAAACATTTAGACAGAAGTTATCTGCCAAGTAAGCGAACTAAACTGAGAAAATAATCTGTTTACATTTTTGTATAAATTTATATGATTCGTGAAAGTAGGTAAGGATATAAGACAGCATAAAAAGCGTCACATATTTTGATTTAATTATCGTATTTTCATACAAACAGCAGTTTTTATTTAAAAATTTCTTAAGAATTATTCTATATAAAATAAATATTTTCCCGTGTTCGGCGCCATTTTAAACGGGACTACTGATCTGAAATTACTTATTAACTGTTAGAATCGTTGATACTAATTTTCCACGATCATAAAATCGATGCCACAGAGCGGATAAATTCCAGGAAAAATAAAATTTAGTGCATTTGTTTTGATACATATAAATCATTTGTATTTATTATTTTTCTGAATATTGGTTAATTTGAGGGCGTTGAGCTTTTAATATGAGTAAATAATTTTGGGGGGGGCTTTTATTAGAAAATATATGTATGTCAGTCTCTTTTCATGCTATTGACAATACTTAAGTAATACAAAGGTTTTACTTCTCATACGACTCTTTAATAGGGTTTATTTATTAAAATAGAAAATAAAGCACAATTGTGAAAATATTATTTAATGTATATGAAGACTTTACTATTAAATGTAAGAGTAAAAATGAAAGAGCTGGTAAAATCTATTGTCGAATGCAAAATGCGTGTGGCGCGTAGTGTATGTCATGAAAATCGGTATTCCGATGGTGTAAAGACTTTCGTAGTGGTAAAAGCAGTTCTAAAGATAGGCCACAACCACATCAAGCGCATGCGGTCTTTTCCCACTATGAAAATCGCTACAACATCGGAATATCGTTGTGCATAGCACACACTTTGTGCTATACGTTCTTTGCATTCGACGATAGATTTCATAAGCACTTATATTTTCTACTGTTAAAAATTGCAGGACCGCGAGTTGACACTGCTTGGAAACAGCCATATTGCAATTTAAAGTGAATGCATGCAACTACAGACGTATCTGAAGGGACGTGATGATATGGCACGCATTCTCTGCACCCTTTAAAGGAGCATGCACAGTCATTTTTCTCTTGAAATAGCGAGTTAGCAATGGCACATTCATTTACGCTACCCGTATATAAGTGATTGTTGTCAGTGACTTTGCGTAAATAATATTAAATACTAGCTGAGCCGCCCGGCGTTGCCCGGGCTCATAATAATATTCTTAAATAAATCTGAAATTTATTCTACGAAATCTCAAAAAAAAAAAAAAATCTCGAAACGAATCCCGGCTGCCTACGGTACCGTTTAGCAAAAGTGCTGCACACGGCACACGACAAAAAAAGGGCGGGGGGGGGGGGTCTGGAATATCTTAGTTTCATATTCCAGAACCAGGGGGTGAAGTCTTTTCTTAACAAAACTGTTTGTAAACTCAGGAAAGATATTTGATGAAATTATTATTCGAAAATAGAAGTAAGTGCACTTTTAAAATTTCATATTAAGTATTATTTATCCTAGATCTCAGAAAAATTCGCAACTAAAACGGTACGATTTTAAATATTTGATCACGCTGTCCTTAAAATAAAATTTGCCCCTTCCCCCCCCCCCTGCACATAATTTGACGTTCCCTACTCTTTAAAATCTATATTATGTGTTTTAACCCTTTCCGGCACGGGCAAAATCTGTACCAAAATGAGAAATTATCGACTGACACCGGAATTCACACACAATTTTTTTAGATATTTTGAATGCCTTAATTTAAGCTTCTATTGTAAAAGTGAAATTTTAGTAAAATATTACTGGTGCCGTTCGCAACTTTGGAATTAAAATTAGGTATCCCAGACCGGGCACAGTGTGCCGGAAAGGGTTAAACTATCTGCAAGTTTTATATTTGATAAAAAATATTTATCTCAGTGCTTAGTGAAAAGTTTAGTTAAAATGGTAGAAAAAAGTACCATTTTAAATATTTGACCTCTCCCCCTAAAAAATCCTTAAAAAATCCTCCCACCCAATATTTGATGTTCGATACTCTTTAAAATATTTACTATACGTTATAATTTATCTGAAAGCTCCAAAAAGTTTTGTGAGGGTTATTATTTTTTTTTATTATTATTTTAATTTGAGAAGCGATTCATCATTTCTTTTCCTTTTTCAAAAAATCGACTTTTTAATTTAAAAAAAAAAAAAAAACTTGGTTTCTTATAAATTTAGATATTATTAAACAGCGTTTAAAGATATTGCTCGATGCATAACTTTAAAATCTTTAAATGGTGCAGTTTAAAAAATTCCGCAGCTTACCAAAAATCCTAATATAAAAATCACGTGTGGTTTCGAAAAACTTGCTTTTAAATGGAGCAAGTCATCCAAGTAACGAATTAATAATTAATATATAAGGTAATAATTGAGTGACTGCGAAGAAATTTACATATTTAAAATCAGCGAAAATTCCTCATCTGAACTGTTAAAAATTAAATTTATAAATTTAACATTCGAAAATATTTACAGGTCGTTTAAAAATGCCACTACTATCTGATACCCTTCTGTCTGCATTGCAAAACACCTGCTCTCGTTAAGAAAGATTTCTCGAAATTCTGTTTCTTTGAATAGAAATAAAATGAGATTTATAAATGGATTTTTACGGATTTTTTCAACTATTTACGGGAGTATGAAAATATTTTTTAAAATTTATTAAAGGGGAATTTTTTTTTGCATGTAGCTGTCTAATTTTTGAGTTTTTAATCCCAGAAGAATTAAAAATACAACCCCTTATTAAAAAACTTACAAGGAAGGTCTCCATGCGGGCATACTCAGAAAAATCTGAAAAAATTACAGAATGTTCTTCTCATATAGTTATACATGTTTATAAAAAAACATTTCGGCGGAATCTCCTTATAACGTCCGTAAAAAAATAATGAAAATTTCGTTTATTTGGCGATTTATCTCCGGTTGGCGAAAAAACGAAATTTTGAAAAATGCGCTTTTAAGCTTCGAATACTTTTTAAAGAAAAAACTTTCTATGTTCAATTTATCTAAATAAGTTTAGTTTAAGTAATTTTAGTTTTGCATTTTTACTTTACTTTAAGTGTAATTTTGTCACATACGTTTATACGTACTTAAACAAAATGGAATTAATATATTTTATCATTTAAAACACAATTTAAATTGATTAAAATTGTTCCAAATTGAAAAATACACTGTTAAAAATCTGCTGCATTTTGTTGCAACGCACTCCCTTGCTTTTATAGAAAACGGTTACTTGGCCGTGAAATGGAGCTTTCTCATTGGTTGGAATAGAGATATTATATACAAGCGGAGGAGTGCGTTGCAACAAAATGCAGCAGATTTTTAACAGTGTATGACACGGCCAATTCACGGTGCTATGGAGCATTCTCATTGGTCAGAAGAGAGATATTCTTTAAAAGTAGTGGAGTGACGTTTTAGGAAATGCTGCAGATTTTTAACAGTGAAGTCAATTGAAATCAATTTTCAGATTCGTTAAAATCGTCTGCTTTTGGCGAGGAAATGCTCTGTACGCCAAATCCCGCGTCGCTTTCAGCTTTTCACGCCAATTATTCCAAACTATTTTATTTTTTTATATATCTAATAATGTAATTCCGCCGCTAATTTTCACTGATCCTTTATTACCTACATGAGTAGTTTAATTCGTATTTTTTTCAAAAAATTCTGAGTATGCCCCCAATGGAGACCTTCCTTGTTAGTACATTCATCGCCATGGCAACCCTGTATTTAGATTAATCCTTTTGCTTTTCTTTGCGTTTTCGATTAAATATTCTGTGGTTTGATAAAAATCTATGTTTTTATTGAATTGTGAGTACTTTTTCTTTCTTCTAATTTAGGGATTTTAATTAATTTCTCAACTAATTATTAGAATTTTAAAATTCTGAATGTCAGTTACATTAGTAAAGCCCTTGGACAATCTTCACAAAAAAATTTGCACCTCGTTCGTGCTGTAGTTTTCGCTAACTATCGCAGACACATAAACACACACACACAGAGCGATTTCCTATTTTATTAGTATAGATATTTACTGTGGCAATACCCGACCAATAAATATCGTTTCTACTGCATTTTTAAAAATCTTTTAATATCTTAAATTTGAATCTTTGCATCGTCGAATAAGGGAAAAAAACAGTTTTAAACACAATTTGATGTATCTCGATTTAGTATATTTTTATCGATTTTAAAATAGATTTGAAAATAAATATTTTTATATCTATCTGCAAAATTGTTAAAGAAGATTAACACGTTTGCACTTAATCTAATTTAATTAATGCAGAATATGTTTGTAATGTTCCTGTTATCTTCCATAAATCGAAATTTAAACTTCACGAATAAATAAGCTAATCACATGTGTGAATCCCAAAATGTTCTTCTGTATCATGCATATTAATATTTTAAAATTTGATATTCAAAAATAAGTGGCGATTTATGCTCGTCATGAGGATTGCAAAGATATGAAATTTCGCGCATAAGTTCTACAGACATGACTATCATTAAAATCGTGTAAATAATGCAAAATTAATATTATAGCGCCATCTGTTAAGAAATTTATGCTAAAACCTAATTAGCAACAGTTTACGTCAAAATCTAACTGTATCTGAAGTTTGGTGAAAATCCGTCCATTAATTATAAAGGTGTTGTAAGTATTGTTAAAGATCCAACATAGTTGCGCCACCTAATCGGCAATTAACACCAAAACCTTAAGAGTACAAATGCTGCCAACGTCTAACTGAATGTAACGTTAGGAAAAATTCCGTGCATAAATTATTTAAATAAAGCTATAGTAGAAATCGTGAGAAATTAAATATAATAATGTCACCTTTTGGGCAATTTACATGAAAACGTAATTAGCTTCAATTCATATCAAACATTAATGGAATTTGAAGTTTGATGTAAATCCGTACATCAGTTCTTGAGATAGATATATTGCTGAAATCGTGAAAAATGTAACATAACAACTCCACCTATTGATTATATACCCATCTGTATCACGTACTAATTAAGTATGAATTTTTATTAAATTCCACTCAATAATTTTGAGTTAGAATACCAAACTTACGAAATATACAAAATATACAGCAATGTATAAAATTTATATAAATGTTAAAAATAAATTAAAGTTTTCAATTAAAATCATTCTCCTTTACATTCAGTTATTACACAATGTTGAATTGCCGGGTGTATAAACAGAATTAGCTTTCCTTCAAGTCCAATTTAAATATATACAAATATTAAATAATGCTCTGGTGAGCAACAAAAAAGTTTAATACGTTTTTAAGTATGAAAAAGTGTTTGACAAGTGCTTCTAATTGAGCATGAGAGAGGACAAGGGGTCCCTTCTTGGCCGCAGCTCACTGTCAATGCCAAATTTGAAAAAAATCATATTTGCGCTTTTTTCCCGTGTAAAAGAAATTAGTCACAATTACGTTTAAAATGTGTAGTGCAAAGATGTATCCAGAAAATACGCAGCGTAATTAAACAAAAACGTAAGGTAAAATTGCACCAGAAACTTAGTTAATGCAGCGTATCATACTCATTGCATTGCCATCAACCATGCTCGCAGCGTCGAACTGCACAGAAAACTGATTTGTAGTGCAGTTGCATTGTAGAGTCAACACTGCAATTGACATGTAAAGCAGGATTGAAAATTTTACTAAAAAGAAAGACGACGGGAAGTTTCACGCAAATTTCTTTTATACGGAAAAACAAATATGATTTTTTTCAAATTTTGGCATTGACAGTGAGTTGCAGCCAAAAACGGACCCCTTGTTCTTTCTCATGCTCAATTAGAATCACTTGTCAAACATTTTTTCATATTTAAAAACATATTAACCTTTTTTGTTGTTCACCAGACCATTTTTTAATGCTTGTCATTAAATTTTTTTTATATAAAAACTGAAGATTTTTTATATCTAGAAAAGCAAAATATTTGCTGCTGTCAAAATTTTATTCTTGTATTAGAATAATTAAGACAGTTATTGCATTGCCATATAAAATGCATGATGTCTGAAAAATAAACCAAGGAGTTGAACGAAAAAAATTATAGTGCGCTCACAACTTTATTCAAAGGATCGAAATTAAATGTTTCGCAATAAAAACAAATAACCATGTTTATCACGGGATTTTTTTAATTTGAATAAATTACACTACATACATAAAAAAATTATATTTATTTAAATTTGGTGGCAATGAATAAAAAGAACTACAGCAGCAACAACAAGAAACAATGTCCAACTGAAGCTTTAGGACACAAATTCGATTTTCTCAGCGATCGTCAAAATACAAAGATGAAAAAAAATATATTTTATTTAAGTTTTACTAAACGAATTAAAATAAACCGAAAATGGAGTTAATCCATCTACAGGATCGTTGGTTATTGCTTGTTGATTTTTACGTCTTCATTTTTCGTTAAAATTTAAATACAAACTACAGTAAACAACGATAATTTTTTAATGCTATCATTTTATTTCTAGCGTCAAATTCTATTAAAAAAAAAAAAAAAAAAAAAAAAAAAAACACTGTCGTAGGTCAACTGGTTCGCCAGAAATTCCAAACGCTACCACGTTTGCTATGATTACGCTAACATATATGGCACAAAAATTGCGGTTTTTTGTTAACCGTTTAATAGCAACACCCAAAGTTCTTTCGCTGCAATTACATGCAGCTTCAAAATATTGTTATTTTTGTTTTGTTTTTTATTTTATTGGCTTAAAAAATAAATAAAAATCATGAATTTTAAACGTTTCAGTTTCGAATTAAAGTTATAAACGATATGAGTGGAAGGATTTTATTACTAAATATATTTATTAACGAAAAACGAAAAAATAATGAAATACAAAAAAAAATGCCTCGGGTACAATATTTGGTATATATATTAATATATATATATACCGAGTGCTTGATTTATCGCCATAAATGCCATATAAACACCACATTGGTGCGATTTTTTTTTTAGATGCCAATTTGGCGAATTTCGTTTTCAAGACTAATTACATATATTTTCAACTATTTGCTATTGTTTTGAAAAGGAGATAATAATAATAATAAAAGTTTAGTTAATATTTATATAAAAAACAATTTATACCATTTTAAAAAAGAAAATAAAAGTAAATAAACAGTTTATTAAAGTATAAATAACAATTGCCGGTTTCTCATGTGAGGCATATATTTGCCTTTTTGTTGCAATTGCGCCAATATGGTGCGTATAGGACGTCTGTGTCTGTTTTTCTAGCAGAATCTTCTAATTAACAAAAAATCGAGCAACTAAAATAAATTATGAATAAAAGCAATATGGTTTAATGCTTAGTATATATTTAAAGGAGACCAAACTGGTCACCAAGGACGGCTAGTATTTATTAAATATTATTAAAAAAAATCAATGGCAGTTCTAAATTATTTTTCTGTTACTTTACAACCAGCTAATTGAAAGAAAAAATATACTACATTTATTATTTAGGCTAAAATTAATTCGGTAACTATATTTTAGGTAGCTTTCATTGAAAAAGTAAAAAGCTACCTATTGCAGCCGTCCGGAGGAAAGCACTTCCGGAAAATTTTGGTATATTTTCACCGATCATGACCCCCAGACCCCAAAACCACACTCCGTTCAAATGTTGACACATATATATTAGCCCAGTCATTTTAGCAAAAATAGGGGAAAAAATTAGAACAAAGCTGGATTTTTGCATAGGTGCTAGTTAGGTTATGTAGTTAAACATACTAAAAGTCCCCATCGATCCGATGTGAGCTTTCGCCACCAGGGGGAGCTAAAGAGCTTGAAAATCAGTTTTTTGTGAATATCTCACGAACAATGGCATTTAGAGAAAAAAGGTGAATTACAAAGTTGTAGATAATTTAATTTTCTATAAAAAGTGTTATTAACATTTGTTTGTCACATTAACGCTTCCCTGTCAAAAAAATAAAAACGTGACCATATTTGAAAGCAAAATTATAAAAATTCAAAAAATCTGCTGCTACTTAAAAAAAAAAAAATTGTAAACAGATCTATAATTCTCACCTTTGAATGGGAAAAGTGAATATATAATATACATTTATGCTTATTTCCACACCACCCTTGAAGTAAAACACTTAATGCGTTTTTTTTTTTTTTTTTTTTTTTTTTTTTTTTTTGTGGTTTTCCCCGTAGGCATATTCTACTTATAGTGATTGGCTTAATCCAATTTAAGTCGTTTAACTACTTGAGTAGTTCTTTGCACAGCTTCAATTTCTACACTCGATTCAGATTCGTAATTATCTGTATTTATTTCTTTCGTTGCTGTACTGCTTTCAGTATTTTTTGTTTGCCTTTCGATATCATCACTGAATATAGAAGTAGCGCTTCCCTCCTCCCTTGCAGTGGGCAGGATACTGTCAATACTTTCCTCGTCTTCAAATTCAGTTTTACTTGTATTATGAAATGAAACTCCGCAGCAATTTATGAAATATCAGAACATTTGAATCCAATTTTTCAGCATCCACATGTTTTTCCACATCCTTTGGAGCAAGTATAAAAAATAGATTCAATAATATCTTTTGGTGCGGGCGGTAAGGTAGCAAGGATTGGAAACAAATTAGGTGCATTTTTCCAGCCCTAGTTCTCAGGAAGTAGTTTATTGCTCAATCAGTATTGTACTTGATGATAAATACGTAAACTGTACAATCTAGCTGCATCTTCAGCAGGCGGCAACGATAAAAGGCTTTTTTTTACCAACAGCAACTCTTTTCTTGAAACATACATAACGGTACTTTTTCAGAGAAATTTCTGTTTTACTACCGTATAAAGCAAGAAAAATTGTTTTTCCAGCCTCGGAAACTTGAAATTAAGATACTTGATCACTTTTAAAAATGCTGGCAGCTTGTATGTTATGATCTTCTTCCTTCTTCAAAAATTTTGCTAACGACATTTTACCTTTCCCAAACATTGCTGATGTCTAGTCACAACCTGAAAAAGCGTGAAGGAACAATATATGATCTTTCAGAACAGCATCATTGTTAAAACTGTGCGATGACTACAGGGTGGTAACAATTCGTCCTCTTCCAGACTTAATAAAAAATATCTCTATCTCTGGAGGTGCTAAAACTGTCAACAATACGAGCATGTCAACATCATCGCTAACAACAGCAGTAAGCGCACCAGACTTTGCTACTTCAATAACTGTGTTTGCTTGTTTCGCTTCGAAACCATTCTCCATAAATTTCTCCATAAGCATAGATATGAGACGTGTCTTATTTTAATGATTAGATTAAAAAAATTCTTTTCCGAGATACTTTAGAGCTTTCTTTTTTTCCTTCTGTAAAAAACCTTCGTCTAATGTATCAGAAATAACAATCATTTTCCCTTAAATTCAAACAACTGACTTGTCATTTCTCAATTTTTTCCTTCAATGGATGATTAATTTGTGCGGTTGTTGATCGTTTTTCGGCAATAGATTTATTGTATGATTTAATAGAATTCTTTCATGAATAATTTTTCTTACTCTTTGAATGACCTGCAAATTCATTATTGTTTTTAGCCATTTCTTCAAATATTTCCCACTTGTGGTCATCTCTTTCCGAACTTGCTGTCACAAGCGACTTCAGACCCTTTTTTTCTGTTTTTATAAAATCTTTCGAAACCCAGTCCCCATCTCATGCAAGATAAACTATTTTGTCAATCTCCATTTTTAGCTCAGAATCAGCAATTAAGAAAGTCATTTTAAACTGTAATAAATAATTTTAAACTTTCTATAACATGCGTTGAAAATAACATTATTCCCTTCCTAAAATCTTAAAAAGAATAAATACTTCGTTCAATAAATTAGGGTCATTTCATACTAGCGAAATGAGCACCAAATAAAAATAAAATATTGAAAAGTACTTGCACGTGGTACATTTCGACAAATGCAAAGAGAGATAGGGTATTGGGCAATGACTATTCGTCACCTGAGAATAATAAAGTTCTATCTGTGTTTTTGAAATATTGACTTATCTATATAGAAAGACTATTTGTATCTATGAAGGCATTTTTGCATCAAAATGATGTTATATATAATTTACATATAATATTTCAATTATATTACGACATTATTTTAATCCATAAATGCCTTCATAGATACAAATAGAACATTTCTATATCGATAAGTCGATTTTTTCAAAAACACAGATAGAACCTTATTATTTTCAGGTGACGTATTGCACAAGCGCGCGAAAATGCTATACAAACAATGGGGGAGAGATGAGGGGGGGGGATCAAAAGTTGTTTAGTATTTGTTCTGTCTTTTCGCCGCGTTATGATTGTGCTTGCACAATCTTTTTCAATAATGTTTATTTTATCTTAATTTTTGGCAGGAAAGGGTTGGTGTGACAAAAAAATGTTAATGACACTTTTTGTAGGAAATTAAATTATCTACATTTTTGTAATTGAACTTTTTTGTCTAGATGCCATTGTTCGTGAGATATTCACAGAAAACTGATTTTCAAGCTCTTTAGCGCCCCTTGGAGGCGAAAGCTCACATCGGATCGATGGGGACTTTTAGTATGTTAAACTACATACCCTAACTAGCACCTATGCAAAAATCCAGCTTTGTTCTAATTTTTTCCGCTATTTGCAAAAAAAGGTGCTAAAATGACTGGACTATATATATATATAACCATATATATATATATATATATATATATATATATATATATATATATATCTGATTTTTGTCATGCGATAACTAACGTATTTATGAACCGATTTGAATGAAACTTGGTATGTACATAGTACATACAAATGTCTCGACCGAGTTCGTTGGTCAGCATCATCCGCCATTTTGTTTCAAAATGGTGGCGATTTTAATTTTTTCAAAAAATTTAAAATTTAAAATTAAATGCGAAAAGTTCAAAATTTGAGAAATATTTTTCTTTTACGTGTTAGAACTTAAAACAACGATTCCAGAACACTTTTTATTTTGTCTATATCTTACAAAATGATTGCGTTATAGCACTTTGAATTTTTCTTATGGCTGACATTTTGAAACGATCTGATTTTTGTCGCGTCATAACATGCATATTTATGAACCGATTTCAATGAAACTTGGTATGTACATAGTACATACAAATGTCTCGACCGAGTTCGTTGGCCAGCATCATCCGCCATTTTGTTTCAAAATGGTGGCCATTTTAAATTTTTAAAAAAAAATTAAAATTTAAAATTAAATGCGAAAAAATAAAAATTTGAAAAATATTTTTCTTTTACGTGTTAGAACTTAAAACAAAAATTCCAGAACACTTTTTATTTTGTCTATATCTTGAAAAATGATTGAGTTATAGCACTTTGAATTTTGCTTATGGCTGACATTTTGAAACGGTCTGATCTGAACGATCCATCATGTTACTTTAAAATGGCATACACTTTATGATATCGTGGAATTTGGCGACTCTCTAAATCGCTTAAAATAAAACCAGGTTGAATAAAAGATGACTAATTTCTAAAAATTCCTATTAATATTCAGTCTTGACAAAAACTAGTATTCAATCTTATAAAATCACTAATTTTATAAGATTATTTCCACTAATTTGAGCTTAGTATTTTTGAACAATGTAACTTACTTTAAAATAAATAAATAAATATATAAGTATATGAAAGCTACCTCTTCCTCCCGGCATTGCCGGAAGGACTTTAGTCATTTTTGTAGCTCTTATAGTTTAAAAATAGTTTCCGAATTTCTATGTTTGTTAATAAAATTTTCTAAAGACTTAACGTTTTCTTATAAATTTGACAGTTATAATATGGATAATTTGTAAAATATTTCAGAGTTTAATTATTATAAATCTTCAAATTATTTATCCTTGTTATCATAAGTTCAATATTTCAGTAAATTTTGATAAAAATCTAAAATGCTGAATTTTTGAGAATCGTAGTTTCCGAATTTTTGGGACAATGAGCGCATTAGGGAGCGATAAGACATAAACAAGTCGGAAATTGCAAGCAAAGCGAAGCCAATGAGATGCGTTCGTACAATAACGAAGTTAAACGAATATTCAGAACTTTGTGTAATAGTATAAAGCATTTCGGATTCAGTACAGTAATTAAAAACTTTTGTGTGTCTCTGTAAATGCTAGCTGCTTCCTATTATACCGGAAGTAATTTCTAGTAAACCTCAGTAACGTATATCAAATTCTTAATATGTTAAACAGTTTAATGCAATTAAAATGCGTCCCCAGCAATGTTCCACCTATACCTTTATGTAATATAATAAAATATTTTTGTGTGTCCCCGTAACTGAATAACAAATATTCTTTGCACTACAGATTGTACAGAATGTATATTATAGATATACTTCACAGATGCATATTAATTTTATTATGTTAAAAAGAGTGCAACATCACTAAAATATTCTAGAGCCTTTTTTTCCCACTGATCGTAATGTAACATAATACATTTGATTGTCCCTATAATTGAATGATACATCCGATTTTCATAAAATTTGAAAGGAGTCGACAAAATTATGCAATTAATTATATATTTTAAATTTCAAACGATTCGGTTGGATAGTTTTTGCATCGTTATGTGCGGACAGAAGGACGGAGAACAGACAGAAAAACATACAGATGGACGGACTGAACGACAATTTATGTGCTACATATTTAAAAACACACCAAAAAATGAGAAAGAAAGTACTCGGAGTATCCGTTCAATAGGATCATTTTTCGCTTTACAATTATTATGAGTATAATTTTATGAAACTTATTGGTATACTATTTGTACCAATTAGCCATTAAAATCTTAAAGAATTTAAATAGAGTTTGACTATTTATATACTCCAATTTCAAATTAAACTGCAGAATTGACAATTGGGATGACAGATCTGTATATTTGCTTTTTTCTTTACTAAACAAAATGCAATTAATATTTATGGGGGGGGGGAGAAAGTTTAGGGGAAAAATAATGAAAGACTGAAGACAGAAAAAAATAGATTGTTAATGATTTACGTGACTGTTTTGGTAAAAATCGTCTGCTTTCATTTATGTGAAAAAGCTCCAGCAAGAAATTGTTTTTTTCGTTACCATGATAATTTATTCTTTTTATTTTATGTTTTTTGGCAGCATTCTATGTTTTGTTTTTAAGTTGTGTGTTTATTCGAATGTAAAAAGATCATGGAATGTTGATAGCCGACCAATGGCTCGCATATTTCAGTGTGAAATAAAACGCATCTACAGTCTATATTTGTTGTGTTTAAGAACCAGCGTGTGTTGTTTTAATTAGTGTAAAATCCGCTAAGACCATTTTTGGTACTACGAACATTTTTGGTCTCAAGTCTAGACGGAGCTAGTGAAAATTATCACTGTAAAAAAAGAACATTTTTCCGAAATCCTTTTCAATGGTGACATTCATAGCAAGGGAAAAAAGAGAAGGTGAGTTAATTTGGCATTCGATTTTATGTGTAAAAAAGAATTAGTACAATTTAGAATTACTTTATTGGTTTAATGTACTAAAAATGACTGACTTGAACACTTTTAAAATTAAACGAGCTGCTTTACGCAGAACTATTACAAATTATATTAAGAAAATTGAAAATATTATTGCGGTGGATGAAATTAATGTGAATGATTTAGAAGAAAACATTGAGTTGTTAAAACAGAAGGAAACTGAGTTAACAAAGATTGATAGAGAAATAGAAATTTTAATTAAAGATCCTAAACAGTTAGAGAGCGAAATAGACGGTGCTCAAGAAATTTCAGATAAAATTGATTTATGGAAATTTAAAGGTGAAAAAATATTAAAAATTCAAAATGCTCAGTTAAATAAAAATGAAAATAAATCTAGTGTAGTTACAGAACAAGTTTTTGAAAATGTTAAACTGCCAAAATTATCCTTACCTACTTTTGGAGGTAATATAACAGAATGGATAGGATTTAAAGATCTTTTCAATGCTTGCGTAAATAGCAATAAAAATATTTCAAATGCCCAAAAACTGCAATATTTGAAGGCTTCATTAAAAGGTGAAGCATATCGCGTCATCCATTCTATTCAAATTTCGGATTCTAATTTTGAATTAGCATGGAATTTGCTAGATGAAAGATATTCAAATAAAAGAGAGCAAATTTTTGCGTATATTAAACGATTTCTGAGTTTACCTACACTTCAAACAGAATCAGCTATTGCTATTTTAAATTTAGTTGACAATGTTAATGAAATAATTCGCTCGTTAGAAATATTGGACCAACGCATTGATAAATTTGGGGATACATTAATGACGTATTTAGTTTTGCAAAAATTGGATACTTCTACAAAATTATGGTGGGAACGCCAGCTTAAAAACAATGAGATTCCGAAACTTAGTGATTTAATTGAATTTCTTAAAAATTACGCAAGAACTCTTCAGAATAGTAAACTAGCTGTAAATAAGGTATCTAAACCTACATTTCCGAATAAGAATAATACTTTTGTAGCTACCTCGGTTTGTGGTTATTGTAAAGAAGATCATAGTTTAGCTAAGTGCTCAAAATTTCTTAATTTACCTGTGCAACAAAGAATAGAATTTGTAAAGCGAAATCATTATTGTTTCAACTGTTTATCTAACATGCATTTACTCAACAAATGTAAGAGTCTTAATACGTGTCACCATTGTTTTAAGAAACATCACAGTATTTTGCATATGGTAGATTATTCAAGGAATAAGAATCGTTCAAATAGTAGTATGTCACCACATGCACAAGAATTTGTCCCTCAAAAAGTTGAGTCAGCAAATGAGAATGTGTCGTCTACAGTGTGTGCTTCCCATTATGAGTCAAACGCAAAGAGTAATCAAAAGACTCATATTTTGCTATGTACCGCATTAATAAAAGTTCAAAATTATAAACAAGAGTTTGTAAAATGTAGATGTTTGTTGGATACAGGTTCTCAAAGATCATTCATTTCTCGAGAATGTGTAAACAAATTAGGATTAAAAGTGAAAGACAGTTCTATTTCTGTCTCATGTTTAGGAACATTTAATACTGTGAGTGATGGAGAAGTCGATTTATTATTCACTTCTCACTTCAAAAGTGATCTCAGAGTATCCACATCAGCGTTCGTAATGGACAAAATCACAGATAACATTCCATATGTGTCTTTGCCTTCAAACATTTGCGATAACTTTAGTGATTTAAAGTTAGCTGATCCATTATTTTATAAATCACAAAAAATTGATATTCTTTTTGGTGTAAATGTATTTATGCATTTAATGACTGGGGAACTTGTTAAACGTGAACCTAACCTTCCATTTGCCTTAAATTCGAGACTTGGGTGGATAATCTCAGGTACTACAAATTTTGAAACGCTAGCAAAGGATCCAGTACATGTAAATCATTTAAGTACAAAAACTGATGAGCTAATAAATTCATTTTGGGAATTAGAAAAAATTCCAAATGTGCCACTTTTAACACTTGAAGAAAAACTTTGTGAAAAACATTTTGAGAATTCTCATTTTAGAGAAGAATCAGGTCGCTATTCAGTCGCATTACCATTTAAACATGATCGAGATGGTCTAGGTGATTCTCGTCAAATGGCGTATAGAAGATTTCTTTATCTTGAGAAAAGATTAATATCCATGCCAGAAATTTATGATCAATATGTTCAATTTATGAAAGAATATTTAAATTTGGGGCATATGGATCTTATTTCAAACAGAGATCATGGATTAGAGAATAAACATTATTACATCCCACACCATTTTGTCTTGAATAATTCTAGTTTAACTACCAAATTAAAAGGCGTTTTTGATGCGAGTGCTAAAACCACAACAGGTGTTTCTTTAAATGACACTCTAATGATAGGTCCTAAAACACAAGATGATTTAATTTGCATTTTATTGAGATTTAGATTTCATAATATTGCAATAACAGCTGATGTAAGAATGATGTATAGACAAGTAAAAATTCATGAAAAGGATAGGGATTTTCAGAGAATTTTATGGAGAGATAGTCCTGAAAAACCAATAGAAACTTATCGCTTAAATACAGTAACATACGGAACTGCGGCTGCACCATATCTTACAACAAATCAGTTAGCAATGGATGAGGGTCTTAATTTTCCAAAAGCGAAGACTATAGTTTTGAGAGATTTTTATGTTGATGATGTGTTAACCGGTGTTAAGAGTAGTCAGGAAGATACGGAATTGATAAATGAATTGCAGAATATGCTAGTAAAAGGTGGTTTTGAGCTACATAAATGGTGCACAAATGAATTATCACTGTTGAAAAACGCTGAGTTTACAAACATAAATAATTATAATACACATAATATAGTGGGCAATAAGGCCATAAAAGTTCTAGGAGTTGAATGGCATCCTCATAATGATATGTTCAAATGCAATTTCAGTGATATAGATTATCAAAATGTCCCTACTAAAAGAATTATTTTGTCATATGTATCAACGCTTTTTGATCCACTAGGGTGGATTGCACCTTTTGTAATTTTAACTAAAATTATTCTTCAGCAGCTGTGGAAATTACAATTATCATGGGATGATCCAGTACCAGAAATTATTAACCAAAAGTGGAAAATTTTGTGCCATGAAGTCAAACTCTTAAATTCCATATATATACCCAGAAAAGTCGTCTTGCCCAATTATTCTCGATTTGAACTTCATGGATTCTGCGACGCTTCAGAAAGGGGTTATTCCGCCGTTATTTATGTTAAAACTTGTAATAACTCGAACATTGATGTAAAACTTTTAGCAGCAAAGACTCGAGTAGCACCCTTAAAGCCCATCACGATTCCAAGGCTCGAATTATGTTCTGCAGTATTACTGACACATTTAATGCAAGCTGTTAAATCAGCATTACATATAAAACCAGATTTAGTGCGCGCATGGAGTGATTCAAAAATTGTGTTGTCATGGTTAACATCAGATCCTAAAAGATGGCAAGTATTTGTAGCCAATAGAATTGCAGAAATTCAATCCATATTACCAGCTGAAAATTGGAGCCATGTAGATGGAAAGAAAAATCCTGCTGATTGTGCATCTCGTGGATTATTTCCAGCAGAATTACTGTCTCATGAATTGTGGTGGAATGGACCACCATGGTTAAGAAACAGTGAGGTTCCAGTGAATAAACCTATTCCCATAAATGAAGAAGATTTACCAGAAGCACGGAAAACATCATCACTTGTAATTTCTGAAACTGCAAAGGAACTTGATATTATATCGAAAATATCCTCGTTTCCAATGTTGCAACGCATATTTGCTTGGATATTGAGATTCATCTCCAACTCTAAGGTAACACGTCCAGAAAGAAATACATCCTTTTTATCAAGCAAAGAAATTCAAGCCGCAACACGTTGCATTATTAGAATAGTTCAACAGATGAACTTTAGTAAAGAAATCCACTGTTTAGAAACCGGAAAAGAATTACCTGGAAATAGCAGTCTCATTTGTTTGTGTCCTATTTTAGATGATGACAAAATATTGAGAGTCGGAGGGAGATTGAAAAATGCACAGCTGTCAGAGAATGAAAAACATCCAATCTTACTACCATCAAAGCATCATGTGACTAAGATCATAATTCAACATTTTCACGAAAAATATTTACATGCAGCTCCAGAACTTCTTCTTTCTTTAATTAGGCAGAAATTTTGGATCATTGCTGCCAGATCTGCTATTTGTAAAATAGTGAGAACTTGTGTTACGTGTTGTAGATACAGAGCTCAATCTGCAAAACAAATAATGGCTGATCTTCCAGTATCCAGAGTAACACAATCACGACCATTTAATCGAGTTGGAACAGATTTCTCAGGACCATACATGATTAAATATCGTGCTGGACGTGGATCAAAATCATTTAAATCATATGTCTGTGTATTTGTCTGCTTCGTGATCAAAGCAGTCCATCTTGAAGTCGTAGAAGATCTTTCAACAAAGGCATTCTTAAGTGCATTAAAACGATTTACTGCAAGAAGAGGAAAACCTCTTGAGATTTTTAGTGACTGTGGAAGCAACTTCAAAGGTGCAAAAAAGGAAATCAACAAGTATCTATTGCAGTGCAAGCAGAATGAAGAAATTCACAAATTTCTGTCGTCAGAGGAAATAACTTGGACATTTAACCCGCCTTCAGCTCCACACTTTGGTGGACTGTGGGAATCTGCAGTAAAATCAATGAAATCGCACCTTAAGAAAACCGTTGGTGATACTGTGTTTACTTATCCTGAATTCCAAACCCTGGTTACGCAAGTTGAAGCTTGTCTCAACTCTAGACCATTGTGTCCTGTATCATCTGACCCAACAGACTTAACTGCTCTAACACCTGGCCATTTTCTAGTTGGAACTTCTCTGACTGCCATACCTGAACAAGATCTGAGTCACAGTCCCTTAAATCACCTTGATAGATGGCATGTGAGACAGTTCATGCTACAGCAATTTTGGAAAAGATGGAGCCGAGAATACTTGTCTCAACTTCAGCAAAGAGCTAAATGGCAAAAATGCCACAAAGATTTGCAAGTTAATGACTTAGTTCTCATCAAAGATGACAACCTTTCACCGCTAAAATGGAAACTAGGAAGAATAATAACTGTTCATCCAGGTTCAGACAATAGAGTCAGAGTTGTCACGATTAAGACTAGTAGTGGTATCATAAATCGGCCAATAGTGAAACTCTGTCCCCTTCCTATAAAAAACTAAAAACTATGAACTATAAACTTTCTTTTTTCAACTTTATATTTTGCATTAATTTTATTTGTGTTATTAATTGTTTTTTCATTATAGTAAAACTGTAAGAAGACCATTTAGCCACTTGTTGAAATCCTAAGGGATTTCAATGGGGGGCAGGATGTTTTGGTAAAAATCGTCTGCTTTCATTTATGTGAAAAAGCTCCAGCAAGAAATTGTTTTTTTCGTTACCATGATAATTTATTCTTTTTATTTTATGTTTTTTGGCAGCATTCTATGTTTTGTTTTTAAGTTGTGTGTTTATTCGAATGTAAAAAGATCATGGAATGTTGATAGCCGACCAATGGCTCGCATATTTCAGTGTGAAATAAAACGCATCTACTGTCTATATTTGTTGTGTTTAAGAACCAGCGTGTGTTGTTTTAATTAGTGTAAAATCCGCTAAGACCATTTTTGGTACTACGAACAGTGACTTTAAAATAATTTTTATTTGTATAGAAAACTTTTGTGTCCCATAAGCCCCCCTTCTCCAAGGATAGTTGGTCAGTAGTTTTTGTTTCGATTGCTTTAATTGATTAACGGAACAAAAAATGTACAAATCAGAGCTCAAAATAAAAAAAAAGTCTTATAATTAAAAAAAATATATTAATCGCGAAAATTAATTAAAAGCAGCAATTTTTAAATGAAAATTATAATCTTCATTATACGGGAAATTCATCTAAAAATTAAACTTGATTATTTTGCTTTTCAGTTAATTAAAACATATGCATTCTAACAGCTACTGTAAAGTTTTTTTTTTTGTAATTAACACGTGAAGTGATTAAAACAGACATTTCCAGAATTTGACTGATTAAACATCCCAGTAATTGATACTAGTCCGAAAATTTTAAAGATAAATAAAATTTTGAAAGTAACAAAATTACATATTTTTTTTTTACTTTAAATACAAATAATGTGATTTTTTTTTATCTGAAAAAAAGAAAATGCCACGTTGTTTACACGTTCACTGCCGCTTACGTAAAGATGTGATAATAGTTAATGCTAGTGGGTTTTTCCCAGAAGCCGATTTACTTTTTATAACAAAGAATCAGTGAAATATTTTCCTGCGCCAGCGCGTGACTGGCTATTGAGACATCACCCCACATCACGCGCTTGCGCGTGAGTGGTTCCTTACCTTTGGAACCATATCAAGCGCTGGCGCGTGACCGGCAGCGAATGTGTTAAGGAGAATAATCATTTTATTTGCTCAGTAAACCTTCCACGCAAACTGTAAAACATTATTTTCTACTGCCTAACAGATTTTATTAACACGTTAAGTGCTAAGTCAGCCATGGGTGACTGACACTGAACTTTGCGTTTCCTTAATGATATAATCCTGTAATTAAGTAGATTTAAGTAAATTTAAAAAAAATTTTCAGTAATTGCTTAAAATAAAATAATATATTCGTTTTCAGTTTTTTATCATATTTATACAGTCAGTCACAGGCTACTGATAGGGAAAAAACGGAAAGTTCAGTGTCAGTCAACGGAGACTGACGTGGCACTTAACGTGTTAAGATTAAGAACAATAATCTAGAGTGTAAAACATGCAACGAAGTCTTGTAAAAGTAAATACTGAAAATTAATATTTTTTATCGTTTATATATCTATACATATATAAACCCAAAAACTTGTGTCCATTACTGACAACGACATATTTACTTTATATTGGAACGTATCATTTTTACTATATTTAATATATACGAGTGCATCTGAAATCTAAAGGTATGAAAACATACAATTGACATTTCGCATGATTAATTTACCAATCAGTTTGATTGTGATAAAATAATGGTATGAAGACAATGTTTTAAAAATAATTTTGTTATGAAGATCACCAATATTTTATAATTACAAATAAACAGATTTTCAGATGATAGGCACAACTTTCGTTTTACCCTCTGTAAATAAGACAACAGTAATCAAAGGACAGTATTGATATTACGATTAATATATTCATTAGCGATCACACAAAAATTCGTATTAATTATTTCTTTTATTTATTTATTTTTTAGACGGCAATTCAATTAATAATTGGAATATTCATCATCCGGCTTTCTGATTATTTATTTTTATTTTTAATTTAAAAAAAACAATCATATATATGCTTTATAAACTTTTCTACTTGTTAGGTTTGTATGGGAGATCAAATAAACAAATAACATATATTCTTCAATAAAAAATAGATTAGATAATAGAAATGTATCAATTTCTAATCGCACAAAGCAGATGGCAGCGATTACCTTACTCAAGAATGCTCTTTATTTGAAACCCTCCTAATATCAATTTGGAAAAAATGTTTTTTGTTCAAATTTCGGGACATCCATGCATAAAAAATGCTTTATCTAATAAATCTAATAAAATTAAGTTAAATTAAATAGCTCTCTTAATAATTAAATTTAATTATTTTTATTTAATAAAATTCAGTTTAATTACTTAAAATAACTTATGATGTTAAAAATTTCGTTGATAATGATTTCATCTCAAACAATTCTAAACAAATGTAAAATTTTTATTAATTTTCATTATCTTACCCATATCTACGAGATCTTCGTAATTCCTTTTGATCTTAGCGAACCTTTTCTTTTCATAAACACTTAATTCACTCCACTCTCTTTGGTCGAAATATATTTTCAAACGCTCGAAATCACTTTCAGCAAATTCATCTATATTTTGCTTGTCCATCTTGATCAAATAATGCGTGAAAAAAATATTCTAAATATTGTCTTATTTATCGCCTGCTTCTTTTCTATTTAAAGTTGCCACAAAGCGTTTGAATAAATCACGGAAATATGAAAACATGGGCTATGACTGCAGGTTTTTTTTTTAAACTGTATTAAAATAATAGTAATTATTATAATAATGATGATGGCCTATGCATAATTAGGTTTTAAAAAATAGAGAATGAATAATAGTTTTATATAAGAGTTCATTGATTTGTATATAAAAAAGTCCTACTCTTTTCCTGGTTGGAATGTGTAGTCAGGATGGTATATTAGATCTAGCAATATTAACCATGATCGTCTGCTCTTTTTTGTTGTTGTCATAGCTACTAAATTAAAAAGAACTGAAACATAATGCGATTTTACAATGTAATTGATTAATAGAATGGCACAAAAAATGAAAATGAAAATTTGGTTTAGACCATGGAGGAATAAGATTGGTGGAGGTGAAGTAGGCCTCAAAAAAGGTTTGTAATAGGAAACCATTTTTCACTCAAATTTTAATGATAAAAAGACATGGAAGGGATTTTGTATTATAAGGCGAGTTGAAAGAAATGATTTACAACTAAAGCATATTTTAAGAAGAAATAGCAAATTTTTTAAATGGTCTTTGTTCTATTATTATTTATTAAAATAAATGTTCGCTTAAAAAATAATGGAAAATTAGCGATAATTAAATGTCAAACTGAAATTAAATAAGACATTGAAAACATTTGATACGAACTAAAAATTGTATTACTAAAAAAATTTTCTAATTTAATGTAAATTTAAATACTTTATAACGCAGATGAAAAAATTTTATGACTTAATAATTTAATGAAAAGAAATATTTAAAATTTAATAAAACATTCTTTTAAATTCAAGTATTCACTTGATGATGATCATGTAGTCACTTAAGTAATAAATATTAATCTAAAATCTAGATTTCTGACTGTAAACGATTTTAAGATATTATGAAAAGAATGTTATATTTTCAAGCAAAACGTTAAAAGAATTTTCTATACTGATATTTAAAACACATATGATAAAATACTTGTTAAATTCTTACCGTTGAAGCAATAAATTTGTTCTTTTTTAAAAAACGAGAGAAAAAAAGGGTTTAAACCTGCTTCAATTGATAAGCGTATCAAAGCACATGGTTTTGTTGGTACTTAATTGTACTTAATGTAGGGTTACTTTTTTAGCATCACCCCCAGACATAATACTTCCACTCTATGGGGTTAGACAAATTAATAGGGCAACCAAACAGTTTCATAACATCCCTTTTTTCCATGTCTTACCTATTATATTCTATATTTGCATAGATAATAAAAATATAAAAAATAAGCCGTATCTAAATTCACAATCAGAAAAATAAAAAACAGAAAACGAACGTAACATTTCTCGAGAATGTTAAGTATACTGACAGCGATATTTTATTAATTATTTTTATTTAGTGATAATTTAAACCCATGAAAAAGCATGAACATTTGTTATACGCATTTAAAAACATAAGGTATGTCTAGTCGAAAAGGTGTAGGCCTATTATTCACTAGAATATGTTCTTAATTTTTTGTTGTCTATATGTATTTTGAATTATTGAAGACGAGATCGTTGGGATTATTAATAAAACAGATTTTCATTCAAACCTTACTTGATCGATGTTACGGACTATAGCTTATAAAAATATTTAAAAAAAAATAAATAAATAACAATAACAATAGACAATCAGTCCTTTAAAATAAAGCCTACAGGAAAATTCTGAATAATTAGAATTTATGTATGCTCGCATTCATCTTATACGTCGAGCATGGAAAACTTACTACAAAGCTTAAATGCGAGATTTTTAGGTTGAGATACGGGTAATGAGGAATACGGTGTTCTGGATGACTACGGCGGAAATCAAGAAAAATGCAGCGTAGCAGTGTGACCTGTTGGGTGATTTACACCAAAATTGTAAACAACACCAAGTCATATTAAGGAAAAACTGGATCTGAAGTTTTATGAAAATGTGTTCATTATTTCTCAAGATAGAATTCTTGCAGAAACCGCCAAAAATGCGGCAAAGCAGAGCCATCTGTTGACCTATTTACACCTAAAAGTAGATTACGCTAATTCTTATCAAGGATAGACTGAATCTGAAATTTGAATAAAATCCGTGCATTAGTTCTCGGGAAAGACCTATTACGGAAAACGTGAATAATACTGCATAGTAGCACCACCAGTGCAGCGATTTTCACTAAAAGATAAAGAAAAACTTCTATTCATGTCAAGGACTAATAGAATCTGAAGTTTAATGAAAATACGTGCATCATTTCTCAAGATTGAGCTGTTGCGCAAATCGCAAAAAATGATAAACAGAAGCTACCTGTTGAGTGATTCACACGAAAACGTAGAAAATGTCAATTCATGTTATCTATTAACTGAATCTGGAATTTTATATAAATGCATGAATTACTTCTTGAGATAGAAATAATTCGGCAATCGTGAAAAATGATGCATACGTACGTCATCTGTAGCGTGATTTTCACCAAAAACTAATCAGCAGCAATTTATATCAAGGACAAACTAAATATAAATTTTCATTAATTTCTGTCCAACTTCTTGAGATAGAGCGCCCACATATTTATGTCACATACATATAAACAAACAGACTCACAGACAGACATTTTGTAAAAACATGTTTTTTGACATATCTGACGCCTAAAACTTCTGTTAAACGCCTAAAAGTCTGTCTAAAAACGGAAGTCGCATATTTTTACGAATCCAATACTTTGTTCTTATAAAGATAGAAGTAAAAATATTTTAATGTGTACTGTACTACTAGTTAATGCTGGCATCTGTAAAATATTGATGGATAAAAAAGTACTCTGAATACAAGACGCATTTGAATCATTCATGCGTGGTATTCGACTTACGGTTTTTTAAAAGAAAGACGAAAACGGGAATGTATAAAAAAATTTAAACAAGGAGTTGAAAGACATTAATTTCTTTTTTTATAAATTTTAATTTCACTTTTGATAAATTTTCTAGAAGATTCAAAACGATCTAACATAAAGTTATCTGAAATAAAGTGTTTGTCGTTTTAAGTATTTTATCGCTTTTTTTTTCAATGTTGACTCTTTCATCTTTAATGTTTACTTTTTAAAAAACTCAAACAGCCTGTGAAGTTACTTTTTATGATCAAATTAATTGTCTGTATTTTATTTTATTATAATTTTGATACTATGCGTAAAGAAAATTAACTGCAGATTTAAACTACAAAAAAGTACTAGGCAAAAATGGGCTGAGATAAAAAACAAAACAATGTATAGATATTACAAAAATAGCTTATGGAATTGGGGAATTTTTTTAATATGCTACCTTTGACAATAAAGTTCGGTGAATAGTCCTGTACCATTAATGTAGATGAAATATTAATGAAAGTTACCATACCATCCTTCAAAATAGTCATCTCCTATAACTATGCACCGCTGAGATCTATTATACATGTCCTGGGAAATTCACAAGAAATCTTCTTTCGGGATGAAGTTCAAAAGCTTCGTCACGTTTCGTTGGATGGCAGCAATATCCTTAAATCTCTTTCAAAGAGAGTTTGAGTCGTGAAAATAGGAAGAAGTCTGGAGGATTGAGATCTGGCGAGTATGGTAGATGTTCAATTCGCACCATCCCTCATGATTTTCTTCCGGTGTCTTGCAAAGTTTAAAACCAAACTTTAAACTGATCTTTTATTCATTCATTTTCCTGTTCTCAGGTAAGAACCAACACACTGAACAAGTACTTAGTAAAGCACGTCTTACACAAAACATAAACAACGCTCAACTGAACAACGGTGGGGGAAGATGGTCAACAGTTGCCTCTATGCAGGTGTAGCGTTTTGTTTCCCCAGTGTTCCCAGATCCGTCGTTCTGAATTCATTCACCAAACTTTATTGTCAGAGGTAGTATATATATTTGGAAATCACTTTTTGAGATTTGAGGAAGCATTTCAGGAAAAAAATAATTCTTCCAAACTTTTTGGAAAGAATTTCTTGTACTTGTTACAATGCATTAGTCAATTTTAGAAACACCATATATCCCTTTTTCGAATGATGTTATTTCTCGAGTACATTTTTCTTCTGTCATTGACAGTGTAAAAAGCATAATTTTGTTACTAATGCAGTTAAATTAGCTCAGCAAATGTAATATTCCAATATAATAGGTGATCTAATGAAACTTTTAATAGTTGATTTTTAAATCATTATTTATTGTTGGTAACCGTATTAATGAAATTGTTTATTTTGTTGTAAATACTGTTATCACACTTAGTTAGTTGTTTTTAGCTAAATCATGTAATAATGACATGTAGATTAAATAAATATATGAAAAAAGTATGATAATACTTTATAATTAGAATGAATTTTTTATTCATATGATTTTTTTTTATTTCTGTTTGATGCCTCAAATCTACAATTACAAAATATTAGTATGTTACAAAAATTTCATTAATGTAATATTAATGGAATTTTTAATTAATAAAGTATACATTTTGTTACTATAATTTTTATTCGAATAGTTTCAATAAAATAATCATAAAATTATGTTATGTAACTTATCTAGAAAACCTTTTTTTAATCTGACTTGTTTTTCGTATTTGAATAAGTTACTTGAAATTATTGTTTGATTTAGGTTTGTTTCCGAACTTCAAATAAAATTTATCGTACAAAACATTTTATTTTAAATGCTTAAATTTTATCTTTTATTTTATAACGACATTTATATATGTTAACCAATTACTGACACGGAATTAGCCGTTTTTTTTAACTGTTACAATTGCATTAGTCTAAGTCATGGTAAATCAACCTTTTAAAGCAATCAAGCTTTTATGCTTCCCTGTTAAGCACTAATTGATTTGAATCAGCCGTAAAACTGGCAATAAACAACTATTTGAAACATATTTAAAAAAAAAGTTATAAAGTATTAAAAAAAATATTTTGCATTTCATGGAGATTGTAACAAAGTTTTATTTTTCTAATCATTGCTTAAGTATCTCACCTATTACACTCAGTAATGAACTTATAAAAAAAATAATTTCCGAATTTCGGGAAATTAAATTTTTAAACTATTCCAATCACATGACCAATCTTTGAAATGATTTCTAATTTCTTAAACATTAATTTTAAATTGAGTGTTTTGCATTACTCCATTTC
Organism: Maratus speculifer; assembly: GCA_964019185.1. Lineage (NCBI taxonomy): Eukaryota > Metazoa > Arthropoda > Arachnida > Araneae > Salticidae > Maratus > Maratus speculifer. The sequence continues at coordinate 270,357,904 of OZ025300.1, forward strand.
TTCACATAAATTTTGAAAAAGTTTCATTCATTTGAATTAGCCATTTAAATATCAATATGCGTATTTTTCATAGATATTAAGAACATCGCCATTTTTGAACGGATTTCATTACTGGAATTTTTAATTAGAAATTATTTATTTCTAATGCATGTATAGTATAAATGCATGGTAATCATCAAAAATCATAATAATATTAGATATACGTTAGTTTGTAAAATCTCCATCGGCTATTTTAAAGTGAAATAAAGTTCGAGTAGAAATTTTGAACTGCGCAAATTTGCATACAATTGTTGAAGTTGAATAATTTATAAAAATAACATAATTTTTGTTAAATTAAATCATGCAAAGAAACTGCCCCAAATCCTTACAAAATAAAATATATGTAAAAAATACCATTATTTTAGCCAATCTAAATCTTAATAATAGTTAACTCAATCATAAAACTTATACATTTTTATGTCTGATTTATTTTTGTAATATCAAGGAAATATTTATCACTCCGAATCCTTTTCTTGTTTTAGAATTATACAGGTATGATATATTGCATTTCCACACTCACCTGTTCCTTTTCCTATGCTTTTCATACTAAATGTTTAATCTTATACTTAGATTTCATTCCAGATCCTCATTTATTTAATTTAGTACATAGAAACACACGTGAGTTTTAGGTTTTCTACATTTTAACCACAATAGGATTGTAACTCATTCGGAGGCACGCCTCTTTTAAGACTGTTATTTCTGCATTAGTATGTACATATATAAATATTAGTAAGAATTTTAATTTACAAATAGTAATGAAGTCAAGAATATAGAATATTTATTTTCGTTTGATATTGTATCTATATATACTCTCATGCACCAGATTTTCTTTATGAAAAAGAAACTATGATGAAATGATTTTAAGAACAAAAATGAAATACAATATTGTAGGCAGGTCGTATTTCAAAACTTTGTATGCTCCTTTTCTCTTTCTGCTAATGTTGGTAAACATCCAATAATGCAGCTTTACATTTGCAATAGTATACCCGGTATATATATATATATATATATATATATATATATATATATAACACCAGGTGCCCAGTAAATGACTGACCCATTTTAAATGCAAATTACAAAAAAAAAAAAAAAAAAAAAAAAAAAAAAAAAAAAAAAAAAAAAACTGTTTGAGATAAAAATGCGCGGCTTGCTGTATTGTTATTAGAATATCAATAATTTTTTTTAATATGCCCTTAGTTTGTGTAATATAGCAATATTTAAAATAATATCACAGTCTCAGGACTGAAATGGTTAAGTATAATACAGATTGTTCAATCATAAAAATGATTTTAAATCCCTTTCCAACCAACGTACCCTATTCCTGAAGCTGAGTCGAGAGTCGATTCAGCATATAGATTCGGATTTGACAACATATGGATTAAGATTCAGCTGAAAAGATCATTCTTATGAAAATTAGGGTCATTATTCAAACACCTTGTTACCGCCAGCGCGATATTTTTGGACGAAATATAAACTATATTAACAAAGTACATGTTTAAAAATTTATTGATTTTCTAATAACAATGCAGAAAACCTCGGATCTTTATCTCAAACCGTTTATTTGTTATTTAAATTCAAAATGGGTCAGTTATTTATTGGGCACCCTGTATATATATATATATATATATATATATATATATGTATGTATGTATATATAACTTTCCCAACATAAAGGAATATTATTTTCCTATCTTTTGCTATGAAAACCACATAACTCTTTTAAGATGAAATGTTTTTCTGTCTCGTTCTCTCATAAACCGTTTATGCGCCATCATAAAATTTCGTAGAATGCTGTACATCTGAAGACACATAATAATAATTTTATTTGATTATCACTTAGGTAATTTTCTTTTTATACTTAAAGAAATACTCTAGATAATGAATATTACTTGTGCAATAGCTTTACCAATGTGCAATAGCTTTTATTTTCTTGTTTCAATACCAAAGAGTTGTTTCAGATAGAAGTAAAATTAATAAACCACGAATAAACATAGACCATGATTCAGACCAAAATGAAAATAATAATAATAAAGAGTATGTGAATTACGCAAATCTATCCACATTTTATGATTAAGTTTCTTTATGGGAATGTAGTTTTTTTAGACTATCTGATGATAAAGTTTGAAAATAATGTACAGCAGAAAAGTTAATTAATTAATGAAGTATTTTATTATATATGAATAAAGAATATTTACCATAATCCTAGTAATTAATTTTGTAAAACACGAAAAAAAAATCATGATTATATACATACATATATACATTTACAGAATGTAATAAGATAAAATATTCCGTTGAACACTTTTTTCTACAAACAGAAATAAAATCATTCAGAGAGATAACGAAAAAAGTTAATTTTTTCAAAGATAAAAATACTAATGCTATACATAAGTTCTGATTATCACAATTGAAACAATTGTATGATTTGTAGATGCGGCATTATAAAATGTATAGTTGCAATATAATTTAAAAAAGATAAAAGATAATTTTATTGTTGTGCAAGTTTATCTTATTTATAGTATATTTATACCTGAAGTAAGTAAAGAAATAAGGAATGGAAGGATGTCTACGGTATCAGAAAATATAAACTTAGCAATTTATTTTTTCAATCATTGTGACTTTTCGAGCGCAAATGTTATACGTTTGAGATAAGGGAAAAAATGTTGAAAAAGTCCTCTTTTTTGCGTGTGTGTGTGTGTGATAGAGGAATTCAACTTAGCGCATGAAAGTCAAATAGTGATCTGGAAAAATCTATTTTATATGAAAGAACTTTCAGTTTTTCTTTGTGTGTATGTGAGTACGTGAAAAAAGAATGTGGGCTTACAAAATACTTTCCATTATTTGTGTTACTGTAATATATATATATTTAAAAGCATTTCGCGCTCTATAATTTGAAATTTCCTACTCCATTTTTTCAATGTGTTGCTTTAAAGTTTTATTTGTGCATCCATTTTATGTTACCACATTATTTAATTAAAAATAAAAATTATCATTGGTACAGTATTCAATTTGATTAAAAGTAACAGGATAATATGACAAGTAAAAGGAAAATCTACTTTCAGAGATAGTCTTGTTTGTTTAGACATTCGTAAAAAATATATAAATTAAATAGGTAAAAACATATGCGTAAGAAAATGTTATATCTTGTCTTGTTATGTTTCTTATCATTTTTGTTAGGATCGGGATCAGTAAGCACAAATAATTAAAACTTTTTGATTTTTAACACTTCCCAAAGTAATTGAAAAATGTATATGAATTCGGTTTGCCGTTTCATCTGTATATTTGTCTGTCCGTTCTCTAATTCGCGTAAATATACTCCGATTGTCATGAAATGGATAGATGATTTTGAGGTTTGTCATGGATTATATGTCTCAAAAATGAATTGTTTGTATTTTCGATTAATTTTCAACTCCACTCGAAAGAATTCTGTTACAATACGGTTTATTTTGAAAAATCGTTTACCATGTTTTTTTTTTATTGTATTACAGTTTTTCAAACATGATGTAATTGATATATATCATTGTAGTGTACTACAAGGCTCTTAGTATAGAATAGGGTGTGTATAAGAACTTATCGTTTATTTTCAGGAACGCACAAAATAATCTGGCTGTAGAAGAAAATAAGCAATAATTAAACTATGAACCTATGAACCTATAACCTATGAACAATAATTGTTCGAAATGTGTTTTCACATGTAGTATGGGATTTTAATTCATTTTTTTTAAAAAATAATTCTTAATGTGCATAAGTGTCATATAGATAATATATAAGATCGCACAAAATATCCCTACAACATCCGTTGATTGAGAAATAGCTGAGAGGAAATTTTCAGTTACTCTATACGTTTAAATGAACTAATTTTCAGTATACTGTGTAGTATTCTTGCATATTTGTAGATCACATTCAGGAATGTTAAAAAAAATGCATATGTTATGAATTATTTGGGGTAACAGCAGAAATTAAGTTTTCAAATATGTTATACATTCCTCAAATTGTTTATTTAGAAGTAATCTATAAGCCGAATAAACTGTGAGCTTTTATCATAGTATTCAAAATGCGTTGGAAAATGTTTCATAATCTAAGGTATTCGTACGATTTTTCGTTCTTGTTTACAATAAAATTAAAATGAGTGCAATTAACTAAAGGAAATTCATATTAATGAAGTAAATGTATACTTTTAAACACACAAATGTAAATAAATAAAAACTGTATTCAGTGTAAAAAACTATAAAGATCTATTATAATTATACTATAAAGATACTACTATAAAGATCTATTATATGTAATGATAAAAGAAAATTCGTTTTACTTCCAAATTCTTTCAATATTTAATTTTTCTCTTTTCTTGTTATAAAATCTTAACATATTTATTTTAATTCTGTAACTTTAATCAACATTTTCCTTATTTTATCTTATTGTGTAAAACATTAATCGGTCAAAACTCTTCTTTTCCTAAAATCCCTTACTTAAACTTTTTCTTTTATGTGTTGCATAATATGCTTTGTATGTAGGTTCTAAAAAATCATTGTATTACTCACAATTCCCTTCTAATTCGACTCTAGAAGCCGGATTGTATCATATAAATCTTCCGAAAGTCTGACAGAATCTTTTTCTCGAGATAAAATTTCACATTGGTAAAATCACTGTATCTAAATAATTAATTGGCAACTTAGAACTTAACCACAATATCCTGTAATCTAGCGCAGATTCTGATAAAGCCTTGTTTCTACGTTTATTCTTGTGCTAATAAAACTTTTGTCAGTTGGGTAGAAGTTTTTTTCTTGTGAAGTTCTGTGATAATAACATTTTTTACTTATAAATGGCTGCATTTTATGCCGTGAGTGAAATTGTTTTTCTGTGATGTGCAATATGAACAAATGTGATAAAAATATTCGACACTTCTGTTTAATTCAGGTGGGTAATATGCTAAAAATATTTATTTGCTTTATTAAATATTTATTTTGGCGCATAACTAAGAATTTTAACAAGAATCGTAGGAATAGGGTAACATCCCCAGTAATTGGCACTTTAAGAATTTGTCTTTAAAATTTCTTCAATTTTCATTACAAAGAAATAAGATATTTACTAGGAAATATTTTTAAATCAAAGAATGCATATCTGTGCATCTATTTTGCCCACTAAAAGCAAAAAAAATTGAAAAAGTATTTTTATAAAAATATATTTATAAAAAGTTGCTGAAATCACCAGTAATTGGCACCTAGAGCACCAATGTATGACACCTTGTGATCCAGTAATTGGCACAAGTTTATATTAAAAAAAACCTTTACATTTTGCATTGGGTTTAATCGCTTTAAATGAATTTACTGTAGATGAAGATGCCACATTTCAGGTTTTTGAGAGTAAGAAATCAGCATATTAGTCTGAAATGTGAACACTTTAAAACAATACAATATACTTACATTAATACCCAGCAATTGTCATGCTGTCTCCAGTAATTGTCATATGAAGCTTTAATGGATTCCAAATACTGATTATATTTCATATTTTCAAATGAAACAAATGATAAACAAAATTAATCTATAACTATAAAAGTACTTCCAAAATAAGTGGTCTAATCTCAAATTCCTTGCGTATTCCTTGTAATTGGAATAGGTGCCAATTACTTGGAACTAGCAAAATTGAAGCACCATTAATTGGCATCTATCATTAATTCAGAAATCAAATATTTATGTCGAAAATACTTTTACACAATTAAAGTAACCCTTTTTAACTAAACAAAACTGTTGTCAATTAAAATTTAAAATATATTATAAATCATATTATAATGAATTGAAAAGCATACCTTCCTTAAACCAAAATAGAAGCATTTGCAACAAAAATGGCTAATTTCATACAAGCCATAATTGTTTCTCTTTCCTAGGCACTATTTTCATTTAGTAGCATAAATCAAAGTTATAATCTTTAACGTAAATGAGCATATAACTATTATATGGTCTTGCATTTTTAAAAGACTGGATATAAATCTTATTTTATTACATGTTTGTAGGATGTGACAATCACTGGTGCATGCCAATTACTGGGGGTGTTACCCTACTATGTGTTTGGCATTCACATTTCAAGTCTTATAATCATGATCTTTAAGTCCATGTTTCTGCTAAAGTCCTGGATTCCGCTAAAAGGATTTTCACGAGGCCTGCATTGCTAGTTAGATATTTTTCATGAAACGTTTTGTATATAACATGTCGTTCTAACGTTGTTTTGTTAAAATATTATGCAGAAAATTTACTACCGTACACAATAATAATGCGTATTTTTTTTTTCTTTTGTAGGAGCATTGCATGTGAAGTATAGAAATTGGGTCTATTATATAGTAAAAAAAACGTTCAGAAACCTCAAAAATATGTACCATAGTTTATACTGTACGCCCAGCAATTATAACTGCATAGATAGCACAGTAATCGATATCTTTTACACATCACTGTAAAATAACTGTAACTGCTACGCTGTCTACATTTTAGAGATAGCATATCATAACGCTGGGAACTTCCCTTCATTTATTTGTTAAATGCATAGACAAAACAAAATTTAATATCTAGAATATGTACAATAACATTTTAAACTCCAAATGAAAGAAAACCTAATAAATAACCTACACTGAAAAAAAAGACAATTTTTTGGAATTTACGGGAATTTTTCCGTTAAAAAACAGTGAATTCTACTGGTGGCCCGATTGCCAGTACATTATCCGTAAAAGCATTTACAAGTACATTCTCTTTTCCCTTTTTTTTTTTAACTGCATCATCTAAGGTACCCTGGGGTAATAACGCCACGTTAAGGTTCTACCAATTTTCACGGCTTAGTTTTAGATTGCATTTTTCAAACAAATATAGGATCTGATACAGCAACTCATTGACTATCTATATAAAATAAAATAATTTAACATATATATATTCATAAAATGCAAAGGCGTTTTTTCTTGGTCAATGCTATTTGGCGTTAATACCCACCTATATGGGTAATAACGCCATGCAAACAAAACTATAAATAAAATGGAATAATGGCATGTAGATTGCCCAATTCTAAAAATAAAACTCTACAGCTCTAGAAATTGAGAAATTACAATCTAAGCTATTGAAAATGTACAATTTGTTTGTGTCTCTGAAAGAAAAAGAAAGCTGTGGTGGTGGCGGGGGGAGGAGGCAAAAGAATATTAGATTCTAAACTATGTTTTGCTTAAAAATGACCATTTAAATATAATTATTAGAAACATTGCACGGATTATTTGAATCAGTATTTATATCCCCATGTTTGCATTCTATGCGATAGAAAATATTGATTTTTTTGTGAAAGTGAAAGAAAAAGGAGTGAGGGGGAGCTTCAACAGAATATAACACCCTGTGTCTCTCTTTGTTTAAAAAGTCCCGCTCAAATATGATTATAAGGAACATTGCATGGTTTTAACCATTCATAATATAATATAATATTTTAATCATGTGAAGTTTTATAATAACTAGAGTTATATGTAATAAATATTTTTGTTAAACCTTGACTGCTGTTAGCGTCTCACATACCGCTGAGTTTTTCAAATTTCAGAGTTTGACTTGCAATTTTTAGTTTAACTATAGATACCGGGAAAATTTTGTTTCATTTGGAGTCCTATTACTATCTCTAGAAACTTTTGAATAGCTGAATTTTATTTATAATAGTCCTGTATATAAGGTTCAATACAAAAATTATATTCTAAAACTTAATTTAACATTTTATTCATCGTTAGATTAAGCGGTCTGACAGGCTGCTCACAGTAAGTTATGCGACAATTTTTGTCACAGCAGTTAAGGGTTAATACTATTATAGTAATCTAGTAAATAGTTTTTAACCCATAACTCCACACTAATGCGGATTCTCCAAACCTACAGTTAAATTGTAGACGTATTAAAGAGCATGTTTAAATAAATTTTTAATAAATTGAATAACATTTTTGATTAAAAAATATTGTCCCAAACAGATCTCTTATTCAATTTTATACATAATTCATATGGTTATATATTATTATCTCTATATTAGCAACAAAATTAAACTTTAACTGCTGTTAGCATCTGACTGAACACTGTACCCCCTCTCCCCCCCCCAAAAAATAGCGTTTAACTTGTATTTTCCAGTTTAACTATAGTTACAACTCAAATTCTCTTTCGTTTGGAGTTCTCGTAATATTATTAGAAATATTTGAATAGATTAAATTTAATTAAAATTAATTCTGTACAAAAAGTTTAGCGCAGGAACAGTATTCTATGATTTTTAATCATGGATCACATTTTAATCTTTAACTAATGTTACCGGTCTCGTAGACCACTATTTTTCTTTTAATTTTTTACTTTAACTTGTAATTTTCAGTTTAACTTCAAACACTACCGAAATTTTGTTTCATTTGGAATTTTAGTACTATCACCAGAGACTAAATAGGTGAATATTAAATATAATACTCTTGTATAAAAAGTTTAGTACAAAAACACAACCCTATGAATTATTCCCGCCTTTTATTAATCTTTCAATTTTGTGGTCTCACAAACCGCATCACATCCATACGTTACAATTTCTGTCACATCAGTTAAAGGTTAAATTTATAAAGTTTTGAAAAAACGAACGCTGAGAAAGCGGATAGTTAAAATTTCGAACTCAATTGAACAATCCAGTGGAAATTTAACAGAAACCTGATTTTGAAGATGTTCGAATTTGAATCTCGAAAACATTTTGATATAGTTTTATTCACAAGAGTTAAAAATTATTTTTTACATTAGTAAAAAAAAAAAAAAAAATAAATAAATAAATAAAAATAATAATAATATAATAAAAAATAAAATAGAGTGATTATTTTTAAGTATTGGGCACCCCCCCCCCCCCCTTAATCTTACCATTTCAACAATGATGATAATGCTGTCCCATATTAATATATAAACCCCCTTCGGATATAGTTCGGCCACTGTTGGGAATCAACCGGGGTAATAACGCCAATCCCTGTCGTTATTACGCCGGGATACTTATTGCGTAGTAAATCCTAAACTACAAATTATCTCGAGAAGTTATCCAAAATCTTCTACAACAATTTGAAAGTACAGGGTTGTCATAAAAAAGAACTTTGCCGATATACGAAGTGTTAAGGCTTCACCATAATCTTGTATATCGCGTCTCCATGGCGCATTCTTTTGTAACGGCTTCACCATAACCTAGGATGCCGCGAGTCTCCTTGGCTCTCCTTCTACTGTACTTTAGGTTTGCCGTTTTGGCAACATTGGAATATCGTTTGTTATTGTTTTGGTTTTCGGCGATCTTAGCGGTCCTATCGTGTGTTTCGCTAGATCTGTATTCTTTATTCGAAATGTAAATAATGTGTAAATAATTTGTATATAAAGAATTTTTAAGTAATTAGTAGTATTAATTGAACCAGCGACCTAATGAGTATTAAAGATACTCGCAACATTCGACAGTTCGTTCCATTGGTCCGCTCGCCGGTAGGACTTTCGTTTTTAATTCGAACTTGTTCTCCTTGTTCTATTTGAATTAAAATGGCTTCGTTAATTAGCTTGAATAGGACTAGAGGCTCTTTAAAAGCCCAATTAACAAGATTAGAAAATTCTGTAAATGAAAACACCGATGAATTGTCTAGAATTCAAATTGAAACAAAAATCAAGAATCTTCAAAAACTGTCTACAAACATCGATATACTACGTCGCGATTATTATACAACAGCACCTGAAGATCAGGATTTATCGGAAATTGATGCTTCATTGGTGGAAATGGAAGAGCGAGTAGAACAGCTAGAGGTAAGTTTCAATCAATTATTATATTCTAATAAATTAGAAACTAAAAATTCAGAATTAAAGATAAATAACTGTAAAATAAAACTTCCTGATATATCTCCTCCGCTATTTAGTGGAAAATATGAAGACTGGAACATGTTTAAAATAGAGTTTAATAATATTGTTACGAATAATGAAGAATTGACTGATGTTCAAAAATTACATTATTTGCATTCCGCTCTAAGAAATGAGGCTAAATTATTAGAAACTCCAGATGATACATTTGTTTCGTTATTTAAAGCGTTAGAAAATAGATTTGAGAATAAAAGAATTGTGGTTAGTATACATTTAAAGGCTGTGTTAGATTTTGAAAAAATTACACATGAATCATCTAAAGAATTAAGGCGTTTATTAGATGTTATAAACAAAAATATCAGGGCTCTAAATAATTTAGGATTTGAGAGAAATAACCTCTCTGACACTTTGTTTACAACTATAATTTTAGAAAAAGTAGATAAGGAAACAAGAAAACAATTTGAATTGTCAATAAACACATCTGAAGTTCCTAGTTTTGACAGTTTAATGGACTTTTTAGAAAAAAGAAGCCAATCTCTCGAAAGCATAAATAGAAGTAATTTAGCTAGACCAAAAATTTCTAGTGAAATAAAATCAAAATCTCTTTTAGTAAATACAAGTTCTGAAAAACAGTGTATTATTTGTGATTCATTTCATCCCCTATATAAATGTAACAAATTCTTAAATATGAATTTTGGTGAAAGATTTGCTATCGTTAAAAAAAAATAAACTTTGTCTCATATGCTTTAACAAATCACATTCAGCAGCTAACTGTGTTTCGAAACATTTATGTAAATATTGCAAATCCCCTCACAACACTTTGTTACATAGAGATAAAGAAATCGGTTCCAATAATGAAACACATTTCCAAAAACCAGGTGCTGATCAGGCAATACGTCGCCTAGAACCAAGTCCGACGCCTTCAGTCTCACAAAATCTTTCTAATTGCTTATTCGCTTCAAATAAAACTGTTATATTGCCAACTGCAGTTATTGACATAAAAACAAATAAAGGAAATTTTATCCAGGCAAGAACTCTCTTAGATTCTTGTAGCCAAATAAATTGTGTGTCGCTTGAATTTGCAAAGAAATTGGGCATAAAGAAATCAAAGGTTTTTGCTCCAATATCGGGTTTGAATAACACAACTACAACATTAAATTATAAAATTAAAACTGTGATTTCAAATAAAAATAGAGATTTCACAAGGGAACTGGAATTTCTTGTAGTGCCAAAAATTACAGAAATAATCCCACTTACACCTATTCGTATTGAAATTGCTGATATTCCTACAAATATCCCGTTAGCAGATGCTGAATTTTATATCCCTGGGAGAATAGACCTGTTGGTCGGTGCGCAATGTTTCTAAGATTTATTAAAATCAGGTAAAATTCGCAGCTCATCTCAAAACTTGTTATTTCAAGAAACAGTGTTTGGATATGTTGCTAGCGATGTCGTGAATAATTCGTCAGATGATTCTCAATATAGTGGTTTATTAACCAATGAAAAAATAGACGAATCCTTAAGAAAATTTTGGGAAATTGAAAATATTAATGATTCTAGTTCTCTACTTAGTAATGAAGAGAAATTTTGCGAAAATCATTTTGAAACAACTCATTATCGAACTTCCAATGGTCAGTATGTTGTTAGCATGCCTATGGAGGATGCTACACTTTTAGGAGAATCCAAAAAACTAGCCGAAAAATGGCTCGATCAAGTTTGGCACCTATTAGATAGGGATTCGAACTTACAACCTCTCTATTCGGAATTTATGGAAGAATACAAAAACTTAAAATTATATGGAATTAGTAGAAGAATCAAAACCCGTAAAGAACCTTTATTATATACCACATCATGGGGTCTACAGGCCTGAAAAAAGTACAACACGCTTGCGAGTCGTTTTTAACGCTTCAACGCCAACGACATCTGGTTTGTCATTGAATGACATTCTTTTAAAAGGAAAAATTCCTCAACAAGAATTATTCGTAATTATGATACGTTTCCAAAAACATCGATATGCATTCACAGCGCATGTAGAAAAAATGTATAGAATGGTATTAATTGATCCATCTCAACGAGACTTTCTTAGAATCTTGTGGAAGGACAGTATTAACGCGCCAGTGAATACTTATAAGCTTAATACAGTTACTTATGGGAAATCTAATGCTCCTTATTTAGCAACTCGTGCTCTTAAACAATTAGCTCTTGATGAGCAACCAAACTTACCTCTAGCATCGTCAGTCGTTTTAAAAGATTTTTATGTAGACGACCTTCTTTCGGGGGAATCGACTCTCGAAAAGGCGAAAATTTTAAAGTTCCAATTGGTTGAACTTTTGAAGCGTGGAAATATGAAATTGCACAAATGGTGTGCAAATCACCGAGAATTACTTGAACCTAATACTATGGCTGCCACCGAATATAATTTCGATGATCAAACAGATTGTAGTTCAGTAAAAACTTTGGGTGTTCTCTGGGAACCTTTAAGTGACTGTTTTCTGTATAAATTAAAGATTCATAACAATAAGGAATTTTATAGTAAACGAGATGTCCTCTCTTTGATTTCAAAAATCATCGATCCACTCGGATTAATTGGCGCTGTAGTAACAAGGGCTAAGATCTTCATGCAGAAAATGTGGCTAGCTAAGATAGATTGGAATGAGCCATTACCAGATTCCATAGCGAAAGAATGGAGTGATTTTGTTTCCACTCTTTCAGAGTTAGAAAATTTAAAAATCCCTAGATTTGTTTTTCGTGAAGAGCGCATAATCGTACATGGCTTCGCAGATGCCTCTTCTTTGGCATATGGAGCCGCCATATACATCCAGTATATACCAACTGAAGGTTCTCCTGATGCACAATTACTCTGTAGCAAGTCTAGAGTATCCCCCATAAAAACAGTGACAATCCCTCGTCTTGAACTTTGCTCATGTCTTCTCTTAGCAAAATTAATGCAGAAAGTTGTACCGTCACTTGACATTCCAGTAGAAACTGTTCTTCTCTGGAGCGACTCTACAATATCACTGGCATGGATTAGAAAATCTCCCCACCAAATGAAAACATTTGTGAGTAATAGATATAGTGGCTGCTATACAAGACCTCACGGAATCTTATCAGTGGCAACACGTACCATCGGAAAATAATCCTGCTGGCGTCCTATCTCGAGGTCTAGATGCTAAAGAACTGACTAACTGCAAATTTTGGTTTAGTGGACCAAATTTTCTTCGGGACAGAATTCAGTATGCAGAAGATTATCCAGTAAAGCTGGAAAACAACACTGACTATGAGTCCGAATTTAGAACTGAAATCAACAGTAACTTTTCACTTAGAACTGAAAACTGTTTTCATAATTGTTTATTCTCTTTAACTAATAATTTTTTGAAATTAATTCGTATTACTAGTTATATTTTTAGATTTCTAAATAATTGTCGAAAGGGTAAGGAGAAAAAAAGTGGTGCCTTATCTGCAAGTGAATTGAGATTTGGAGAAAATTTTCTGATTAAACAGGTACAGTATTCAGCCTTCTCTGAAGAGCTTAAGCATATGAAAAAACAGAGGAGCCTTTCAGGTAACAGTAAACTCAAATTTCTAAATCCTTATATAGATTCCGATAATTTAATTAGAGTTGGAGGTCGTTTAGACAATTCCAGTCTGACCTATGAGAGGAAACACCCTATAGTGTTACCACATGATCATAAAATAAGTGAAAGGATTTTTGAATATTTTCATTCCAAATTTTTCCATTTAGGGCCACAATCATTGTTACATCATGTCCGGCAAAATATTGGGTAATAAATGGGCGATCCTTGGCTCGTAAAATAGTTCACAAATGTGTAACGTGCTTTGAAAACAAACCAATAGGGGCAAATCAAATTATGGGGAATTTGCCAGCCGAACGAGTAAATCCTAGCCCGTCATTTCAAAAATATTCTGTTGACTTTTGTGGACCCTTTATGATTAAGTATAAAAATCAGAGAAAGGGGATATATAATATAATTTACGTCGCGATTTTTGTTTGTTTTGCCACAAAGGCAATCCATTTAGATATAAAAACATCAACAGGTATAGTTACGAGGTGTGTCTCTAAAGTTTGCCCACTTCCTTCAGAGAATTGATGAATTCTGTTATTTTGAAAGATTTAAATAATTATATTATAGTTACCATTATTGCATATTTGTATTGAACTGTTTATTATATATAGCAATTTCATTTGAGAGTTAAAAATATTTCAATTTTTAGCTTCATAATTTGTGTAGCTTAACTTTATAACATAAGTGTAAACTTACGTGTCTTCGTCTCTATATATTCTTGATTAACTATTATTAACTTGTTAAATTTATTAGATTGTTACATTTATTGAGTGTTAATTTGATAACGATCTTTTGCATACTATTCAACTGTAATTAATGTTGTATTATAACTTATCTATTTTGCATTTGGTAAACTTATATTAAGCAATATATTAAGTAATAGTATTGAAGAAGTATATTGTATTTTATCGAAAATACTATATTATTGATTGTAGAATTGAAATTTCTATTATTTGCAATTGTTTATTGTTACATTTAGTATTATTGTTGAATGTTGGTACATATCAACGGGGGCCGGTATGTTACGGCTTCACCATAATCTTGTATATCGCGTCTCCATGGCGCATTCTTTTGTAACGGCTTCATCATAACCTAGGATGCCGCGCGTCTCCTTGGCGCATTCTACTGTACTTTAGGTTTGCCGTTTTGGCAACATTGGAATATCGTTTGTTATTGTTTTGGTTTTCGGCGATCTTAGCGGACCTATCGTGTGTTTCGCTAGATCTGCATTCTTTATTCGAAATGTAAATAATGTGTAAATAATTTGTATATAAAGAATTTTTAAGTAATTAGTAGTATTAATTGAACCAGCGACCTAATGAGTATTAAATATACTCTCAACATTCGACAGTTCCACGAAGCTCTAGCGGCCAGTCCGCTCAACGGATCGAAATGAAATTTCAGATATAGCTATTCAGAGGTATGAGCTCGAGATTCTGTGAACGACAACAAAATGGCGCTCACGGTTACGGTTATAGTTAGAGAAACTCGAAAAGTTCCAATGGGAACACCCATTTTTTTTCATCGCAAAATGCTCAGCGCATGCGAAAACCCTAAACAGCGTTGAAACCGTACGTGTATCGCAAGAAACGAACATGTTATGTAAGCACAAAAAAACGTTCTGCGAATCAACCCCCCCCCCCATAAAAAAATCGATTGGGGCGCAAGGAGGAAATTTGCATATGACACAGAGTCAGTACACTAATCTCTGATTACAATACAGATCGGAGAAACTAAAACTTTTATTTTGATTACACATTTTCCACATGGGTGTCATCACAGGCAATTAATGGTGATGGCACCCATATGTCATATGCAAATTTCCTCCTTGCGCCCCAATCAAGTTTTTTCTATGGGGGAAGGGAGGATTCGCAGAACAGTTTTTTGTGCGTGCATAACATGTTAGTTTCTTGCGATACACGTACGGTTCCAACGCTGTTTAGGGTTTTCGCTTGCGCTGAGCATTTTGCGATGAAAAAAAATGGGTGTTGCCATTGGAACTTTTCGAGTTTCTGTAACTATAACCGTAACCGTGAACGCCATTTTGTTGCCGTTCACAGAATCTCGAGCTCATACCTCTGAATAACTATACCTGAAATTTCACCTCGATCGGTTGAGCGGATTGGCCGCTAGAGCTCCATATATCGGCAAAGTTTTTTTATGACCACCCTGTACATGAAATACACTACAAATTTATGTAATAAACAAAGTATTTCTGGATAAAAAAATATAGTCTTCAGATCAAAAACCTTATCTCGCAAATTTTAGATCAAGCGTTAATTTTAGTTGCTTGTAAAAGCAATAAGACCTAAAAATGAAACAAATTAACTTGAAGCTGTTTTTTGCGATTTATATGACTCAAAACCCTTTTGCGCAGAGCACATGGGTGTCATTTACCTGATTATTTCATAATTATGCAAAATATAAGCACTTGGCGTTATTACCCCGCCTGGCGTTATTCCCCCATGGTACCTTATTATTATTACAATAAATAAATAAAGTAATCGAAAACATTTTCTTTGTATTTCTTAATTATATTTTATATTTGTTTATTTCGCTAATTTTAATTAATTAATTTTTTATGTAAAAAGCATCATTAAAATATGGCGCTATAACATAAAAGAACAAACATAGTTTAGTATAACTCTTAGTTATTAAAAATACTTTCTAAAATAAGCTGTTAACCTCTTAATTTTAATTATACCTTTAAAAGTTTGTTTATGCGTAAAAACAACAAAGAACTATTTGCCACCATTTGCTATTAAATTTTTAATTAAAACGCTTAAGATAAGGAGCATTATGTTGCATTTTACATGCTTTTCTTGTATCAAAATTTATTTCTTTAGTAAATCTTTCCTAGCAGATTACACGATTAAATTGAAATTAAATTCCTCTGAATACGAAATTTGAACAAATCTTGTGAATTTTAATTACTTAGCGCTTTAGAATCAGCTTAAGAAAAATAAATCATTAAAATTAATAAGAAAACCTTCTTTATAGGTTCATTTTATTTAATAATCATCACAGTATTTAAGGGTGATAAACAGCTTAATTTTTAAACATACTTTTCTTGCTCAATACCACTTTTGCCGACCTACTTAAACAGTATAAGTTATTGTTATTACTGAAAACAAAATAAATAAATAAATTTTAAAATATTATATTTATTAATAAATAGGTATTTGTGAAAATAAACAAAAGTTAAACAAAAGTTTTAAAGTTATCTCATTAATTTATTTTATATATTATGATAAGTCAGAAATATTTTCAAAAGAACTGAAGGTTTTGTTTAATGAGAGTATGAGAATTTATGGAAAAACTTTTTTCAATTTGCTGTATTTGGCGATAGTCTTGTTAAACTTAACTTTTTTGGAATTCAAGCAAATAGAAAAAGAGGGAAATTGTCGAAATTTGAGAAAAACTGATTAAAAAATTACTATTATTGTTATTATTTTGTTAATAACGTAATTTTTGTTTTATAAAAAGTTTTTCAATTATATGCTAACATAAATGATAATCATAGTCAATGTTGATCAAATTACGATTCTAAAGTAATGAAACTAAATTAAATTATAAACAATAAAGAGATAAGATAAACATGATATTTTTCAAATGTTTGCATGAAATGGAATTTATATTTTGAATGTTTCTGAAATATAAATAAATAATTAAATAAATATGTCCTCATTAGTAAAATTTGGAACTGTTTAATTTCTTCTACCATCTCAAAAAAGCATTACGTTTTGATTTGTATTAACAAATTGCTCTATCTCATTAAAAGTTAAAAACCTTAAATTCTTTACTAAAGTTTCATAAATATTTACTTAAAGCGTGTTTTACTTTAATGAGGTTGCACGTATATTAGGATTTTTTTCTGTTTGTTTAAGTATATACAGTCCCTGGCCAAATTATTAGATGCACCCCCTTTTCCTTATGTTGAATCATATTACTAGCTTCATAGATATATTGCTGTGTGAATAACTGCAATTAATTATGTACATCATTTGTAGGATTATAATAAATAAAAAACATGCCTAAGACTTTAAAACTCTTTCTTTTTACAAATTAAATGAAAAATGGCTGAAATTGCAAAATTTATAACTTGAAGCTCAAAAAATGTCAATATTTTTTGGAGCCTCTTTTGGCGGCTAACAGTGCCTCTATTCTTCGCGGCATGCTTTTAATACAAAATTGAAGAGTTTCTTGTATGCGTGGGTGACGATTCCAGATATGGATAAGATTTTCTATGAGCTGGGTTTTGTTTGTTATGACTTCTTAGTCAATTCTCCAGACCAATATAAAGAGGTCTAAAAAAACGGTTTATTATAAAGCTAAAATGATGGTTTCCAAATAAAGAGCCATTTGTATTTTTGCAAGGTAAAGCTTTTTGTTACTTAGCACGATCCGTAAAGGTCTACTTTCAATAAAAAAAAAAAATATCCCTGTGTTGAACTGCTCCCGGTAATTCGTCAGACATGAATACCATTGAAAATGTATGGGAGCTAATGAAGAAAAATCTGGACAAAGAGCTCATAACGAGCAAAACACAGCTCATAGAAAAACTTATCCTTGTCTGGAAACATCACTCACACATTCAAGAAACATTTCAATTTTGTAGTAACAGCATGCCATGAAGAATAGAGGCACTGATTGCCGCCAAAGGAGACTCCAAAAAATTTTTACAATTTTAGCAATTTTTTTTAAGTTTTACAATTTTAGCGATTGTTAATTTAATTTACAAAAATAAATAATTTTAAAGTCATTGGCATGCTTTTAATTTATTATAATCCTCCAGATGATGTATATAATCAATTGTAACTATTGGCATAGTAATATCTCTATGAAACTTGTAATATGATTCGACACAAGAAAATATGAGTGCGTCTAATAATTTGGTCAGGGACTGTATATCTATTTCTATTGTATGTCGATAATTATACCAGGAATTGTTTTTTTTTTTTTTTTTTTTTTTTTTTTTTTTGACATGATTTGAAATTCTTTCTCTTTGCTCTTTTAGAAAGAGCTTTTCTGATTTTTATATTCACTCTATAATATCATGTTAAGTTCAACTGTTTTGAAGTCTCAGAATATACATATATAATCTGAAAAAAAAAACGTAGAGAATATTAAAATAATTGAGCAAAAATGATATTCATTTATTCATTCATTTTTCATCTTATATAAGAGTTTTTTTTCAATGACCTGTTAACATAAATGATAATCAGTGTCAATGATGACCAAATTGCGGTTCTAAACTAATGAAAAGAAATTAAACAAAGTATAAAAAATAAGCAAGGTAAATATAACATTTTTAAAATACTGACATTAAATTGATATTGTATTTAGAATGCTTGAGAACTATAAATAAATAATTAAATAAATATGTGCTCATTAGTGAAAAGTAAAAACATTTATTATTCCCACCGTCTCAAAAAGTAAAAAAAGGAATTAAAAAAGAGTACAGCACTGTCTTTATTTCTGTGCTTATAATATTATTTCATCTCATTAAAATTTAAAAGCCTTATTATTCTTCAATAAAAATGTCATAATTATTTATTTGGAATGTGTTTTATTTTAATGAGGCTGCTCAGATAGTAGAATCTTTGTTTTACTTTTTAAATAAATAAATATATATATATATATATTACTTGTTTGCAGGATGTTTTGCTCTTCATGTTTGGAAATATATAATGAGTAATAAAATGCCAAAGAACTGAATAAGGAAATCTATAAATTCATCTCTCCTTTTTTTCAATGACTTAAAACTATTTCTTTTTTATCCTTTTAAAGAGCTTATCTGATTTTGATAGTCCCTGTATAATAACTTGTTAAGTCTAATTGTTTTGCAATCCCAGAATATGAAAAAAAATGAAGGAAATATTTAAAAAACAGGGCGAAATTGATTAAAAAAATTATTTTTTGTCAGTTAAGTAATTTTTGTCTTATAAAAAAATTTTTTTCAATGACACGTTAACATAAATGATAATTAATATCAATGTTGACCGAATTGCCGTTCAAAATTAATAAGATTAAATAAAAGTAAAAATACAAATAAAAAAGAGGTAAAGTAAATGTAATATTTTTTACGTGTTTAATATTAAAGGGAATTTTTATTTAGAATGTTTCTGAACTATAAACAAATATGCTCATTAATGAAACTTGGGACCATTAGACTGCTTCTACCGTACTATAAAAAATCAGCAGCATATTTTGATTCGTGTTTAAAATATTGCCTCATCTGATTAAAAATTTTAAAAAACTATTAACATACTCCTTTAATAAAGTTTCATAATTATTTATTTGGAACATGTTTTATTTTAATGAGGTTACTTACATATTAATATCTTTGTTTTGTTGTCTTAAAAACTAGAAAAAGTAAAAAACAGATATATAAATATCGATCAGTATACTTATAGAGTTAGGCTGTTTTGCTCTTTATATTTGAGAAAATAAGAAAAAGGAAGAAAAAACAGAAGAATTGTACAATAAATCCTTAAATTCATCTCTCTTATTGCTATGATTTAAGTTCTTTCTTCTTACAAAATGGGCTTTTTTGATTTTATTACAACGCTTAGAAAAATAAAATATAATAAGAAAGAAAGAAAATATTTTATAATTACACTCTTCTATTTAACTAAACTGGGTCTTCACATGTAAAGATGGAATTTTGAAATCTATTTTTAAATCACTTCCTGATAAGTTAGATTTAAAACAAACATAGGCACAGATGTTCTTACAATAATATAATATTTAATACTTTTCAACTCAATTATAAAGTAATAACTTAATTTTAAGTTATTATTTCGTTAGCCTACCATTAGGTGATAAATTGACAAATATTTTCTATGGTTACAATTGTATACGCATTAATACATCATTGTATTTAATGATGTACGATATCATGCTCGTCAAAAACCGCCAACTGCTGTGAAGCTGCAACAACAAAATATTTGAAACACTATAAACTAAAAAATATAAATGAACAAAAAATAGTGTAATACATTTAAATATTTATAAATAAATATTATTTGTTCATAATTTATTAATATATTAATTTTTTATCTGTAAATAAACATGTCCTTATAAGAGAAACTTGGACTATTTAATCACATGATAGCATAAGTGATAATTACATTCAATGTTGCCCAAATTGCGTTTTTTAACTAATAAAATTAAATAAAATATCAAATAAAAAATGGTAAGCTATACATTTCTTTTGTTCCATGCTTATATTAAAAAATAGAATCTTTCTGAATTGTAAATAAATAATTCAATAAATGTGCGCTCTTTATTAAAACTTGAAAACATTTGATTACTCTTAACACTTTCCGGCGCACTACTCTTTAAAGTTGGAATTTAAAGAAAAAAAAATTGGGCAATCTATTTAGGCCTAGAGGAGCACACAGGTATTGTTTTGTAAAGATTGCACTAACAATTTTAATTATACAGCTGTTGCCGAAGTGGTAACCTTTCATAAGTAAAGCATTGATAAGGGCAGTGAGAAGAGCATTGCTGTGAAGCCGTATTACAGTAAAACATTTTACCTATTATTTAAAAACAGTAGAGTTTGATTTCTGTGGTGCTGCCATCTAGAACTCATAAGAAAGGTTTAAAGTAGCCATTAGAGTAGTTTTTGAAATATTCATGGAGTTTTTATGTCTCTAAACAGGGGGGAACTTTAGGTGTTGCCGACCCGGCAACACTGAGCTTTAAGGGGTTAACGTCGTAAAGTAAAAAACAACAAAAAATCAATAAAATAAAATAAAAATAATAATCAGCATAATCTTAATTTGTGTTTATGGCGTTGTTTCGTTTCGTTAAAATTCAAATTTCTTACTTTTTTTTTTTTGTAAAGTTTTTTAATTATTTTTTTGGAAAATATTTATTTTAATGTGGCTGCAATCCTTTGATAGTCTTGCAAAAAGGCAAAAATGTAAAGGTTATTTTCTCTGTATTTAATTTTAAATGCTATACACACACAAATATTTTTTTTTAATAATATATATATATATATATATATATATATATATATATATATATATATATATATATATATATATATATATATATATATATATATATATATATATATATATGTATATATATATAAATAAATCATTTACCAATATGAATGTAATCTATAAGCGCAATCATCATTGTTAAATTTATTAAAGTAAATTAGCCCCTTAAATATAAAGACTTTTTGTTTTGTTTTGTTTTTAAATAATAAAATAGATAAATAAATGTCGAAGATAATTCTTATACTTTTTACTCTTTATGTTTGAAAATATATAAAGAGGAAGAAAAAAAGAAGACTTAAGTAAGAAAATCATTAAATTCATCTCATTTTTGTTGTGATTTAAAATTCTTTCTCTTTGCTCTTATATAAAGATCTTTTTCTGATTTTGATATACACTGTTTAATATATTGTTAAGTCTAACTGTTTTACAATCCCATCATATGTAAAATAAAATGAAGGAAATATTTAAAAAATTGAGCAAAATTATGAAAAATTATCATTCTTCTTCTTATTATTATTATTGTTATTATTATTATTATTATTTTGTTTTAATAACGAAATTTCTTTTTATTACACACTAACATAAATGATAATCAATGCAATGTTGACCCAAATATAGCTCTAAACTAATGAAAGTGAAATAAATAATGTATAAAAAAGAAGTAAACTAAATATAATAATTTTTACATGTTTTTCATTACATGAAATACATATTTCGAACGTTTCTGAATTATTAAATACGTTTAAATAACTATGCACTCATTAATGAAACTCGGGACCATTTGATTTTTTTTCAACTTCTCAAAAAGTAAAAAATAAAATAAAAATAAAAATAAAAATAAACATATTCATTAATAAATAAAATAAATAAATAAATAAACATTACTATCTTTCAATTTGTTTTTACAATATTGCTTCATCTCATTAAAGTTTTAAAGAACCCTAATATTCTCTAGTTATATTTCATAATTATTTAAACTCGGAAAGTGTTTTATTTAAATAAGGCTATTTAAATATTAGGATTTTATTCTCTTTTTTTCTTTTAATAGCTATATAAATTTCTGTTATTATTCTTGTTGAGTTATGCACTTTATGTTTCGAAACATATAAAAAGAAGGAAAAGGAAAAATTGAGTTAGAATTTTTTTTTATTATTCATTTCTCTTTTAAAAAATGATTTCAAATGATTTCTCTTTGTTATTTTATAAAAAACTTTCGTTATTTTATTGCGATGTTAAGGATTACGTTTAAAATTAGTTTATAGTCATATTTTACCGACTGCCTTCTAATAAAACTGTTAATTACACGCAGACCTAACTATTTCCAAATTTTGATTTGAACCCCCCCCCCCCCCCAAAAAAAAAAAAAAGTCATATTAAACATTGTTCTCACTGATCCTTATGTAGAAAAAATAAACAGATGGTCTAGAGAACATGACCTAGACATTTTATGGGAATTATGCAGTTTACGAAACTAAATCACAAGATTTTACTTTCTATTCCAAACAAAATTTAAGGACCAGTTCAATTCTGTATTAAAGAATTTTGATTTGATTTACTTTATTCCAGACTGTGTAAATTTAAATATTTAGACATAACAACTACAACAAAAAAAATACATATATTTTTTAGTTTTTAAAGTAGTGACTCTTCTTAAACAGATTTCATTAACTGATGCACAAAATAAATTGAAACATATGTATAATTTCTGTTTTTAATGGTAAAACTATTTGTACTAATCAATTTCATTATATGATTGAGATTGTAAGTATGGTTTTATGTGTCTGGTTTATTGATTTATAGATTTTTAAGTTACGATTAATCGAACAATTAAAGAAATGATGCATTAGGAATTTTTTCTGATTTCTATCTTAGAAATTAAGCATAGTTGTTGTGACTGAGTGGCTTTGTCCTTGACAACGAGCCACGATCCACAATATTCAATTTTACTTGTGATTGTTCCAATATTGATAATTCCATTTGATTAGCTTGTCAAGTTTAAGCTTATTATATTGAATTATTCTATATTCATTGTAAATGTTGATTTGTAGTATTATATAAAGGTTATATGTACATATATATTATTTTCACTTTACTTGCCATAATTTTTAAATTTTTTTAATTAAACACGTAGAAATTCTAAAATACCTTTTAAAGTTTAAATATTGCAGGATCCATTCTTGTTAGTTCTTGCAGTTTTTTCCTTTCTTTCCCACCCCCGTCTTTTTTTTTCTAATGAAAGTGCACTAAGTTTTACAATGCCATTTGGTTCTTATGCTCATACGATTTGCAATTTATTTAAAACACATTTTTTTTTTCATTTAACCGCTGTTTTCCATTTGGTGTAGTAATAAACATATTTAATATAAAAAATTAATCGAAATGCTTTAAATGTGGCATACAATAAGAGCAGGTGAAGATACTATTTTTTTCGTTTTTTTTTATAAAAGAAAAACCATTTCGGATAATGATGAACACATTCATTTTTGTCTGCCATTAAAAAGCTTTCAGAACGGCGCGTTTTATAAACAGAAAGCAACTTCAGTCACGAAAATTGGAAAATGGATCTAACGGTTTATTCCATGTCCCACTCTTTCATCTTTAGCTGTAGATTTCCTTTCAAATATTAAGACAAGGATTAAAAAAAAAAAAAAAACAAATTCCTTCAACAAGTACAATATACTATATTGCAAAATCTGCCGAAGTTTTCATTCAAATATTGCAAATTCTCACCCGAAAATTTAAATAGTTACTTTGGCTTTTACGTAATTTAAGGGTGACATAATACACTGCCACCTCTACAATGCCTCATCACTGAGCAGAGACAAGCATGAAACGTCATGAAGTAGAGGCGAAATCACTAACCCTATTGGTTCCACAATCCCCACGAAGCTCAGAACGCGATCGTTGTCAGGGAAACAGCCTCCACTACGTCACAAGCGAGAAGGCATTGTAGAGGAGGCAGTGCATAACAATAAATTTTGTGATAGTGAATTTTTTTTATTAGTTACTATTTTAAATTTTCTGGTGTGAATTTGAAAATTAATTATTTGTTTTTAAAACTTTTAAATTACATATAGAATTTCTAAAATGCATTTCTAAGTTTAAAATTTATAACATTTATCTATTCTTCTTTTTTATTCCAATCAAAGTTCCCCAAGTTTCATTGCTCATAAGAAGCACTTTGTTCTAACGATTTGCAATTCATTTAATGCACAAAAAAGTTTTACTTTAACCTTTGCTTTCCATTTCATATAGTAATAAATAAATTTAACTCTAAAAGGAATCGAAATGCTTCGAATATGGCATACAATAAGTGGAGGTGGAAATACAAATTTTTTCTTTCTTTTTATTAAAGAAAAGACATTTCGGGTAATGATGAACACATCCATTTTTGTGTGTCATTAAAGAAATTTTAGAACGGCTTGCTTTATATGCGTATAAGAACTTCAGTCACGAAAATTGAAAAATGAATCCAACGATTTATCTCCAAGTTCCACATTTTCTTCTTTAGCTGTACATTTTTTATTATTATTACAAAAAAAAACAGTTTTATTTAACAAGTACAATCTACAATATTACAAAATCTGCCGTCGTTTTCATTCAAACATAGAGAATTCTCACCTAAAATTTTGAATAATTATTTTCGCTTTTACATAGTAGACTTTCCGTAAGTAAAATATTTAACATGTTGAATTCTACGGTGATTGACAATGATTTTTCTGCCAAAGCCACGTCAATCACCGGTGAAAGCCACGTCAATCACTGAGTATTTGAAAATTTCTAGTATGAATTTGACTTTTTTGACTTCTTGATTTAAAACTTTAAAATTAACAGATAAAACACTCTTAAATGCGTTTTCAAGTTTGAAAATTTCATGCATGTTCGTTTTCGCGCTTTATTTTCTTTCTTTAATTTCCAATCAAAGTGCAGCAAGTTTAATTGCTCTCATGTGAAACACTATGTTCTTAAGATTTGCAATTTATTTAATGCACAAGAAAGTTTTTACTTTAACCTTTGCTGTCCATTTCGTATAATAATAAAAATATTTAATCTAAAAAAAAGAATGAAAATGCTTTGAATTTGGCATACAGTAAGTGCAAGTGAAAATGAAAAAAAAAAATCTTTTCTTTTATAAAAGAAAAGCCATTTCGGGTAATGATTTATACATATATATATATATATATATATATATATATATATATATATATATATATATATATATTTTTTTTTTTTTTTTTTTTTTTTTTTTTTTTGTCATTAAAGAGTTTTTATAACGGCCCATTTTATAAGTAGAAAACAACTTCTATCACGAAAATTGAAAAAAGGATCTAGCGATTAAACCTTAGTTCCAAATTTTCTCCTTTAACTGTAATTTTTTTTTTCAAATATTATGACAAAATCGTATTATTAAAGAAGTACAATATCCAGAATTTCCAAATCTGGCGAAATGTTTTTCATGAATGACATTTTTTTGTCAGAATATAAGAATAAAAATGAACATCTACAACGAATATAAAATAACCCAATGTAGAAAACTTAAACTGGACAAGAATATCAAATGGAATTTGAAATAGTGGAACAATTATAAATAAAATAGGAGTTTGTGGTTTGAGACTCTTTTTCACACGGACAAAACATTTGTCACAAAAAATTACGATTGATTTATGCATTATTGAATATATTTTCCCAATTGATAATTAAACAAATAATACAATTTAAAATTTTCTGGTATAAATTTGAAATTTCTGAATAAATATTGTATCTTACCAATTTGGTAACATGGAAAATATCTCTCCAGTAAATAAATAAATAATGCGGTTTCTACCGCATATGAATTTTAAGTGAGGTTTTCACTTTCTCGGTTTATTAAATTTTAGACATTTAAACTGGTTGTTGGATAAAGAGATTTAGGATTTTGGCGATAGTTTTTTGAGTGGCGTAATAATTAATTAGTAAAAACTACCTTATAACTAACAGTTTTCAGCGTTCAATGAATTGTATAATTGACTGAAATTTGAATGAAATACATAGTCATGAAAAATCGAGAGTGCGGAAAATATTATTGCAAATATCTCAGCGACAAATTATTCGATCAGAAGTTCAATCTTTTTGCTAAATTTACATTTTTTTATTATCTTTTATAACCACTCAATAAAATTTTAAAATTGGAACGAACAACTTTCATAAGAACGAACATTTCGAAAGTCCGAAAAAAACAGTTCCGGGTAATCGAACTTCTAATATTCAATAGTCATGTTTTTATTATTGCATACTAAATACCCACCTAATTTCAAGTCTATATCTCAATTTTTCGAGAGATAGAGCGTTTACAGACCGACTGGCGGACGGCTTTTTTCCCAAAAAATATGTTTTTCGGAATCTCCTTGTTCTGAAACATGTAATCCAGTCAAAAAAAATGACTTTCAAAACGTTTGCAAAATTTATCCTATACCATATATGATAAATAAATAAAATACAACAACTTCTGCAGAGTTACTAAAGATTCTAAAAGTATTTTCATATTTAAAAATCTCAGAAGTTAATATATTTTTTAAGAATTTGAGATAATTTACACAAACAAAGCCTTTTGATGAAATTCTAGGCATATTTATTAATGTACAATAAAGGTGGTAATCTTGAAAAATGCTGCATAGCAACGACACATAGCGGACGATTTACTCCAAAACCTAATCAACACCAATTTATATCTGGGTTTATGTGAATCTGAAGTTTGATTGAATTACATGAGTACATTACATTTAGTTCTGTAAAAAACACCCAGAAAATTTGTGTCACGTACATACCCGAGGACAAAATTTTTTTATAAAAACAGACAGTTGAATCGATAATTTCAGAATCACATAAGTCACAGAATCAGAATATTTAATCAATTTAAAAAAAAAAAAAAACTGAATTATTCTCACGTAAACGAATTTTTATGGATTTTTTGAGGCTGATTATAGAGTTTGGACTTCAATAATTGTATATATCGAATAATATTTATAATTCACGGATAATAAAATTAATAATAACAGAAAAACTCTTATTACCTTATGTTGTTTTAGTAAGAAACGAGTTTAGAAGGGTATTTAATTTGAAAAAAAAAAAACGGACATGCTAAATACTTTTTAATTAAAATTAATGGATATAACATTTGTATTTTTTTATATAATTTTGTTGTTTAATCATATAATTCATAATTGGCTTATCTTCAACAATGGTAGTTGGCAAAAACTAAATATATTCCGATAAAATGGTATATGCGCCCCCAGAATGCCATCCTAAACTATTAATTGACACTTTCGATCACAAGCTTTGTGGGCAGTCAGAAGGGGTACTGGGGTTGAAGGTTTATTCATGAAGTTAAATAAATTTTTAACGATCCATCAATAAATTCGTCGGCTATGATAGTGCGTTCTTTATCACAGAGAAATCGCTAGTATAAATGCTTTATCAGATAGAATACTTTAATATGTTCCAATATTATTTAAAATATATTGCAACAACATAGAACAAATATTTTATGCACCATTGTTAGCAATGCCTTTGTGATGCATGTTAAAACATGAATTTGTCTTATTTAAGATTTATTATACCAAAAAATGAACCCATACTGGGCATAAAGGAAAATATTTTGCATTGGTTTGGGTACACTGTAAAAAAAAAAATTCAAGAGGTTACTAAAAATTTTTTAATAAATTTGTATTCCACAGAATTTTTTAGTAACCATTACAAGCAATTTTTCTTGCAAGTGAAACAGACATTTCTCTTGTAAACTGAACAAAAGAATTTTTTGTATAACTAACTTAAAGCTTTTTAGTATGAGCCACCAAGCAAATTTTAGTAATAGCTCCAAAATTATTTTTAGTTAGTTAAAAAATATATTTAGACTTCTGAAGCAGAAGATTTTCGCAAAACCACAATAGATGGCAGCACAAAACATTGCTACCTGCTCTATTGACATGTTTCTAAAGAGGAGGGAAAGTCCACAGATCATTACCCATGGTAACTGCTACGACAGTATTTTCATAATCCCTTTATTTAACGAGCACTGAGATTGCATACATTCGGTGCATCGAACCCGAGTACTTTCAGCCTGGAGTTCGGTGCTAAGACCACTATGCTATCACGGCCACACCAAGTGAGTTTTAGTAAGAGCTATTAAAAATTTAAAACTATTAACTCAATTCGTTGTTAGCTTTTTTCTAGTAATTCTAACAGATTCCTTGTAACCGAGTAAGATTACTAAAAATTTTTTAGTAATTACAAGAATCACTAAAATTTTTTTAGTAGATCGACCCTTTTTTTTACAGTGTAGTAGTGGTAGCTGTTTTTGGAGAAAATGAAATGTTATAGCTGTAATGTCATTTGGCATTGCATGCAAAAAACACTTAAGTCACTGACTTATGTCGTTTAAGTATTGAATGAAAATTTAAAGATATTGTTTGAAAAGGAAGAAATGCACTGACTTACATGGTTATATCCAGATCATAGCTCTACCTTTAAGAAAGTATTTTTGCGGCAGAAAAAAAGTATAATCGGAAAAATCTTGACTTATGCGATTTTTCAAATGACCCATTCAATTCGTTTTTAGGACGTTCTAAAAATTTACGCGTCAAAATTCACGCATTCTCGCGTCAAAAACCACAGATAAAAATCTTTTTCAAACGCAGTACATTATTGCCGCACAAGGTAAAAAAACACTTTTAAAAATACAAAGTTAAAAAAACTCGTTTGAAAATTGGTGATTAGACAACTTTCTTAAACCAAAATTTTTTTTTAAAAGTTCTATTAAAGCGTAATATTTGAAAACGAACCAATAATGTTCAACTTTTCCGATCCAAATAGTTAGAAAAATTACTGTAAAAATTGTTTTTAGCGTTATAAAATTTCACTTGGCACTTTTTTTCACATTCTTTTCAGCAGAAATTAAAAGGATATAATAGAAATGAATATTTTGAATGGTGCATACATTAAATGCAGATGGAAATGCAAAACAAGTTTTTCTCTTTTTATAAAAGAAAGAAATAATTCTGAACACAATCATATTTGTTTGTCATTAAAGGTCTTTCAAAGCAGCGCGTTTTATAAGTAGAAAATAACTTCAGTCACGAAAACGGAAAATGGGTCTAACGATTTATATCACAGTTCTTCTTTTTCTTCTTCCTTTTTTATTTTTGAAATGTATTGGCTAAAATTTTTTGTTCAACAAGTACTATAATCGATAACAAAAGGAATATTTGTGAAAAATAGTCCTAAATTCGGGATAATATTAGTAAAAATAAAGCTTTTCGAAGAAAACTGCTATGAAACTATATCCTAACGATATATTAAAAATCCCTGTCGGCTGTGCCTATAGGCGGAGGTAGACTTCGAAGAGTGCTCATTTCAACAAAAAAAAAAATATATACATGATTAGAGATAAACCCAGTTTAATAACTTCATTTGGCCATTTATAAAAAAAATTTAATTTCATTTTTCAGCAAAAACTGGTTTTATCAGAATCATCTTAAGAAGAATTCAGCTCAAATGCCCATTTTGACAACATATTTTGAAATAAATTCTGAATTTATTAAAAAAATCGACCAAAACAGTACATTATACAGTTCCTAAATAACAAAAAACTGTCTTTGAATGCATTTGAGAAAAAAATTGAATTTAAAAATGTATCATAAAATAACCGATTTGTTGTTTGAATACATCCTTAATTCTTTAATCATGATTGCTTCTAAAATTTTGTGCGAAATACTCACTTTGACAGCATTTTTAAAAATATATTCTATCTTTATAAAAAAAACTGGCCAATGCGTCACAGTATATAGTTCCTAAGTAAGAGGATCTGTAAACTGGATGCGTTTGAGAGCGAAAATGGATTTTAAAACGAGTCATAAAAAACGCAATTTGCTATGTGAAAACTTCAAATCACAAAGACTTCGGGAAATTCTGTTCAAAATACCCTTTTTGGTAGCCTTTTTCAAAATATATTCTGTCTTTATCAAAAAACCGATCAATGCATTACATTATATAGTTCCTAAATAAGAGGATCTGTAAATTGGATGCGTTTGAGAGCAAATATGGATTTAAAAACGAGTCAGAAAAAAAAAAACGCAATTTCTTATTTGAACACTTCCTTAAATTTTCTGTCACGATGATTTCGGAAAATTCTGTTCAAAATACTCTTTTTGGTAGACTTTTTTTTAAAAATATATTCCGTCTTTATCAAAAAACTGACCAATGCATCACATTATATAGTTCCTAATTAGGAGGGTCTGTAAATTGGATGCGTTTGAGAACAAAAATGGATTTAAAAACGAGTCATAAAAAAAACGCAATTTCTTATTTGAATACTTCCTTAAATTTTCAGTCCGATGAATTCTGTTCAAAATACCCTTTTTGGTAGCCTTTTTTGAAATATATTTTGTCTTTATCAGAAAATTGACCAATGCGTCACTTTATACAGTTTCTAAATAAGAGGATCTACCATTTGGATGCGTTTAAAATCAAAAATGAAATTAAAATAGTGTCAGAATATAAGCAGTTTGGATTTGAGGTTTTTTTCTCCAACTCCTATTTTTGTTTAATTTCTTTTTGCTATATGAATTGGTCCTATGAAAAACTTGTCAATATAAAAGGTTTAGATATTTTTGAGAAGATGTAAAATAAATTTAATCAGATTTGATATCTTAAAAATTGACGGAGTTATGGATTTTTCTCTTTTTTCACCGCCCTTTTTCTTTTCGTTTTTAATTTTTTTCATCGGTAAAAGTTGGTCCTATCAAAAACTTGTAAATACAAAAGTTTTAGATAATTTTAAGAACATTTACAAAAAATTTAGTTGGACTTGATATCCTGAAAATTGACGAAGTTATGAATTTTTTTCTCTCCAAAACCCTGTTTTTTTCGCCCCTTGAGCCCATTTCTAAATTTATCAAAAATCTGTCATGCATAAACTTTTGGCCCATTTTTAAGAAGCAATATAAACTTTAAACCGGTTCGATATCTACTTTAATTAAAAAGTTATGGCGTTTTTTCGTTTTTCACAAAAATTTCACAAAAATTCCCCCTATTCCGACCCCCTTGGTCCGATTTTGCCCATTAACGAACTTAGCCGAGATTTTATCCTCTTTGATTTTATGTACCAGTTTGGTGGAGATTGGTGAAGAATTATAGAAGTTATCGTGTCCATAAAAAAGTGATATATATATATATATATATATATATATATATATATATAGATAGATAGATAGATAGATAGATAGATAGATAGATAGATAGAGATATAAACTGGTGCGATTGCAATAGGTAGTATTTCATACGAAATCTACCTAAAAAAAAAACTCAAAATAGAATAACTCTGTTGTTATTTTCGATTAAGAAATTGGAGTAAAAGAAACAATAAAATGAAACATTTTTAATTCATTAAAATTAATAATAACGAAGAAATTCAATTCATTAGCACATTTTACGATTTGACTATTCCTTCAAAAGATCAAAACTGTTTTCTAAACGCTTGATGCTTTATTTTCCCAAAATTATGAAATTTTATTTTGTCATTTTGTTAGAAATATTTTGTAGATTTATTTTTGTACACTTGTATTTTATTTTAAAATAGCCGGGGTTTTTAATCCGCAGATAAAAATCCTTTAAATTCCAGGATTGCAGGGTAATAAATTTTGTACTCCTAAATGCGTTTGTATTATGTTCTAAAACAATAGAATAGCGTTTAAAAAAACTAATCGTTGGGGACCACCGTAATACTTACCCATCATGGATATGCATAATATAAAATAAAATAAAACATGTGTAAGCTATTTATAAAATGCATATCAAATTTAAACTAAAATTTAAGCGTATATTTAAATATTTTTAATGCAAAGTAATGCTCTATTACTGAATCGCTGGTGTGACTTTATTATCTCGTCGTATCATTTTGACACAGTTTTGGTCATTTAGGTCACATGTTTAAAAAAGTTTGATTAATGGGGTCAAAACCAGGCAATGCATTTCAATAGGAATGAAGATTACAACAGTTATTAAGGTGTTGAACAGTTAATAATGAACAAAACCGCAAAGTTAACAAGACTTCGCCAAACTTAGAAATATTTTGTGTAATATTGGAGAAACTTTTGCTGAGAAATCGGCTTTCAAGATTACCGATACCAAAATACATGTTTGGTGTTGAATTAAAGAATGTCCACAAATGTAATTTTGCATTCTGCAGTTTTGAGGTAAAAAAATACCATTGGAATAGATAGCATTTTCAGGAAAATTCAACTAGTGTATCATTTTGGGATTCCGATGGCATATTATTGGCAATGAAGGTTGAAACAATCGAACTCTTGAACAAGTGGCAATAAACTAAGTGACAAAATTAGCAACATTTCGCTAAATTGGACTTAATTGTTGAAATGTTGGCAACACTGGCAAGATTTGGCAGAAAATTTTTAAGTTTACATATTCCAAAGCACAGCATGTATTCAAATGAAAGAATTCCAGGATTGCGGCTTTTCGCTACAGTTTGTTGATATTTGGCGAAAAAAAAATTGAATTTTATTATTTAAACGAACTTTCTAGAACATTCATGTAAGAACCGAGGTATATGATTCAACTAAATATTGTCCATAGAACATTATTACTTTTAACCGAGCATAGTTCGGTCTTCCCAGCTGTTTTTTTTTTTTCTAATTTGGTGACTAGTGAAAAAAGCAAAAAGCAAACTATTAAAATAGAAAAAAAAATTAAACTAAACATCATTACAATCCATAGCAACTATTGTTCCCCTTGGTGTCTAGTAACAGCCCACAGAATTTATCGAAGTACTATCTGAAGACCCTGTATATAATGAATTTGAGAATTGGTGTTAAGAAATTGACATTATTTTCGACCACCAAGAGATTTAAAACTATCATTATATTTTGAATTTTAATGTATTTTTTATGACTACATTAAAAAAATCAACCGATAAAAAATAATTAAAAATGAAATAGACTTTTTTTCACATTTGTGACTGTAACAATTTCATTCTTAAGAAATGTGTTGTTTTTATATTTCTTAAACGATAATCCAACGTGATTACATTGCGGAATAATCGATTTATTTAATAGAAAAAAAAGGCAACTAAAAAGTAATTTTCTTTTGAGTTGAGCTTATTAAATGAAAGTAATAATTTCGAATACTTGTAATCATTTTTTAAATTAAATACTTTCATTATCAGAAAAAAATGAAAAGGAATCTTTTAAGAGAACATCCCCAGTGTATTAAGATAATTTGTTTATGAAATAACATTGCATGTATCGAAATTCCAGCTTTCGATTTAGAAAATGCATTTTAGTTTTTTTAATTGTTAACAAGGAAATTTTAATAAATGATCTATCTCAAAAAAAAATTTTATAATTTTATAAAAACAGTTATTTTTCAAATACTTATAAATTTCTAAATTTCGTTTTATTGTTAATTTTAGAAAATACATTGACTAGAAAATAGAATTTGCTAAGATGATTTTAACTTAATCTAAATATTATTCTTAGCATTTTTATTCCAATATAAAAGTAATTATACTTTGAACAATTCTAATTTTATATAAAAAAAAAAAAATCTTTCAAGAAACAAAGGCAATTTAGATGGAAATTTAACATTAATTATATTATATTCTGTAATTCTTTTTTTTTTTTTTTTTGGTTAAAAATAATGATTTTTCTTTTTGCTATTTATAAGGCTCATATGTTTTCTGAAATGTATTTTAAGCAAAGTTTTAAAGATTATGGTATTTTACAAAGTGTTATTAATATTATTACTACTGTTGTTATTCTTCTTATTATATATTCAAGAATTTCTAAATTTATGAGCTTAATAAGTAAGTAATTATATTAAGCTAGTGTAGTTTTGTCAGTGCCACCTGTTTCACATGCTTTCCAATGTTAGGACTATGCAAAAAATATTTTGAGATATCTCGTTCAGTTTTTAATATTTTTAATGATTATCTTTTTCTTCTGTAATAAATATTTGAGGTAGATCTCTACAAATGTCATTTTTTTTTTTTTTTTTTTTTTTTATTGAGTTTATAGTTGTTAGTGGAATTGTCCCACTTTTGAAGCCGGTTCAGAAAATCTAAGTATCCCCCCCCCCCCAAAAAAAAAAAATAGAAAGGAGAAATCCAGTAAACAAAATCAAATTCGTAAGAAAGAGTCTTTGTTGAGATCTACTTCAACTGTCCAATAGAAAAAATCATTTAAAAATATTAAAATGCGAACGAGATATTAAAAAAAAATCTCATTGGATTGACTTTAGCGAGCATGTATTTTAGCGTGAGTGAAGTGGATTTTTAAAGGATGTTTTAATTCCTTTTAAACAAATATTCAATTCATTTTAGAATAGTCACATTTAAACACAATACCCGTTTAATACAATACGGATATTTTCGGTTGAGTGAAGTAATCTCTTAAGTATCCAACTAGATTGTCTGTTGGATTTCCTTTGTACAATTGTTGCTGTAACTAATTATTTTTTCAGTTTTAGTTCATAATCATGAATTAGTAGTTACAAAAATTATTAAAATATAATGAGTTCTATAGTTCTTATATCATACTTTTTATAAGATTAAGTTAGTTTCAAGAAAAACACTTGCAATTCGCTTTTCTTTAAATATATGTGATGCTATGTCAAATATTGTATTTATTGAGTTAGACTACATCGCCATCGATCTGCAAAAGTTATTAGAAACACAATAAAAATTAACAGGAAAATGTTTAGTTTTATTTTCCATTATATCGTGACTAAAATGTTTTATTTTCTAGCAAAGATAATAGAGTTGTTTCGAAAAAAAATCTTTAATCATACCCAGAAGATGATTACTTCTAAGCAATATTCGAATTATTTTATTTTACAAAAACTTGCTTGCTTTTTTGGGCGTGTTTATTATTTAGAAAAAAAAATACTTTAGAATTATTAGATAAAATATATTTATTACTATAGGAACTGAAAATAAACAAAACAACAACAAAAAAAATGTTTTTGTGAAAAATTTTCTATTGTATTAGAGAAATTCGATGTTATTTGTTTGGAGAAAATGGTTGGAACATGATAGGAATTTTTACAATGGCAGTTTTATAAGATTCATTGTCGAATTTTAGGAGTAGTTTTAATTTCTTTACCATTACACTATTCTGGTAATTTTATAAAAATTCATTGTTGACTCTACAAATATAATGTAGGCTTAGTTTTAACTTTACCTTTTTATTTGTCGTCTATTTTTCTAAAAAATCGTTGTTGTATCTTTAAATATACTGTTGGCACACAGTCGGTTTTAACTTCATTCCTATTAAGCTATGAAGCTTGTTTAATAAAAAATACATTGTTCAATTCGTACATCTACCGTAGGA
The DNA here is from genome assembly GCA_964019185.1 of Maratus speculifer. Classification (NCBI taxonomy): domain Eukaryota; kingdom Metazoa; phylum Arthropoda; class Arachnida; order Araneae; family Salticidae; genus Maratus; species Maratus speculifer. The sequence goes on from OZ025300.1 coordinate 270,393,756, forward strand.
CAGTTTTAACTATTTTACTATTATACTGTAATGGCAATTTTCTGAAAATTCATTGTTGAATCTGTAGATCTAGTGCGATCGTAGTTTTGACGTCTTTACTATTATACTATATTGGCAGTTTTCAAAAAATTCATTGATTAATTTGTGGTAGTCTACTGAGACTTCTTTACTATTTTACATTTAGTCACCCTTTCCAATTAGTTTGTTCTTAATTAAACATATGTTGAGCATTGTTTAATGTCATTTTTATCAATAATTTAATTAGTTTGATAAATCCATCCCCAAATTGAAATATTCTGATAGAGAAATCAAGAAATTGGTATTTTTACTGTACCCGGGCGCGGGCGATAAGTCCCAAACATTGTTCTTGTCGTATTTTTAAGATTTTATGGATTTCATTTGAAATATCCATTGACTCATTTTATTTAAGATAGAAAAATTTTACTGAAAACTGAAACATTTAAAGATCAAAGTTTCCATTTATTTCTTAAAAAAGTTAAAGAAAGAAAAAGAAAGAAAGAAAGAAATCAAAATTCTTAATGATACCATAAACCATGACATTTAATCTGAACATCAAAGTATTGCTTTAATTTACCACACGAAAAATAAAAAATTCCAATTTGCGAAATAAAAAGTGGTGCTATTTGACAGATTTATGCCTGGTTAACATAAAAGCCCCAAGAATTATTTGCGATCATAGCAATTTTATAATCTTTTATTCAAAAAGGAAGATTTGCTTATGAAAAGTGAAAGGGCCAACCAGTAATTATTTATGCCAGAAAAGGCTTGGACTATTATCATATATGTTAAATGATGGCGATGGAACAATTTTTGACAATTTATCACTTGTGCCTGGCTAAATCTAAAGTAACTAAACGGTCGTCTGACATATATTTAATGGTATGCGGTCAATTAGGAACTGTTGATAACAGTCACTGGACTTGGGTTATTATTATAGAGATAATGCAGCTTCTAAAAATTCATTTTTGAATCTGTATATCTATTGTAAGAATAGTTTTAATTTGTTTTTTATTGCACTATAATAGCAGTTTTCTAAACAATCATTGTTGAATCGGTTGCGCCATTTTGACTTCGTTACTATTAAACTATAAAGTCTAATTTACTATTTAATAAAAACAATTACAAGCAAGAAATAGGTCCTTCTTATTCAGAAACATTTCCAAACTTTCAGTTTTTTTACCTATACAGGAGCAAAGTGTTATTCCTTTTACTAATTTTTTTTTCTTTTTTTTTTTTTTTTTTCTTTTTCTTTTTTTTTTTTTTTTTTTTTTTTTTTTTGGCCTACAAAAGGTTGTGTTTCATGTTTGAACAACAATGAAACACAGTTGCCTTTTTTTAGACATAGATATTTATGGTGATACCGAATACTTTTTCACTTTTTCATTTACTTCTTCTATACGACTTCTAAATATAGCACAAATTAAAATTTTCCAACCTCGAATAGGAAAAGAAAATAATCTTTGAAAAATAAAAAATAAAAACGATATTTCCAATTTAGGGAATTTTTGTGACTTTTAAAAATGATTTTAAAGAATAAATTAAAAAAAAATTATAAATTTATAAAAACATTTCTCATTAGTTATTATTTGTAACAATGTTATGGCATTTGACTATTAAGAGCACACACTAGTCACACAGTAATAGCCGAACGCTAATGATAAGTCTATGGGCGCAATCTTTTCAAATATCTCGTTCAAATTTTAATATTTTTACATGATTTTTTTTTTCTTGCATAGGATAGTTGAGGACGATCCACAGCCGGCCTAGTTTTTATTTTTTCAATTTTGGTTTTAGATTTAAAAAAAATTACTTTAATTTCAAAACCGGTTTAAACCGGTTCTGTATAATTCCAATATATAATTCCAATAGGCTACTACCTAAAAAAAGGAAATCGGTAGTTCCAGTCATCCATGAGAAAATATGTAACACGTTTCCGCTAGTACCACCTACCCGTATTAGAATTATGCGATTATGGAATATTTTTTCGTGCTTCTTTAAGTCTCTAGTACTACTTCTAAACATGCAACGAAAATGAATCCCCTGTCAGCTTCTTTTTTTGAATCATTTTTAAAACATACATTTAGAAACAAGTCATCGTTTTAACATTTAAGTGGGCGGGGGAAAATCTATAAGCTGAATTGTTAGGTGAAAAATTGTTCACTTTTTTGGGTACTTTATTTAAAGTATTTGGCTATTAATTATAGTTTTGAAAGAAACTTTTTTCCGTCATTGTTTTTGCCTCAAAACAGATAAGCAGGTACAAACTACACATGTTAAGCGAACTGCAACTAGAAGAAGAACTTTACTAACAAAAAAAAATGGATTGGTGGGATTAAATTTTTATCAGGCAGTCATAGACCAAACGTTTAAGCAAGAGGTGGATCTGAGCAAAATTTCAAATTCTTAGTGTGATAACAAATGTAAAGAACCAATATATATATTTTATATTGCTATTGACTTATTTCTGATTGGAAAATGTGGCAGAGATCAATTAAAGGAAAATTTTACAGGGGTTGTAATGCTGAAAAAATGTGTTTCAGCAATATACATTGCTTCTGAAATTAAATAGAGAGAATTTCTGATAAGAAAATCTTCTTTTAATAGAGAGAAGTTCTGATCAAAATGATAAAATATAAAAAACAAAGAGTAATTTTTCCAAAACATTAAATAACATATTAAGTATTATTTATGTATCCATCTATCTACCTACAATATTGCTAACATTAATACTAATACTAATACCAATATTAATATTATTTATTTTATTATTATTAATATGAATATGACCATTATTTTAGATTTTTTATACAATCTATAAAATATGAAAAAGGAAGAGAGAAAGAAATCCAGAACAGTAGGATAAACAAAACTTTCAAACGATTTTTCCCGAAGCATCAGATCTCAAGCTACCCAGCAAACACGTACCTTTCGGCACACGATCGGACCGCAGCTGGCAGTGTCGGTTATGTGTCGGCATTGACACAGTGGTTTCGGTAAAGTGTCGGCAGCTTGTCGTCAACTGAAACATAAGAATCTGCTTTTACAGCTGCCAGTTATCGTAAACGGACCTTTTATGATTTTATATCGGCAAGCGACTTATACCGGCAAGTGATGGAGGACTGATAGGTGATTTCTGATAATGGTCCGATTAGATTTGCCAACATTCGAGCGAATTCAGAATTTTTACTCTTAACCGGCATTTATTTTTTCTTCTTCTAAATTTTGTTTGAGTTATTTTGACATGATATCTAGTTTTCATGCACTTCATAATGCTAAGAGGCATTAACAGAAAAAATTTCAAAGATAGCCAATATTTATTTATATATTCATTTAAATTCATTTAAAAAAGGACTTGCAATTATTTAAATTAGCAATAATAATAATAATAATAATAATAATTGCTCTTTAAAATTATTTTCTAGTTATTTATTAATTTTAAAAGAAATATTTTTTTTTATTTGTTTAAAAAATAAATTATTAATAAATGTTTAAAATTATTTTACAAGCTATAAAAATATAAGAATTCTACCCAGCTTTTCAGCCTTAAAATTAAAAAAAAAAGATTCGGAACCCCCCCCCCTCCTTTTAAAAAAATTACTAAACGAAAATAAATAATATTGATATATATTCACTAAAAATATATTCTACAGTAAATCATCAATAATTACATACAAGATTTTTTTAATAAAAAGTGATTAATTACAAACTTATTTTCTTCTTATTATTTTTTTGTTTGGTACAAACATATATTCTTTAGTCTAACACGTTTAATTACATTATAATTCCTAAAACAAAAATTGTATCGACGAAAAATTTTTTTTTAATTCACCAATTTTATTAAATACTAAAGTATTTTTAAATTTACGGATATATTCAGAAATATTCTCCATTATAAAAATTATCTACCTAAAGAAAATATATTGATATAAATTAATATTTTTTGTTTTATTTTTAAATTAAAAATATTAATAAATAATAAATGACATAAAATTAATTCTTAATCTAATTAAAATTTATAAATTACAAACTTACTATTTATGAAATTAAGTTTTTCAATGTTAAAAATATATGATTTATAAATTAAGCAATGCGTGTAGTTACATTATGAATCCTAATGAAAAAATATTAACTAATACAAAACCTCTAAAAATAATTCATATTATTAAGTACATAAATCATAAATTTGTAAGAAAAATTATTTCGTTTGTTTTAATTAATTTGCTATGATAATTGTTTCATTCATGTTAATATTAAGTTAATATTAAGTTTAGCTTAATTCAGCATAAGACAATTACAAAATAAATAAATTAATAATAAATAAATAACACTACATTAATTAATATACACAAATAAAAAATAATATGAAAACATATCAAAATTGCAACTTTTTTCATCAACTATTTACCATCAACGACAAACGCATCCCTTGACGAAATGCCTTCCTCTTATTCCTCCATAAAATCACCCTCAATGAACCTCAGTGGCGTATTGGTTAAAGCACTCACCTTCCGTGCTTGGGAACCTGAGGTCGAACACAACGTCAACCTACGTTTAAGTACTTTTTTGGGGATTTTTAACAAATATAGTTCTAAGATGAATCATAGATGGCGCCAGCAACACTGTGTTCACCGGCCGGGGGTGCGATAGCGGACCGGCTGTGTGCCTAACAGTCGGGCGGCAGTCGCCCGGCGTTTCAAAAAATGTACGGAACCGATACGGCAGGCGGTATCGTGCCGATATCCTCAGTAACGGCAAAGCGGCTGTGGACAGATTGTTTACTGATAGCTCTGTGTTTGCTGGGTATTACTTGTTTTTTTATTATTGTTGTTGTTATTACTCTCTTAAAACATTAGCCGCAAAATAACTCAAGCTGAGCCAAAATTCACTCATCTCACGATTTGAAAGCCAGCTTCTCGTAAAGATTTGAAAAAACTCGAGTGAACGAATTGTTTTTAAATAATTTAAATCAAGATGAGCTATTTAAATGAGCAATTTAAACTGAGATGCGTTAAACGTTTAAAAACAACTCACTCGCGATCCATTAGATTACAGTTCTTTCCTGAGAAGCCAAATCCACTATTGATTTTTTAAGAGTGTACTTTAAAGTTCTGAAACAGTTTGCTAAAATGTGTATTTTGTTCATAAATAAACTTAAAAACTGAAGATAATACAGCTCATATTCAAAATATTAGAATAATTACCTTTTTTTTAGAAATTGAAAATATCGTTTGGTAATTTAATGTCTTTTAATGAAAATATGCAAACGATATTTTTATATTAGAACTTATTGTTGATTAATCTTACTTGTTATCTTAAATTTAATATCATTTTTGAAAAGATTAATTGCAAAAAAAATTATTTTGAAAAGTCAAAATATTAGAATATTTATTTAAGTGGTTCAAAATATTAGAATATTTCACATTAATTCTCCTTTAATTATTACCAATTCTTAACTGGTGGCATCATTGATTAAATTCAGACTATTTTATTTAATATCAGTATTCTTTTTTTGCAGTTTGTTTCTTTTTCGTCTTAAAATGGGCCGTGTGAGTGATATTCCTGAATCTACTAAACTTCGTATGGTTGATTTGTATCGGCACGGTAAAAATCAATGTTTTATAGCGAATTATTTACATTGTTCGCAATCGAGCGTTAGTAAAATACTAACACAATATTCAAAAATTGGAAAATTTCAAAATAATCGCCGAAATGGTGGCCGAAAACCAAAAACATCTGCTAGAGATGACAGGAAACTGAAGCGTATAGTTTAGAAAAACCGTTTTAAAAGTGTGCGATTCTTGCACCGAAAATGGAAAGAAGAAGGAGTTGAAGTTTCTACATCGACAACATTAAGACGTCTCCATAAATTTAAATTTGAATCTCGTGTACCGAAAACAAAACCTCTCATGACTGCAAGACAAAAGCGTATAAGATTGAATTGTTGTAAATCAAGACGTTTATGGAGCAATGAAGATTGGAAAAATATATTATTTAGTGATGAAAGTATGTTTTGTGTTTCATATGGTAATCAAGGTATTCGAGTTTGGAGAATGAAGCAAGAAGCATTTGATAAAGAATGCCTTAAACGTTCCGTAAAATTTGCTGCTAGTGTCATGGTTTGGGGTTGTATGAGTGCAGAAGGACCTGGAAAGTTATGCATCGTCTACGAAAAGGTTAACTCTCTGATATATCAAGAAATTTTAGAATAATACATGATTCCATCATCAGAAGATTTATTTGAAGATGATTTCATCTTTCAACAAGATTTAGCGTCCTCGCATACCTCGGTGTCAACTAAGAATTGGTTCCGCCAACGCAACATTAAGGTACTTCCTTGGCCACCAAATTCACCAGATCTTAATCCCATCGAAAACTTATGGTGTATAGTGAAGAAAAAACTTCAAGAAAATCCTCCTTCAAGTAAAACTGAGTTAGTGGCACGTATAAAGTCTATTTGGGCTAATATTGATAGAATGTTTGTAAACACCTTATATATAGTATGCAAGATCGATTGTACGCTGTTATGAAAGCTAAAGGGGATGCTACAAAATATTAACTACCATTTACTTCATATTCATAAGGTAATATTGTTGCGTAAAATAAAATATTCTAATATTTTGAACCAATCTAAATTTTATTCTAATATTCTGGTGTGTTTAAGGAAGCTGTATACCTAATTTATTGTGCTGTATTTTATATTTTATAAATGTTAAAATCTTATCTAAACATTCCAGATTTCATTTATAAGAAATTTAATTGCATTTACTTAGTATAAAAAATAAATAAATGACAAATAATTTTTTCTTATTACTTTTTCTCAATTATTCTAATATTTTGAATATGAGCTGTACAAGAATGTTAATACAAAGTTTTCTTTACACCAAAAACAAACAAAAATAAATGTTTTAAAATATTCTTTTTTCTATAGAATGTTTATATTGGTAATAAAGAGTATACACAAACACGGACAAAAAAATTGAATATTTAAAAAGTGTCTTTAAAATCTAACAACTATGAAAAAGTTGAACATAAATATTTAAACATATATATGTTTTAATGTTTCTCATTGAAACAGTAAAAGCGATTTAAAAATAGCATTTATTTAATCGATTATTTTTTTAAAGCAATATTTCATACCATTCCCCTTCATTTTACTCTGAGAAAAATTCCATTGGTAATTTTTAAAAATTTGGGTTGAAAAGACTAGCAGTCTTTTAAGTTTACTTTTAGAAACTTGAAAAGCTGCATAAAATGACGATATCATGAAATTTTCCAAAGTGAACCTGTCTTTTTTCTTTAGTCTTTTAGACTTAGAGTTCTATCAAAAGTAAAAGTACAAACAATTTCATTCTCTAAAGTAGTAAAAAAAAAAAAAAAAAAAAAAAAAAGACAGAGAGAAAATTTCTAAATATTTTTTCAGGATTTCTATATTTTGAAACGTAGAGGGGTTTATGATATCTTTTTGTTGAATTATTCTGTTTTTTTTCTGTTACATTTTATTTGATACAAATGCACTATTATTTATAGTAATATTCATGTTCATAGTTTACAAACTCGCAGTACCTAATTTTTTAACCATATTGTAATCATTTTATTAAAATAATTATCAAATATTTTACTCTTTGTTTGTCTAAAATATTTTTAAAATGTATTTTCAGGGTTACTAAACTATCATCATTAGTCTTATGCAGAATTAAGAATACTTACTTTTAGTAATATTATTCAAAAAACATGTTTATAATTAAAAATAATATAATGTAAATATATTTTTCCCTAGAAAAAGAAGATAAAATCTATAGGGTTGTTTAATTTGTTTAATTGTCTCGTTCCATTAATTGTTTAAAATATTACTTTAAAATTTTGTGTAAATAAGTTTTGATAATTTTTATGCGAACACAAAAATTAAATAAAATAATATTTACAAATTACTCTATTTTTTTAATTTTTAAGGGTTAAAAGTTAAAAATTGAAAAGAAAAACTAGTTATATAAATAGTTATGATAAAAAAGCTTAAAAAAAAAAACTGAAACCGTAAAAATGCTTTAAAGTTTCATAACAGCATATTCAAATCTTTTAAATTCAACCCGCATATTTTAAACTTCTTCTTATGATGCCTAAAGTATTTTAAATTATTTTGTTCAATGCTGAAAATAGTATGAACTGTCGATGATATGCAGTGAAAGGGAGAAAAAAATTCGAAATGGATATATCTTTTCCACGCGCAGAGTTGCATCAAAAGTTAGCGTAAAAAAATTAATCCAGAAACTTGAAAAAATCTATTACCCAATATATGGAAAGCTTCTATATAGTTTTTTAGCCCATAAAAACTTTTTATAGGTTAAATTAAATCTAGATGATATTTATTTTATTTTATTCTATTTCATTTTATCTATTACATTTTTGCGAATTTCAAAGCACAAAGTTTTACAAACTTATGTATTAAAATGGACTTTTTTTAAGCCTTATAATTTTAGAATTAAAAAAGAACAAAAGTTTAGAAACCACAGATCAGAGAGTTTTATGCGTTTGTGGTTATTCATTGTGACTATATATTTTGACGCATTAAGTGATATTTAGTGTTTGTAACATTTGAGATTTTAATTTTTACTTTTTAATAATTTGAATTAATAATGTTTTTCTTTATAATTAAAATATCTAATTAATAATTTAAACTTTTATCATTTTGTTCATTCAAATACATCACGTCTAATATCAGAAACTTTTAAGGGGAAATATATACATACGATGTATAATTTAGCCATGATTCCGAATGCGATAAGTGGGGTTAAAAATTTACTAGAATAAAAAAGAAACTCATTAACTATATGTAATACATTCCTTACCATCTATGAAATTATTTTTATATAGAAAAACTGTTTTGAATAAATAATAATGTATAAAATTAATGAAATAAACAAACAAATAAATAAATTTTTGTAAAAATTTAACCGTTATCTTGAAAATCAAGCTGAATTTTTTGACTGCAATTCGCATTTCTTTGTCACGTTTCCTTTGTTACTGTACAGTTTCTCTCACTATATAGAGTATATTTGTCATAATCGAGTTCTGTGCCCGAACCAATGTAAATTGGTTCGGGCACAGAACTCGATTATGACTCCCAACTCGATTATGAAAAGTTTACTGTTTTTTTTTATGTTTGATAAACAGAGCAAGCAAGTGAAATTATTAAAATTATATTATTTCCCCCTGTTCAATACTTAGCTACGGAAGAATGAAATAAAAAGTAAATCATAAATTAAACTATTTTTTTAAATTTTTTAAACTTATTTCTCAACATTTAATTATTTACTAATTATTATTGAACTATTTGCTCGTAAATGCAACATTGTTTTTGATTTCACACTCTTCCTTTTTCATTTATAATATATTTTCTACTCTTTTCTCAGTTTTAAAAATATCATATAATGTAGATCTTTTTTTTTTTTTTTTTTTTTTTTTTTTTTTTTGGGGGGGGGGGGGGGTGAGCGTTTATTCAAGTATAATTAAATCGGTTCATAGGATTTACAGAGAATATTTGGTGATTGATCAACTTTGTGTGTGTGCAGTATGGACTTGAGGAATAATAAATTAAAATTAATATATTAATTTATAATTAGATAAAATATAATTTTTGAAATTCTGGCATATCATTAGGTGGATAAAAAATCCATCATAGACTGCCATCTCTACACACAAAAACGTTCTCATTTAAATAAAACTGTTTAAAAATTATACACAATTTCTTAAAAAGTTTGAAAATTACTTACGATTTCGGAAAACATTCACTTTTTTACATAAATTACAGAAAGTAACCTGACAGAATTTTTAGAAGCCAAGATGATTCCTAGATATACAGAATACATCTGTGAAATGCAGCTTTGATATTTGCAAATTTTGATAACATTGCAAGATATTTTTTTTTAAAGTGCAGATACCAAAACAAAAAAATAAAGTCAATTCTGTTTTTACACAATAAATGCCATTTGAAAATAACACACACTGCGTTTCAAAATAATTTGTAATGTATTTTTTTTATACTGTAAAAAAATCATTGGTCATTTTTATGAATCTCGTTCTGAAAACCCAGAGAATTTTAAAGATTTTTTTTTCCGAGGTTGAAAATAGTTTTGACTGGCGGTATTATGCAGGACAAGAGAGACAAAATTTCAAAGCGGATATATCTTTTTTAGAAGCGAAGTTGCATCAAAAGCAAGCGGCAAAAATTTCATCTTTCAAAAAAGAGAGAAATTATATAAATACTTTTTGTAGGTTTTAATCTTTTTTCCCCATCTGTTACTGAATACGTGAATTTCAAGCACTTGCCTAACTCAAAAATCTTTTTTTCAGAGCTATAGAAGTTGAGAGAATTTAGATGATATGCTTTCTTAAATGTATTTCGAATGAATATCATTTATTTAGATGTGTTATTTGATATTACAATTTGCATATTCATCTTTATAATATTATAAATATTTTTGGATATGTATTACGACACATTGTTTGATACTAGGATTTATGCATGTATATTCATAATTTCATTATTTATATTTTAGGGATTTTGTTTCAGTGTTTAAATTTTGATGAATTAAATTTCATGTTTATAATTTATTAATGAGTACTACTTAGTTATTTTTTTAATTAGATAAAAATTTATTATTTTTAGATTTTTAATCATTCAAAGTTGAGAATTGTCGTGTGTTTTTGCAGAAAGCTTCAGATCATTTTTGTGCAATATCTGTGTTATTTTATTGTCTTTTACTTCCTTCAATATATAAAATATCCTTACATACCTTAAAATAAAAAAAATTCGAAAACTTTTATAAATATTTTATCAGAACTAATAATTCGAGAGTCCGAAAAAATAATTTCGGATAATCGAGGTTACTAATATTAAATAGGCTTCGTCCTATCATTTCATGTTAAAAGCACACCAAATTTCAAGTCTCTATCTCAATTTTTTCCGGAGATAGAGCGTTTACAGACCCACACACAGACGGGTGGCAATTTTTTTTTTTTTCAAAAAATGGGGTTTTTTGGAATCTTCAGTGCCTGAAACGTGTAATTACGTCACTTTTTTTTCGATTTTCAAAACTGTTGTAAGATTTACTCTATGCTACGTAAGATAGGTAAGTAAAATGGATATTTTTGAACGTGAATTATTTCATGTTATTTTTTCATCACTCTACAAAGCATATATTTCCCCCCAAAAAATTCCAAAGACTTTTTATTCTATTCTCACTGCGTAAAATATCTCTATTGATTTTCGGATAATGGATATTGATTATTATTTCTCTCAAAAAAATTTTGTATGACAAATTGTTCTTCTACTTTTAAAATTAATATGTAAGGTTTCTTTGTTATGTAGCCGGGCCAAAGATGTAGTTTTTTACTTATATTTAAATACTACTGTATGCAAAACTATTGCAGCGTTATAAAAATACGAAAAATAAGAAAAATTCTACTGGCTTTAAAATTACTTCTTATAACCGATTTCCACACAAAATTTTAATCTGGTAATTTTCCAGTTTTCAAGATCAAAATTTTCCATGGTCCAAGAAACAAAATTTCTGTTTTTCAGATATGTATGAGTAAAGTAATAATACTGTTAAGAAAAAAAAATCTATCTCAAAATTATATATACTCAGGCGTGGGGAGATACATCATTTTATTCACTACAAGCTTGTAAATTTTCTGACAGTGCGGGTAGATCTTTTAGATTGTTTTTGAAAACTACAAACTATAGCAATATGCAAAAAAAAAAAAAAAAAAAAAAAAAAAAATATATTTTTATTAGTTAAGAATTGAGTCTTTTAGTTGTTTTATTAAAATTTAGCTTTTTGTGTTACAAATGAAATCTTTTTTAAAACAAGATTTTAAACACACTTGTGACGACATTAATCAACTTTTATTAACATCAATCCTGACACATTCGTTAGTTATTAATAATAATTTAATTTTGAGAATGAAAGCTTAGTTTCGTGTAAAAAGAAATGTGTTACATTTTTTAATCAAATAACTATCAAATATTTCATAACTACTTTGACAGGGCTTAATTAATTAAAAGTATAGCTTTGTTAAGAATCAATGTCTGTTAATAAAACAGAAATAAAAACACATTAATTTTTACGTAAAACTAATAAAATCGCCTTTAAACAAGATTTTAAAATATTCTGAAAGCAATTTATCAACATGAAATCTGTCATATTTACTGTTATTAATAAAAATTAAATTTCGTTAATGGTAGTTTAATTATACGTAAAATGAATTATGTTTATTAATATTTTATATTTAAGTGAATATCAAATATTAAATAATGGCTTTGATAAGGTTAAATTAAATAAAAATATAACTTTGCTAAAAACCATTGCTTAATAAATGTACCAAAACACAACTCAAGTATTCTTTAAAAAAAGATTTTAAGTGGAAATTAATTATCATCATAAGTTTTGAAACTTTTAAAATATTTTGATGAAAATTTTAATCTTGAAAGCGGAATTCCAACTACATGCAAGAATAATTAATTGCAATTTTCACATGTTGGAATGATTATAAATTATTTAGTAACGGTTTAAGAGAAGATTTAGTTGAGTTTAAATGTGACTTTTCTGAAATTTATTGAGAACTTAATTTGAACATTAATTTAAACAAATAAAATGTCCTTTAAAGCGAAGTTTCAATACATTATGCCCCATTTATCATAATAAGTTTCAGCACTTTTATAATTTATTCGAGAAAATTTAATTTCAGGAATAAAAGTTCACTTGAAAAAAATATGTATGTACGTTGGAATCACACCAGGTTACTAATGGATTATAATGATAGGATAATAATGGATTAACTTGGGATTTAGTTTAATTGAAATATAACTTTATAAACTATCATTACACAATTAATTTTTCACAGCAAAAGTAAATTATGCTGTAAAACAGCATTTTTAACATATTATGAGCATTTTGTGTTTTGACACATATTAAATTAGTCGAAGAAAATGTATAATACGACGAACAGAACTTAAACTACACGTAAGAATGTATTTTATTTTCATACGCTAAAATATCTGTAAAAAATTTAATAATGGTTTGAGAGAGGATTTAGTTAAATGTTATTTTTCTGAGATTCATTTAATACTTAATTAGTCATAAAACAAATAATATGTTCTTTTAAGTAAAGTTTTAGAACATTGTGAACAATTTATCAATAATAATTTTGATACTTTTGCAATTAACTGGAGAATATTTAACTTTAAAAGATTTTAAAACCATGTGAAAAAAGAAAATAATAATCTTTCTGGTCACGAATCACTCTAAATAATTTAATAATGGTATAACTTAAGATTTAGATTAATTTAAATAAGATTTTATTAAAAATCATTGCTTCACTGAAGAAATAAAACACACTGTTAAACAAGACTTTAACACATTAAAAGTTATTTATCACTCTAAGTTTTGAAATTTACGAAATAGTTGAGAAAATTTGATTTCGTAAATATAAATCCGTGTAAAAAGTAATTATATTTACCCAATTTTTAGTGATTAGAACTGTTTTAAAATATTTAATAATGGATCAAGTTAAAACTAGTTGATTAAAAATATGTCTTTCTTAAAAATTATTGCAAAATTATTTTTCTACAAAACAAATTAAATATAACGTACAGCAAAATTTTTAACATTACTATATTTTAACATTTATTTAACATCACGACATTTTGCAATTAGTTCAATAAAAGTTGATTGGGTGAATGAAATATTATGAAAAAATGACCGCTGTTATTCGAAATGTATTATAAAAGAATTTGAAAATAAAACACAGTAAAATAGAGGAAATGCATAAAGAGCCAAGTACTTGCTCATCACACATCAAGTTACACATCAAATGTTTAGGAAAGTCTTAAAGTAACTTAAAAAATATGTATATGATCTTTTTATACAAAATTTTACTAGAATATTTCAGCAGTCATAGTACTTTGAAACTAGTATTTGCTATTAATATTAAATTATTATTAAATTCACATTTTTACAAAACTGCTTGATTGGCGCATGAAGTTGCATATACATGCATATGTACATATACATACATTTATACTTATTTATTATATATGTATATATATGTCCGTGTATAAATTATTACTATATCTTTTAAAAATGTAAAAATAGTAACATTAAAAGCACCAATGATTTTAAATAAGAAGTATGCCATTTTCGGTAGCATATTGCTTACCGTCCTCGTTGCGCACTGAGGACGGTAAGCTATATGCTATAATGGAGAATTAATTTCTCTTCGTCATTGGTTTAAAATACTCGTCATGATGTGACATGTAACAAAGCAGCATTCGCCTCGTTATAAAATTTTTCATATCAAAATCACAACCGAATTCTACAATGAAGAAAAAAATGTAACGCGAGGGAATAGAATTTCAAAGGTATCAGATGTAATTACAAGTATTAGATTAACATATTTTTATGTGATTTTTATATAACGAGAGGGAGGAATGGAGATAAGCCATTTGAATGACAAATTTTATAAAGAGAACTTTTTGATTTCTATTGAACTGAGTGCAGATGAAGTCCATATGAACAATGAGTTAAATGCAGGAAAAAAGACTAAAATATAAAGAAAATGAAAATTGAGAATATGACTCAATGGGAGATAGTTTGTTAAGTGTGAAAAAAAAAATTCTTTCTGCAAAGTGTGTGGATGTTGATAAAGTGTTTATCTGGTGTTTTTTAAATGACATTAATTATTAATTATTATTTTACCCCTATTCAATTTAGAAATGGTCGAAAAGGATGAACTATTATATGTCCTTTGTCGGCCGATAGAGTTCCTGCATGGTCAGAATTTTTCCCTATTTGAAGATCTGATAGCAGATGCTCCCTTTCCCTTCTGTTCCTTGAATGATTTTCATCACATGAAACTTCGCGTCAACAATTCGTGTAACATAATGTACCATTTATGTAACATTACATGGTATAGAAGAATACGCTATTGATTAACATTTAATTGCATTCAAAATATTAATAATAATAATAATAAGGAGGAGACAATTTTTTCAAACAAAATGTATTTTAATGTCCAAAATTGAAGATATTTCTGTGAAAATTAATTTTTTAGAAAGTAATAAAGTATAACATAGATAGGATGATAAACGCTTAAAGGATTTTCAAGCTCCTCTTATCAGAATTTTTGTAAAGAAATATTTTCCTTTATTTATCGAATATATATGTATATATATATATATATATATATATATATATATATATATATATATATATATATATATATATATATATATATATATATATATATATATATTCAAGGAACAGAAGGGAAAGGGAGCATCTGCTATATATATATATATATAAAATATTATGAATGATTTTGTTAGGGGCAGTAGTCGTCGAAATGAACTGAAATCATTATTGAATGGATTTGATAGTTCGACAAGTTTAATGTTTTAGTTTAAGGGTCATTTGAAGGTTATTGCTGTCGATAGTTTATTTTTAGTATGAATGTTTTTAGCTAAAATTCATTTATGGTTGTGACGGGCATGGGGAATGTTGCATGCATAAAATCAGATTTAACCTAGCAGTGCATGTCATAAGCCATGCCGCCCGTCTCCATGTTTGTTACTTTTCGAGTTTCTTGTTTAAGTTATTTATGAGTTGTTATTTGTTGGATCAGTTTATAATTTATGGATTAGTTATTGTTCACGTAGTGGTTTTTCAAGTTTGTTTAGCGGTGTAGATGTTCGTGAGTTTTTGCTTTTAAGAATATTTTTATATTTTATATTTTATATATTTCTTTAGTTGGTTAAATATGGTGTGCGATTTGAGTTTAATATATCAGTCTTATTTAAATATATTCTGTCCAGTGATATATGATGGCATGTCTACGTTTTCACTTGGTCAATACAGAAATGTATATAATGGATGTTATGAGTTGCTTGGATTAGTATTAAAGAGTACTGTAGGCTGGAGTCAGGTATGTCTTTTTTGCTTTATATCTATAATGAGATAAGAAATAAATTGCATGCCATAGTTAAATATTTGAAGATTACAACGGTTTGTTGAAGTGAAGTGATTTTCTTATGTGGTTAATGTCTGTTGGTTGGTTATTATGAAGTTGTTTGGATTAAAAAGTATGACTATATTTTAATTTATTTGGCTGATATTTTAATAATGTTCAGTTTCGAATTTATTTTATAGTTTTGATATTTAATGATAGTTTATTCTGATGTATATTGGTTTTGAGAAGTTTATGTATTTTTCAATACTTTTATGGCTTTAGTTGAGTGTTTGGTTTATATGTATATTGTTTTATTAATATTCAATTATAAAAAAATTTTGCACATTAATATGAAAAGTAAAAAATACAATATTAACGGTACCGGCAAGATATGGAATTATAAATTCCGTAGTGCTCGGTCGGCTCCAGAATCCATGGTGGGGAGCGGATCGTTAGAAAGTTACCATGGTGGAAAAGAGTTTACAGAGTTTAGAGTTATGAGGAGTATGTCTAATAGTGGCGATTGTGTTAAAAGTGGCATAGATTGGAAATATGTTGGATTACGGAATGATTGTGGTTTGACTAAAGATAGTTGTGCTTATGGAAATACAGAAATTATAAGATATCGGACTAGATATATTTATAATAATTCAATGAATAGCCTTGGGCAATTTAAACATAGTTATAGTGAAAAAAATTACAAAAATAGTAATAACAATGAGAAAAGATATAAAACAAGATGGTTTTATAGAAGGGATTTTAAAAAAAGTCAATTAGATAATGGTATACAGTTAGTTAAATGTAGTGACAAACGTTGTAAAGTTTGTACTTGTGCAGAGATAAAACATAAAGATGAGAGGACAGAGGGACAATGTCTTAAATTTTGTAAAGTTTATAATTGTGTTTATAGATTAAGATGTAACGTTTGTAATCAATTATATATTGGACAAACATCTACTCCTTTAAACAGAAGGTTCAATAATCATAAATCGGACATTAGAAAACTTATCATCAAAAGTGAGGATCAAGAAATAGAAATAAAACATTTTTCAGAGCATGGTATTGAAAATATACGGATATCTATCATGTATATTATTCCAAATGAAATGGAAAGAAAATTGTGTGAGAATGAAATGATGAAAAATTATGGTACGGTATATCCTTACGGGTTAAATGTTAAGTTTAATAATAGTAATGTAGTTAAAAATTTAAAAACTGAAAATATAGATGATTCTATTTATGCAAAAATAAATCATGATTTGAGGAATGAAATATTGAATGACAATTGTAATAGTTCTTTTAATGTAATTACTTGGAATAATAAAAATATTAATAATTGTAAAGATATACTGAACGCAATAATTAATTATAATGGTTTAAGAAGAATTAATGTACTTAAGTGTTTAGTTTTTAACATTAAAAAGAAATTAATTCCCGAAACACTATGGGCATTGCATGACAGAGTAGGATGTAGTAACATAGATTTAGCTTTAGATTTATTGAGGTATAGAATTAAAAAACAGAATTTGCAATTTTACTGTAATTTAAACAATAGCAATAAGGGTTCAGTAGATAAGATATATTTTGTGTTGAATTATGTTGGAAATTGTCAAAATAAACTAAATTATAATAAAATATTAAATAAATATTATGATCTATTACCTGTGGGCAAGCTTAAAATAATTAAGGCTTTTAAATATGATAAACCTTTGGGGCGTAAAATTTTTAACTATAACAGTTTTGCAAAACATCTTGAGAAAAGTACCGGAGAATGCATTTGTAACTGCAATGATAGTGATTGCATAAATTATATAGATAACGATTTTGGACACGTTATAACTGGAAATTTGGAGATAGTAGGGGATGTGGAGTTGAGGAAGTTAATGGAGTATGGAACAAAATATAGAGTGAAACGCATAATACCTAAAAGTGAAGTAATTAAGCGCTTCAACTTAAATTTAGATATTTTTATACAAAAACTAATGTATAGGTATAGTTTACCATGTAGTGTTTTTCAAGAGTGGAAATACCATATACTAAAGGATTTAAAAATGGAATACATTAGAGATTGTGACGGTATGTCACGCGAAAATTATATAAAAATTACAAAATCAATTAAGAATCTCCAGGATAAATTTATAATTACATATGTAGACAAAGCCAACACAAATTACGCATTGATATGTAAAAAACTTTATAGTACGCTTTTAAATGAGTGCTATAACAATAAATATCATTATCAACTTTTGAATACAAAAATCACTGTTGTGGAGAATAGAATCAAAGCACTTTATAAAAAAGTAAAGTTAAAACAAAAAAGCCAAAATTTCCCTTATCTTATATTAGTTCCTAAATTTCATAAAAAGCCAATTAAATTCAGAAGCATAACTTGTGGTTTCGGATCTTACATTGAGGTGGTTAGTAAAAAATTAAAGGAGATTTTAACAGGTGTGTTTCACAAAGTGATTGGTAGGGAATCAACATTTATTATAAAAAATAGCTACATCTTATTGGATAAGCTGAAAAATATAAAAAACATTACAGGTCTGTATGCATATGACTTCGCAGACCTATACAATAATATAGATTTAACGGATTTAAAAGAGAAAATTGTGGAATTTTATGTTACTGAGTGTAAATCAGAAACTGATATCGATTTATTTTTGAATTTATTTAAATTTGTTGTAGAAGAAAATTACCTTTACGACGGTAAAAAAACGTTTAGACAAATTCGTGGCATTCCAATGGGGGGGAGTTGTAGTTCTATTATAGCTGACATATACCTATATTTATATGAACGTAACAATAACTTAAATAAAAATATTTTGTGTTATAGATACATTGATGATGTTTTAATAGTTAAATTAAATAACGATAATATAATTTTAGATTTCTTATATTGCCCTACAACATTGAAATTGGAGCCCTCCTCACTGGATTGCAGAAATATTGATTTTTTGGATGTAAACTTAATTTTAGAGCGTAAAAAATTGGTTACAAAGATATTTGATAAACGGAACACTTTTAGTTTCCGAACTTTAAAGTTAATGAATTTCAATTCATGTGTACATGTCTCGGTAAAAAGAAATATTTTCAGAAATGGTTTAATTCGTATTGATAGGTTGAGTTCAGAAATTGGAGATGCGATTAATGACATTGTGGAGTGGTACAGACTGGGTTCTGAACAAGATTACCCTCGGAACTTTATGAAAAATATTATGAATGATTTTGTTAGGGGCAGTAGTCGTCGAAATGAACTGAAATCATTATTGAATGGATTTGATAGTTCGACAAGTTTAATGTTTTAGTTTAAGGGTCATTTGAAGGTTATTGCTGTCGATAGTTTATTTTTAGTATGAATGTTTTTAGCTAAAATTCATTTATGGTTGTGACGGGCATGGGGAATGTTGCATGCATAAAATCAGATTTAACCCAGCAGTGCATGTCATAAGCCATGCCGCCCGTCTCCATGTTTGTTACTTTTCGAGTTTCTTGTTTAAGTTATTTATGAGTTGTTATTTGTTGGATCAGTTTATAATTTATGGATTAGTTATTGTTCACGTAGTGGTTTTTCAAGTTTGTTTAGCGGTGTAGATGTTCGTGAGTTTTTGCTTTTAAGAATATTTTTATATTTTATATTTTATATATTTCTTTAGTTGGTTAAATATGGTGTGCGATTTGAGTTTAATATATCAGTCTTATTTAAATATATATATATATATATATATATATTGTTATATATAACGACCAGTACTTAACGAAATTTCTGGATATTTCGAATTTTCTTTTGTTTCTATACTTTGCTTCTTATTATCGCTGAATGAAAAGTAAAGGGTTTTTGAAATCCTAAATGTTTGAAATTTAATTTAAAAAAAAATGAATCGACAATTTTTGCAAAAACAGCAATTTGAAGTAGGCACATGCGTTAATTATGAAAAAAATCGATAAAATCAGTATGGAGCGAAAAAAAGAGCGATATTGAAAGCAAAGGTTTTAAAGTGAATGCGTTTGACAATAAATACAAAATATTGTTAGTAAAATATGCTAACTTTTGTTCAATTATAAAATATCAGTGAAGTAAATCTTTAAGAAATAATTCTTTAAAAGTCCGTTTTCATTTTTCATCAAAATTACTTGTTAAAAGTACTATATTCAACAATAAAAAGTGTATTTATTTAAATGTTGAATGTAGTTTAATTTTAATAAACTGTCTGCTTCAAAATAGCCTCCGAAAATAAAACTAGGTACTAAAAATCTCATTAATGCAAACTAAAAGTATTTAAAAAACATTAAAAGTCGATAACATTATTGGGAGTTTTTTGTCGAATTAAAAGGTAACTCTGTTCCGTGTTATGCCCTCCAAAGTAAATTTCTTTTCCCAAGAACTGTTCGTGAGCGTAGCAATATAACTGCGAATGAGGTTGATTTTTTTGCTGTCAGAACGATTTATTGACTCAAGCTGGTGTGATGAAAGTGGCTTTTTGCCTCGTAAATGTCTTTATTAATAATGTACAGTTATCGATTGACAAAAGAAGTTTTTGTTATGTTTCATCATTCCTTAAACGTTGCATCTAATTTTAGATTTTGAGAATACGTTTATCGAAATAAAAAAAATATATATATATATATGAAATTAACGAATTTATTAAGTATTAATACTTTGTTTACTCTGTAAAATTCTGATGATATAAATCAGAATGCAAACCAATTTTAAGACAACGGTTTTGAAACTTTAAAAACATGGTTATACACATATACGTATACAATACAATACTTCTCTATACCAAAGCAATATGTGATGACTAACACTTGATTTACCTTTTTTGACCAGAAACTCCGAGATATGAATTCAAACGATGGTAAGACATATAATGAATTTCTTGGAAATTTCCCTATTAAATCAAGTAGAGACGACAACTTTAAGAAAACTTAATGATAAACTTAAATTTTCGGCCACTGGTGGAGCAATTGTTTTTGAAATAGTGCATTTTTTAAAATAAATATTAGAATTCAAATTAGCAAGTTTAAGTAACAATGACTTCTCTGCATTATCGTAAAATTATTCTGTACCTTTCGATGCAGTTACATTCGATAATTACATTAAACATTTCTGAGTATTTAGTAACATTTAACATAAGAAGTAGTCAGTACTCTATCAAGATAGGGAAAACCATTATAATCTCAATAAATTTTGAAACTGTCCTGTTAGACTCAACCGAATTCGCAAGATTTGTGCGGCTGCTAGTTATTTCGTTAATAAGCAAATGTAAAACTACCCGGTTGCATTATTTACAGAATTTATGAATTATGCATTGAATGTCAGAATTTTTGAAGACTATCAGAGTAAAATGTATGTCTTACTTTATAATGCATTATTTAATTGGCGACAATTAGTACCCGTTTAGAAATTTATTATGTTTGCTTCCAAGATGCAATTAATTTATTTTATAAATATGCGTAGATTGTGTGTTTTGACAGATATGTCTCTTAACACGAAATTTAAATGCATAAAATAATAACATAAGAAAGTTAGTTTTTCATTTAACATTCAATAAAATTAATGTTTAACTATAAAAAGATAATTAGTACAAATTAAAATAAATATGAAACAAAAATTAATTTAAAAAATTAAGTTTTAGAATGTATTTGTAACAACAAAAACAACAAAGTAAAAAGAAAACTACAAAGTTAATAAAATTAAACTAATAATAACTTTTAATGATAAATCTATAACTAAACATATAATTAAATTTACTAAAAATAATAATAGATGCTAGTTTGTCATTTAATAGTGAATAAAATTAATAAAAACATTTTTTAAATATAAATAAATTATTAGTACAAATTAAAATAAATAGAAATTAATAAAATTTATTAAAATTAAGTTTTAAAACAAAATTATTTTTAAGAACATAAAAATTCTTCAAAGGTAATAAAATTAAACTAACTTAACTAAATATAATAAACTTAAATTTTAAAAACATATTAAAATGACATTAAAAAATAAATAGATAATATAAATAATTAAATTTACAAAGGGTAAGCAAAATTATTGAATTATTAATCTACAAAATAGAAACTAAAATGAATAAGTTACATGCTACATATTTAAAACATTAGAAACTATTATTCATCATGTGTTGCAAAAAGCATTGGGAAGGAGATATCCCAATTTCGCCTACATAACAGAAATTTAAATATATATATATATAGTATTTTATGCTTTATATAGTAAGAATTTTTAGCGGTCTTAAAAAGTTAAATTCTTTCGTAATTTCTGGGATATTTTTTTAATTTCTGATTAAAATTTGAGGCCAAATTGGCAACCCTGTTTAATAAACAATTTAATTTCAGTATCATGTGACATAATACACTGAATGCAAATCCAATTACTTTACAAGATCCCCGTGAAAAAAAGTTTCATCTTAATTTTTAGTGCTTTTTTAAATAGTCTGATAATATTTAGGTCACTTTATTGGAAGGAAGTTTCATTATTTTATTAAAGGTGAAATTTCTAAACATCGTACTTATGTTTTATTATTTTTGAAAAAAAAACTTATTTAATATCAATGTAATAAATATTACTACGCTTAATATTAATACTTTACAAAAGAACTAATCAGCCAACGACATCCAAAAGTCATTTTGACTGCAATAAATATTGAAACTTCTCTTTTCAATATTTAGCACTTTTCAGAAGAAATAAAATCATGTGCTATACTTAATTTGATACTTGAAAATTATCTAGCTGTTATTTATTTCGTTAATAATAAGAAAAGGCAAATATAATCGGACGCAGTTTTAACTGAATTTATAAATAATTTACATAACATCAGAAAATTTTAAGTTTTTGGAGTAAAATTTATGATTAAATTCAGAGCACAGCAAATATTAGTCTCGGTTTGGAAATTGTAATGCATATGAACATCCCATTTTCCTGTTACTTCATCGTAACTCGTATAAACATGCGTGGGCTGTTCTCAGAAATGTATTATTAGTAGAAGTATAAATGCATCTTACAGTTTTTATTTATTATTTTATTTTTATTTACAAAAATTATAAATAAATAAAGAAAGAAAAATCACGAGACAAGCAAATATTATGGATCATTTTGCAGTACTACCAGATTACTTTAAAATCGATATACGAATACGATAAAATTTTATCGCTAATAAATAGTGTGCTATAAAGGAAATATTTTATGTGTTCCGCCATCCAAACAAAACTAGGAAATAAGATGGAATAATTGCATGTAGATTGCCCAATTCTAAAAATACAAACTCTAAAAAACAAACTTAGAAATCGAGAAATTGCATTCTAAGCTATTGAAAATGTTCATTTTTTTGTGAAAGTGTAAGAAAAATAAAGGTGTGGTGCGGGGGGGGGGGGGGGGGTGAGGCAAAAGAATATCAGACCGTGAGCTTCTTTTTGCTTAAAAAGGACCGCTTAAATAGAATTATTAGAAACATTGCACAGTTTTAACTGTGTTTATTTGAATCAGTATTAGGTCGTAGCTCGTCCACTCTAGGGAATCAACTGGGATATTAATGCCACAAGGATTGGCATTATTACCCCGTTATAGTTATAGCGCAGTACATTTTAAATTCTAAATTATCTCGAGAAGATATCCAAAATCTTCAACAACATTTTGAAAGTACCTGAAATGCACTACAAATTTATGTAATAAACAAAGTATTTCCGGATAAAAAAAAAAAATAGTCTTCACATCACAAAACGTATCTCGCAAATTTTAGATCAAGCGTTAATTTTAGTTGCTTGTAAAAACAATAAGACCTACAAATGGAACAAATTAACTTAAAGCTGTTTTTTGCGATTTATATGATTAAAAACCCTTGTGCGCAGAGCACATGGGTGTCATTTACCAGATTATTTGATAATTATGCATAATATTAGCACTTGGCGTTATTACATTAGACCACCTTAGTAGAGTTAGAGTGTAGCAAAGACGAAGGATACAACAAATTAATAACCACTTTTCAATTCCGTTGTAAAAAAATTATAAAGTGAAACATAATATTTATATGATAATGTAAAACTAATTACAATGTAAAAATACCACTATACGGATATTCAAGTAATGATAAAATGCAAATAATTAACCCGAGAACTTTTATTGTGCGTCATCAAAAAAATTTATTACTTTCTATTGCATATATGTCATACTATAAAAGGCTAAAAGAATTAATTTTTTTAATGATTAAATAAATTTTTAATAACCAATGTGTAAAATGTGTAATTGCGCAAATGTGTAAAAAGTTACATTTACACAGAAATGGCTTTAAAATAATGGATATATATATTTCAAAATTTAGGAATTAAAATTTATTTTAAGTATAATAATGACTTTTTCGCATTATGACAAAATTATTCAGTATCTTTAGGCATAATTACATACTATATGAAGTTCATCCTTTTAAACGTTTTAAAACATTTAATTGGTATTTAAAAAGTTTCGAAAGTTTTACATTTTATATAGAATTCTTTTTAAATGATGGATATTTTGTTAATAAAATTTGGAATTGAAATTCTTTTTAATTAACAACGCCATTTTAGCATAATGATAAAAAATTACTATAGATTTCGATGTAAATACATTAAATATTTTATTTTTATTAATAAGAATTAAGATAGGAAATAGCAAGCGTAATTATTTAACACCAAGAAAATCATTCTAAACTGCATAAATATTGAAAGTATCCTTACATTATGGGCGGATTAAAATATCATGTTATGTTAATTTGCGATAAAAAAAATTATTTGTTTGTTATTTATTTCTTTAATAAGTAATGTGAAATGCATAAGTTCATTTTAACAAAATATATAAAGTATCCATTTAACTCCTTACATGGCTTATTAGATTTCATTTAAAAAAGTATTACTATAAAAAATATGATAAACAATTAATGAATGGGGGAAAAATAAAATATTAAACTTTAAAACAACGGATTAATAATAAGAATATAAAGTACATAAAAGTAATAAAATACAGGGTGTCCCCTCTCAACAGTGGCCAATGGCTAATTTCTAAACCGTTAGTCATAGACATATAGTTCCAATTGCAAGAATGCTTTAAAAAAGGTAAAGAATTGTTTTTAAAGCGATTTAGCTCAAAATAAAATTTTATTAAAAAATTACGAAAATTAACTTTTTATACGGTCCCCCGGTCCTATAAGTGATATTTAGTAAATTTTCCCCACTACTGTAACAAATAATACAAAAAAAGTCCCATTCCTCTGCGATTAAAACTGACCGAATAATAGCTGTTTAAAGTTGAAGCATCTTTTTTGCTGCAAATTAGGGGTCAGTCACAAATTTACTGGAAATAAAAATAAACGCAAGATATAAAATTTCACATTAAGCATTGAGAGTAAAATAATATTTACAATATTATTTTTAAATTTATGTTGATGATTACATATTAAAGCAAAATTTGTACTAAAATTATAAGTAAAAAAACCCAGAAAGTTTGTTAATTTAATTTATGAAAACAACAGTTACAAATCGTTACAAAATGATATATATTTACTATTCTATTAGATTACTTAACCTAACAGAATTTGATGTAATCCTATAAAATAAATAAATGGTACGCGCTTAAAATTGTATTAATATTATACTGTCATTGGATATAAATAAGTGTGCAAATTGAACCTCGATCGGATATTTGGAAGTGAGTTAAAATTTGAATAGAAATTTTGAGCAAGGGAAAAATAAGTACGAACGTTTTAAGCAAAATAAAGACTAATCAAAATACCACATCTTTTAAAATAAAATTGCGATTTCCCAAAATTTGATTTTTACGACAAAGAGAATTTTAAAACTCACGTCTTCAACTACTTTAACCAATCTAGAAGTTAAATAATAAAAATTAACAGCACCGTAAAACTTATACGGTGGTAGCACCTTCAGTTAAATTGCTTTTAAAATATTTCTTTATCTCATTTAAAACCTTTTAGAAATTGGAACTATATGACTGTGGCAAATGGTTTAAGAATTAGCTATTAGACAGCTTTGAAAATAGACGCCCTTTATAATACTTTAAGCACTTAGTGAACGTTCCCTTAAAGCTCAGTCCAATTCATCCGTATTTAGCTACAGAAAAGTGATTTAAGTCATGAAATTTAAAGCTTTATAACTCTGTCAATTTTAATGTTATGTGAATGGGACCTTTTTTCTCTTACTTGTTAGAGTAGTGGGAAAAATTTACTAAATATCACTTATAGGACCGGGGGACCGTATAAAAATTTAAATTTCGTAATTTTTTAATAAAATTTTATTTTGAGCTAAATCGCTTTAAAGACAATTCTTTACCTTTTTTAAAGCATTTTTGCAAATGGAACTATATGTCTATGACTAACGGTTTAGAAATTAGCCATTGGCCACTGTTGAGAGGGGACACCCTGTATAATTATTATATTAAATTATAATGTAATTAAATGTAATAAATCCTATTACAATCTAATAAAAAATTAACTGCATAAATAATAAAATTTTACAGTAAAATGTTAAACTATAAGTTTTAAAAGTTACGAATGATTAATAAAGAAAATAGAAAGAAAATTACAGAAATAACGCAGCATATTTATAACATTTAAAAAATTATATTTATGAATATAATTCCAGTAATGTAATTTATCCATTTAATTCCAATAATGCAATTCCTAATGATAGAAATCTCTTTAAACTTGAACTGAACTTTGACAAAGTCATTTTTTACAGTCAGTTTTTATAAGTTTGTTTCATATTTTGTTACATGTTTATCATACTATATGAAGATTTTTTGTGTCCTAGGGGAGGTTTAAAAATGTTTAATTACTATTTAAAACACTGGAAAGTTTAAAATTTTTAATGAATTTGTTTTTTAAATAATGGAATTTTATTTTAGTAAATTTTAGATTTGAAATTTACTTTAATTATCAATGACTTTTTAGTTTTGCGATAAAATATAAAGCTATTTAATAATTATTCAGTATATTTCGGTGTAATTACATTTGAAAATGTCACTAAATATTTTTTATGTATACTTGTATTGGCAACAATTAACATATCAAGTGATCACCATAATGCATCAAGTCAGAGAAAAGAATTTTAACCTCCATAAATATTAAAACATGCCTTGCATTCTCATCTAATTAAAATTTCATGTTATGCTTAATTCGGCAATTAAAAATGATTTGGCTGCTAATTAATTCGTTAATAAGCAATGTCAAATGTATTCGGTTGCATTTTAACCGAGTATAAATTGTCTATATATTATCAGAAATTTTGTGAACAGTCTGGGATAAAATTTAAGTTCTAATTAGTAACACATAATTTAATAGGTACATATTAGATACGGTTGGAAAATTAATACGTTTAGTTATGAGAAATGCTTATTTCGTTATGCAAGTGCGCGTGGGTTGAATGTTTACAGAAAAGTCTGGTTAATGAAAGTAAATGTATCACTTCGATTTCAATTTTGCTAATTCAAGAAATATTATTATTAAATAAATAAACACAAAAAGAAAAAGACAACCTTACTTCTGCGTCAAAGTGGTTAATAAATAGATCAATAAATATTTGTAAAATCCTTTTCATTCTGAATACTTTATTTCCATATGCTAGCTCCATTTTTTCATATACACTTTTTTTACATAGATTCATGTGTATAAATTGTAAATATGTACACACATGGAACTAAAAAATATACATACTTACTTACATACATACTTACTTATAAATTGCTATTAGAAATTTTCCATTAGGAACTGCAACATTGAAGTGTTATCAGTGAGAAGTCTGTCGATTACTGAGGACGACACACTCATATACTCTGGCCTTAAGTATTTCGTTGGCAGTGGTTACATACGTTCGCGGTAGTAAAAAATATGACATATTTTAGATTATTATTATGATTATTATTATTAGGTAGGGAGTAAAATATTGATTGTGAAAGTAATTCAAAGTGTTTTTCTATTGCTTCTAGTATTTAAATGCACTTTCTGTTGCTAAAGTTGGTCACACAGCTGTCGGATATCTGCAATCACGTTGACATGTACCAAAATATCGGGTTGCGATGTGCAGCTTTTTAACATCCTTTAGAAATAACAAATTATGAAGATCTGAGCCCCTTATTGTAATATAAGGTTCATTTATCTAAGGACATTGGGTGAAATTTTTAAAACATAAGAGAACTGCGCTATTATGAAGAAAAAAATTCATTGGTCATTTAAAATTTTGCCCTGAAACTCATTCTAAAAATATAAAAATTAAAATTTTCAAAACTGTCTAAATGGAATAATGCGTCGAAAAGCTCAAATTTTATTCAAAAATGTTAAAAATTATTCAAGTTGCGATGCTGCCCATTTTGTTACATGTAGTTTCCGGAAAACCACGTTTAAAATTTTAGGCTTTCAATATATTTTTATCCCGTACGCTGCCCATTTTCTCTCACATCTTTCTAATTGTGATTTTAAATCTTTCTGATCTTAGTTATTAACTGTATAAGGATTTCATTTTCCTCAAAATTAAAAAATATATATTTTTTGAAAGTTTGTTAGTTAAATATATTAGTCATATAAACTAGTTAAATATAAAAACTCCTTACGAAATTCAAAATTGATTTTTCACTTGAATTATTAAAATACCAGGTTTAAGCTGGTTTAATTCCTGATTTTTTCTCTTTTGCCATAGACATTTACTTATTTTGGTATCGATACGCGTTTCTCTCCTTTAAACAACATAAAGTAATTAAATATCAAGTCATTTTAACGTCTTTTACAAGCTCTATAACCAAGTCCAAGAAAACACGCCCATGGTGTGCTGCCAGTTTAACATTGCTTCGGGATTTTCTTCGCGTTACTTGCATATGCAGTTAATTTGGAACTTGTAAACAACATTTTACCAATATAACTAACATTTTAGTGTTTCCGAAAATGCAAAGCTAACTTGAACGCATAAAATATTTCTATGTTTATTTGTAATACTTTGCATATGAAATATAAACAGCCTTATGCACCAAGAAGGGGAAAGTAATTTTAAACTCAATAATTACTGAAACAGCTTTAATATTCTCAGCTTATTAAAATTCAGTATTGCACTTCATTCGGCGCTTATGAATTAATTGGATACTATGTATTTTGTTATAAATTATGACATATTTATTAGGTTGCACTTTTAATCGGACACAAATTATTCATTTAAAGCCAAAAATTTTGAATATTCTTGTTGTAAAACAAGTTTCTTAATTTATAATATCATGACACATAACGTAATTCGTGGTAATTTGTTCTCTTTTGAAGATTTAATATGTTTCGCTTTCAAATGTTCACCGTTTAGTGTTTAAGATCCGAGTTTCAGGAAATGTCTGATTACGTAATATATAAATGTATAGTTTAGAGATTATTAATTTCTTTTCCATAATTAAAATAAAATACATTAAACATTCCCACTGTGTGTCAAGAATTTAACATTATTTTCTGATTTCTCCGCGTTACAAGAATCGGCTTTTGTAAACAGAATTTTACCAATATAGTTTACATTTCAGCGTTTTTGAAAATTTGAAACTAATTTGCACACATTAATTATTTCTATGTGTATTTGTGATATTTTGCATATGAAAAGTAAACTGCCTAATGTATCAAGACCGAGAAAGCAATTTTAATCTCAATAAATATTGAAACAACTTTCATATTCTCAGCTTATTAAAATTCAGTGTTTCCTCTCATCCGGTGCTTATGAATTAGTTAACGGCTATTTATTCCGTTATTAAGTTACGAAAAATTTATTAGGCTGCATTTTTAATGAAATACAAAATATTCATTTACAGCCAGAAATTATGGATACTGTCGCGGTAAAACTTGTTTCTCAATTAGTAACGTCATAACGCATAATTTAATTGGTAGTCATTCGTTCTGGTTTGAAGATTTAGTATGTTGAGTTTTCAGATTAGTTCATCATAGTTTGCGTTAGTTCATCATTTAAGCGAGTGTGAGCTGCAAATCTTTAGAAATGTCTGATTACGTAATGTATAAATGTATCATATATAGTTTATTAATTTCTATTCCGTCATGAAAATTAAAAAGAAAAAAGAAACATGATGTATCTAGCGAAAACTTATGAAAAACGTCCCAGCACATTCAGAATGTTGCAAGGATATTGAATTGTTAAACAGCCAAAGCTAATCACACGAAAAAAAAAGTAGGACGCTAATGCTAGGTATACAAAAGAATTCTTTACAGATTTCTCGCTCGCATATTCATATTTTTTTTATTTTATTTATTTATTTATTTTTTTTGCCATAGTATAACTTAGATCGGTTATTCATTCTTGTGTATTTGTACTTTTTCGATGTTTATCACCGTTTTTCTGTATGAGGATGGTTTCAGAAATTTCAGAATTCGTTCAAACTTTCTTCCAAAAGTGAAAATATCGTCATATGAAGAAAATAAGTGTTATCGCAGATCGCACAAAGGGTTTCGTATCATATGTCTTTTAAAACACATTATCCTTAAAATTATTAATAAATATTGTTGCTTACTAAATTTTTATATAAATTGCAGCAACATTACATTCAATTTTAAAATAATTGAAGAAATATATTTTAATCACATTATAAATATCAAATTGAAATTATTTTAAAAAAGTGAAAAAAAATCTAAATATTTTTCAATTCACCTGTTTTAAAAATTTACCGGAGATATAAATAAAACATAATTTAAAATTTAAAATGGTTTAGAACATATTTAAATTACTGAAATAAGTCAGAAAAAATCCATATCAATTCTTTTACTTTTTCAAAAACTTACTAGATGGCGCTAAAAAGAATGTTAACATGCATTAAAAATCTTAATAAGACAAACACTTTTTAATTCATTAATAATTCTTAAAGATAACTTGAAAAAAATTGTAAATAAAAAATGTATTATTTCAAGAAATTGCCTGTAGATGGCAGCAGCAAATAAAAACTATTTTAGAAGAATCCAATATGTTTTCCACTGTATCGAATCAATTATTAAAAATGAGGAATATTTTTAGATTAAATATTACTTTTTATTACTAACTCTTTTACAGTATCTTAATCCTTTAGGGCTGAATGACCAAAGTCACAAAATTCAACTAATTCGAACTTTTATGATCGTTGTCTTAAATGTCATCAGTTTTTAAGTGTTAAACAGGAAACAAATATTTTAAAGAAATAATCTAAGTAGAATTTTAATTATTTTAGAAAACCTCTTTATGTATAATTTAATTTATAAATAATGTGTTTTGATTTGGAGATTTAATATGTTCAGATTTCAGATGCATTAGTTCATCTTTTAAACATTGCAAATTGCAAATACCAGTTTCCAATATTAATTTTTACAGATGAAATTCTTTCTAAAATTTATTTATTGCTTCTATGATTTTTTACGTAAATACAAAAAATATAGCTGCCAGAAAAATAAATCTGGGTATTGGAGAGAATGGATCTATCTTTCCTGTATGAAAAATTTTTTATTTTAAATCGAAGCAAACCTTACTGAGATAATTGCTGTTTAATTAAAAGAATCTTTAATAAATTACTCCGTAAACAAAGCATTTTCGATAATTAATCACTCATGCATTTACGAAATTCTTCTAATTTGAGAACATAGTTGTTTTTTTATTATTATTATTACTGAATTCTATTTAAAAAATATACAAAAGATATACAGAGTGAGTTAATCTGTTAAACATCAAAATAATGGGAATCAAAACTTTATTTAAATAAAGTGTATAAAATCTTAAAGAAAAATATCCAATTTAGATAAAAAAAGGCAAATACCAGAAAACTCCTATAAAAAGGTGATTTGTCTTAACTTAAGTGAAGGGTATATTATAGTTGATAATAAGTTATAAGAAAACATTTAATGAACTTTTAGCTAGAAGTATGGTAAAGCTGTTTTCTCTATTTTTCAAGTAGCAATAAGGATTAAATTTAGGTTGATTTATATCAAGAACTCAGCTTCTAAGAAAAGATACAGATGTTCTTGAATTTTTAAAGGAGTCACGTTTCTGCTTAACCACACCTTTTTCCTACAAGGAATATCTTAAATTATCTAAGAGAAATGTGTGGGTTTTTTCGCAAACCAGGAGATTGTACTTATTTCTCTTTAATAAGCTTTCATATACAGCTCATATTCAAAATATTAGAATAATTACCTTTTTTTTAGAAATTGAAAATATCGTTTGGTAATTTAATGTCTTTTAATGAAAATATGCAAACGATATTTTTATTAAGAACTTATTGTTGATTAAACTTACTTGACATCTTAAATTTAATATCATTTTTGAAAAGATTAATTGCAAAAAAAATTATTTTGAAAAGTCAAAATATTAGAATATTTATTCAAGTGGTTCAAAATATTAGAATATTTCACATTAATTCTCCTTTAATTATTACCAATTCTTAACTGGTGGCATCATTGATTAAATTCAGACTATTTTATTTAAAATCAGTATTCTTTTTTGCAGTTTGTTTCTTTTTCGTCTTAAAATGGGCCGTGTGAGTGATATTCCTGAATCTACTAAACTTCGCATGGTTGATTTGTATCGGCACGGTAAAAATCAATGTTTTATAGCGAATTATTTACATTGTTCGCAATCGAGCGTTAGTAAAATACTAACACAATATTCAAAAATTGGAAAATTTCAAAATAATCGCCGAAATGGTGGCCGAAAACCAAAAACATCTGCTAGAGATGACAGGAAACTGAAGCGTATAGTTAAGAAAAACCGTTTTAAAAGTGTGCGATTCTTGCACCAAAAATGGAAAGAAGGAGGAGTTGAAGTTTCTACATCGACAACATTAAGACGTCTCCATAAATTTAAATTTGAATCTTGTGTACCGAAAACAAAACCTCTCATGACTGCAAGACAAAAGCGTATAAGATTGAATTGGTGTAAATCAAGATGTTTATGGAGCAATGAAGAATGGAAAAATATATTATTTAGTGATGAAAGTATGTTTTGTGTTTCATATGGTAATCAAGGTATTCGAGTTTGGAGAATGAAGCAAGAAGCATTTGATAAAGAATGCCTTAAACGTTCCGTAAAATTTGCTGCTAGTGTCATGGTTTGGGGTTGTATGAGTGCAGAAGGACCTGGAAAGTTATGCATCGTCTACGAAAAGGTTAACTCTCTGATATATCAAGAAATTTTAGAATATTACATGATTCCATCATCAGAAGATTTATTTGAAGATGATTTCATCTTTCAACAAGATTTAGCGTCCCCGCATACCTCGGTGTCAAATAAGAATTGGTTCCGCCAACGCAACATTAAGGTACTTCCTTGGCCACCAAATTCACCAGATCTTAATCCCATCGAAAACTTATGGTGTATAATGAAGAAAAAATTTCAAGAAAATCCTCCTTCAAGTAAAACTGAGTTAGTGGCACGTATAAAGTCTATTTGGGCTAATATTGATAGAAATGTTTGTAAACACCTTGTATATAGTATGCAAGATCGATTGTACGCTGTTATGAAAGCTAAAGGGGATGCTACAAAATATTAACTACCATTTACTTCATATTCATAAGGTAATATTGTTGCGTAAAATAAAATATTCTAATATTTTGAACCAATCTAAATTTTATTCTAATATTCTGGTGTGTTTAAGGAAGCTGTATACCTAATTTATTGTGCTGTATTTTATATTTTATAAATGTTAAAATCTTATCTAAACATTCCAGATTTAATTTATAAGAAATTTAATTGCATTTACTTAGTATAAAAAATAAATAAATGACAAATAATTTTTTCTTATTACTTTTTCTCAATTATTCTAATATTTTGAATATGAGCTGTACAGTAGAAATTTTTATTTTAAATATATTATTCTTAAATTATTTATGAATAGTTTTTACTTGCCTAAGACGTAGCGTAAGGAAAACTTTGTAACCATGATGCATAGTTTGTTTGTAGTAATAATGATAATTTAGGGCTGGAGAATCTACTTTAGTTCCACAAATATTTCCATTTTTGCCGAGTTTACTGAAATTTTAATTTTTTGTTTCGCTTGATGTAATATGTTGTTAAAAAACATAAAGGATAAAACGTCACTTTTAATTTCTAAAAACTTCACTTAAAATTTGCCTATCCTCAATTGTAGATGATGAATTGTATTGGTTTACAATTGTTTTACAAGTATAAATATATGTGAATGCTTGTGAAAACAGCTTTAAAATGGTACATGTAATTGAAGTCCCATTTGCTGAATATATAAATCATTTTATCGATTTGTGTACAAATCAGATGACGGATTAGGCATTTAAATGTTTTTCAAATCATTACTCCCTGATCGTATAATAAATATCGCCAATGTAATGCGATAGAATGTAGTTTGTAATTATTGCAGCAATGTAATCAAACAATAATGGTTCACTGGTAACATGTCTAGTTTCGACATGGGAGATCCAGTGTTTGAATGTGCTCCGGAAGAAATATATTCTACTTACTGCTATTCTAAAGAGACCGAGAATTCATTATTTTAAACTGCTATTAAACACTTTTCAAACCACTTTATGAACGATTATACGAGAGTGATTCACAAAGTAACGATTTTTATGTCGTAAAAACCTCAAAAATTAACAATTTTTCAGAAAAATAATTTCAGAAATTAATTGTTCGACTTTTCTTCATATGCGTCTTCACTTTCAAAACTTATCTATTTGGCAAGTGTCAGAATATCGAAATATTGATGTCAATAACATCAGTAACATGCCATTTGTAATTCTTTTTCTGAAAATAGATATTTTCAATAATTCAAATTACGTAACGAATATTCATAACTTGTTAAATACAAAACTAATTTGTAATAGAACTTTTTGTGATTTTTTAGCAAAATTTTAAAATGAAGTTTACCCGATTCGACTAACATTATTTGATTCAATGATTTCCACATTTTAGTATTCTTAAAGAATCAGATCCAAGCTTAACATATTTTAAAAAAGAAACTTTTATAAAAAGAAATTTTAAAATAAAATTTACTATGTATCACATAAAAACAAAACTCTTTTTTTTTTCAAATAAATTTTAAAGTTCAAACATGTCCAGCATGATGTGGACTCCGAAAGACTATCGATAGGTTGACAATGTTGACAACTATTGTTAATAATTCTTTTTCGTATGAACAATTTTTCTTGATAACTCAAATTATATAACTCACAACTAGTCGAATATAAAAATGATTTTTATGAAACATTTCTCAATTATTTAGAAAAAATTTTAAATGAGGTATATAAACCATTAGTAAATAATTCATTTTTTCTTAAAATCTTCTTCCTCTTCTTTAATTCAAATTCAGTGACAAATATTCTCAATTAAATAAAAAAAAATAATTTACAATGGAACTTTTCATAAGTAGTTTGAAATTTTTTTAAATGAAGTCTATAGGATTCAAAGAACGTCAATAGGTTAATAATGCAGTTACATGCAAAATCCTATAAAATTGAATTTACTTTACTGGAAACAAAAAGTATGCTTCATATGATAAAAAATCATAAGAAAGCATTTTCTATGCTTTTAACCATGAGTATAAAGGAACGAGCAAACATATATTACATCTAGAAAGGATTACATCTGGCCTCAAGAGGGCTTCGTATTGTAGATTAATGCATTCTGCTTCGCTGATTTATACCAAGTTTTATTATTCTGGGAAAAAACTACTAGTGTTCTTGAATTTTTAAGAGGGTCGCGTTTACGATTAACCGCACGTTTTGTGCAGAAGAAACATCTTAAATCATCTAAGAGGAACATGTTTAGATCGTTTTAACGCTTGAGTTTCTACTATTTCATCTTACATAAATATTTACATATAGTTATAGATATAAGATATAGTTATAAAATATTTAAAATCATTTTTTGCTTGCTTTTGACATTTAAATTTTTTAATAGATAGAAAAAAATAACAGCAATCTATTATATACATGAACATTACGAAAAATTATATATGTTAATCAAGCTATTAAAAAGTTTTTGTAAAATAATAGAAAGCATCTTAAATCTTTCAAGGTTATTTGTAATTAGTTCTGTGTGTTTGTCTATGCCAGTACGCCTGTATAAATTCTGTGTTGTTAAAGTGTCTTTATTTGTTAAAGAAAATTTCGTTTATGGTTAACTATATTTTTTGAGTAAATGAAACATTTTAAATTATGCAATAGAAGTATGTTTCATCGCTTACATCAATGAAATTTTGTTATTTTTCTTAGATAAATTCTTTTATAAGATGCATAAAGGGACACATTTCAACTTCCGCAATTTAATTTTTACTTCAGTTTTTAACAAGCAATTTTTTAAACAGAATAGCACTTAATAAAAGTTATTGAACTATGTCAAAGTTGACTCATATATTGCGCTAATAAAAACTACAAGTATTCTTAAACTTCTGAGATGGTCACCACTATAGAAATGTTCGGTAAATATAACATCCTTAATTCCCTACAGGTTTAATCTGATCAGTGATGTTATACTTAGTATTCTTCGATAAATATTTATTTATGATTTCTATTTATAATTCAATTACTTTTTACTTTTACTTGTTTTATTTATTTTTTAATCTATGTTTTTAGAAATTTTATTTTACTTTATATTGCATAATCAGTTTCGAAATTGAGTCAGATACTGTGTATTAGGGTGGAGCGAAAAAAATTATTTTTAAAAAATCAAAAACGGGTAGGTGCCCAAAGTTGCCTTTATACTAGTACATTAACTGTGTGAAATTTTACCGCTGAAAAAAAATGGCTTGAGTCTGCGCTTTTGCTCCAAAAATCGAAATTTTGAGTAAAATTTGTCATTTTTTGACATTTTTTCAAAAAAATTAAAAAATTCCTACAGAGCTAGTTATTATTTAAAAATGTTACTTAAACCTTTATATTTATCTGCTTAACATATTTAAACTATAAAAAAAATTCTTTATGCTGTATAGCTGGAGCAAAACAGACAACTTTTGGTAAGAAAACGGCATTACCACTCTATTGGGACATACAATGAATTGTTGTTTTTAATACAGCTCTTCTTTTCAAAACTACCTTAGACATACGTCGTGAAGGTAGCTATATTTCATATACCACCCGTCCCAACTATTCGATCATCTTAGTACAGTGTTTTATTTATATATTGATTTGTGACTTTCTTTATCAAAATTTGGCATGTTTTCGATGCCTCCACCTACTTAATCTGTTCTTTGTACCCACATGCTGCTGTGACTATCTTAATTCTTAATGTATATTTTACAGCTTATAGAAAAAAATAACAAGCACAGTAATGTACGGGAATATTATTAAAGGGATCTATTCGGCCATCTATTATCTCTATCAAACTTATATCCAGTTGATGAAGTAATTGGAAGTTGTGTTACCACAACATTTTTTTCAGTCAATTATATTATTTTACGTAATGACCTGCTTCAAAGATGATTTCAGGTATTTCAACTATAAGTATGCCATCATTTCTTCTGCTTTTGCATTTTTTATATGTTGAGAAGCGAGCTGTTTATGTGATTTCTGATGATCGTCCAGAGAGAATTGCCATAGGAATTTGTCCTGCACGTTCAGAGCAACCGTTGTTGCAAATAACTTTTTTTGCATTAGTTTTATGCCGTTTTTAAAGTATTTTCGTAGCCAGGTAATGTCCCGTTAACTTTTAGATCCCCATTTTATAAGTGAAGAATATTTGATGTTGAAATGTCCTGTGCATAAACTTATAATGCATAGTACTTTTTGAGAGAATGTACAGACTCTAATCGACTATAAGTACTCATTTTAATTTAGAAGAATTCTATTTGTCGTTGTGAACCATTTTGCATTAGGTAAGCTTAGAATTATGTATAATAATGGATCATATGCTACTTCAACTCCATTGAATTTTCTCTGCGTCAATTATTGCTAGAGAAGTTGATGTAAAACGTTATAATCTACATGAATTTACTGGATAAATGAAAATATCTTTGTCTACGTACTATTCACTTGCTGTTGCAATTTTTTATAAAACAGATAATAATTTTGAAAAATTATTTTCTTATATTAAGTAAAAGATACTCAGAACAGACTAGAAATTTCTGTCGGAGATTGCAAAGCTAATTCATAGCTATTTCTCAGAAGAAATGGGGAATAGAAATTTAGAAAACATCTCGTACAAAAAAAAAAAAAAAAAAAAAAAAAAAAAACAGCTCATAAAGCGAATAAAATTTTCCGCTTTATATTAGTACAGATTGGCAATCAGAGTCTATAGATTCATTCACAAAATATATAATCAAAGTTTATACTGCGGGGTGTTTTATATCAAATGTAATACACACATAAAAAATAGGTCTAAAAACTTATTAGAAATTACTCGACTACGAAAAAACACAGGAAACGACGTAAAACAAATATTAAAACTTCTTTCGAAATATTGTTGCTTTACACGCAAATTTTGTTTGCAATCCTCTACGACGATCGTCATAATATTAAACTGCTAGCTTCTCAAAATATATTCAATGTAATAGGTACAGTAAATGATGACATACTAGAAATTGAATTCATACAATCCATTTTTAGGCATATCATTATGTATATAATGTAATTGATTGGAAAAATGTTGTGGTAACAGAACTCCCAATCATAATGTATTAATTGTATGAAAATTTAATGAAGATAATAGACTGCTGGTTCAATTAACAACATACCTAATACATTACTCAGCTTCCTCTTCTGTTATACAAGGTATAAAAATATACGTGCAGCAGGTCACACCAGTAGCATCCAATGTCAGTGAAAACAAAGAAGAGGTAAACTACTTTGATACATAGAAAACTTATGGCCTTCTTCGGGGAAAAAATAACAATTCAATACATAAATAAAACACTGGGCCTAGATTGTTGGGTGACTGCGACGAGTGAGATATGAAATTCAGCCACATCTAAGAGTTATATACAGAATAGTTTTGAAAGCAGATAGGTAAGAAATGCATTCAAACAACATTTCGTTGTATGCTCCAATAGACAGGGCCTGATTATCAACGGGGCACTCTCCCACCAGAAAAAATAAATAGAAATTTTTTCCTTATTCATGATAGCAATTTTGACTGAAAAGCGCGTTTAAACAAGGCGAAAATTTCTATGTAATTTTACTGGGAAGAGAGTGCCCCGTTAGTAATCAGGCTCTGCCAATAGAGATAACGCTGGTTTTTACCAAAAGTTGTCAGATTTGCTCCAATTATATAGACTACAGATATTGTTTTATAGTTTAAATATGTTAAGCAGATAAATATAACGGGTTAAGTAACACTTTTAAATAATAACCAACACTGTAGGAATTTTTTAATTTTTTTGAAAAAATGTCAAAAAATGACAAATTTTACCGAAAATTTCGATTTTTGGAGCAAAAGCGCAGACTCAAGCCATTTTTTTTTCAGCGGTAAAATTTCACGCTGTTGATGAACTAGTATAAAGGCAACTTTTGGCACCTACCCGTTTTTGATTTTTAAAAAATAATTTTTTTCGCTCCACCCTACTGTGTATATAAGTGTATCGAATAACTCATCTTTTCTTCCAAAGTTTCTCAAGGCCATTTTACTTGTGATTTTGTCTGAAAAAAAGTAATTT
Organism: Maratus speculifer; assembly: GCA_964019185.1. Taxonomy (NCBI): domain Eukaryota; kingdom Metazoa; phylum Arthropoda; class Arachnida; order Araneae; family Salticidae; genus Maratus; species Maratus speculifer. Next base: position 270,433,387 of record OZ025300.1, read on the forward strand.
TAATTTTATTTTTTATTTATGTTACTTAATTTTAATTTTATTTTTTTTTCTTTTGGGAAAAACGAAGTTTACGAATATTCGTTCTTCTTACACAAACGCTTAATAATCTTTTAAGAATTTAATCTTAAGATTTCATTTACCCCCTCCTCCCAAAATAAATAAAAAAGCGTTTAATGTGGTGATTTCAAGAATATCGGATTTGAAAAAAAAGGCCTATCTCAGTACAATTTAAAAAATTTCTTTAGAAACAGAGATAATATATTTTTTTAAATGACATCTATATAAATTAACACTAGCTAACAGTTAAATGCATTCGATTGAATATCTAATACTTAAAAAATGTCAATATAATCGAAATGCTGCAGCAATGTACATATTGAATGGATTAAAAAACCCTTTAGTTTCACATTGTAGATACTTATTCCTTTAAAAAAAATCAAAAAGTGAAAAAAAGTAACCGATTCCCGTAATTTAAGTTATAAAGGAAGTAAGCTAAAAGTCGTAAATTTTTTTTGTCTGAAAACAGAAAGCATGTTTCAGTCAATCAAAAGTTATAAGAAAAATATAAAACTTTCTCGGAGGTAAAGAAAAGCACCGTATGTTTTCCGCCAGAAGAATTACACAGTTACACATAGAAACTCAAATGAGAAAACTACGTTTTTATATTTGTTTAGTTAAATATATTTTTAAACAGTTAATGCTCAGCATACTAAAATTTGGACATTGTAATTCTTTTGAAATAAAATTGTGTTATTTAAATAGAATTATTTTCCCTCTTTTAAGATTATTTTATATAATGTTTCATTTGAGTATTCAGATTAGTATAATGTAATGTTAGTTTACAGCAATAAAGGTCGACTGTCTTCCACACAACAGATCCACCGTTCGATTCCGGGCTCGGTAAAATGATGCTTCGCAGTCGATAAAATGTGTACCAAGTTTTGTGTTGAACTAAACAGTAAAGGATTTATGTTAGAACTAATTTGTGACTGAAATAGCATCATAAATTGCATTAGACAAACATGTTTCATCTGTTAAACTCGCGTAGTCTTACTTATTTCATTTATATAAATATTTATATCATATTCTATTACTTGTTTTAATTCCATTTTAAATTATTTTTTTCTAATATTCTTCTTTTTTTACAAAAATTTATCTATCCAAGATTATATTTCTTACATTATGTAACCATTTTAAAACGATTTTAAAATATTGCGAAGTCATATTTTTCGTCGTTCATTCATAAAACCCCAAAAGAAAATTTTATCTCTTCCCTGCAACCTGTAATTTTGATAATGAAAATACCTGATAATCTTATGATAAGAAATTCTTTTTGTTGAAATATGAAAATATGTTGCCAAAAGTAAAATATTATTACGCTTTTACGGATTTAACTAAAAGATGTTCACTAAAAAAAAAAGTAAGGAATCATGTATTTCACGTAGAAATAATTAAATTTACGCTTAAAGGGTATTGAAGATTAATGTATTGCGCTTCTTTTATTTACACCAAGATGTGTTATTTCGAGGAAAACTACAAGTGCTCAAGCGGGTCACGTTTATCTGGAACTACACATTTTTTTCTGAAAAAGATCATGTAAAATTACCTTGGAGAAACATGTTTGTATCTTTTAAACCTTTGAGATTATAGTTCTTTCTAATAGGTAAGCATTTACATAATATGATGCTTAAAACTAGATATTTTTAGGTATTTAAAAGGAATGTTTTTAAAAAAACAGTAACCTATATTTTAGAGACATGATTTAGGTTTCGTTCATTAATATCGCAGGGTGTTATTCTGAACGAAGCAGAAGATATACTTGAATTTTTTTTTGGCTGTCACGTTCTTGGCTAACTACACGTATATAGCAGATGGCAGATCTGAAAATAGCCTAGAAACATATATTAAACATAAAAAAGGACATATTAAACTCGCTTATACGCATGAGGATATAGCTGCTTCTTCTTTATGAAAATGTACGGCAGAATTATATCGCTAAATTAATTTTTTTCTTTACTTTCTAAATAAAGACCTTCTTTCTCTTAAAAATTTTAAATGAAAAAAAATTATATGCTAAATTATAATGTTAAAGGGATCACTTTCTTGATTAACCACGCGTATATGTATGCGTATGAGTAAAATCTTTAATGTGCAATACATCCAGTCTTTTTTATACTTGTGATACCTATTTAAAAAAATTTATATGTGGATCATTAACCTTTTATAAAACGGTGGTTAGTATATTTGTACTTTATTTTATTTACCAAATGCCACAATGGTACCAGAATTTTGAAAGAAAATTTTGAATTTGTAATGCATTCGAAGAAAATGCTTTTACTTATTTTGAAAGAAATTTTTTCGTAAATAATGGCGCCATTCAATCATTTTAAAAATCTAGCAACTGAAGTAATATACTCTAGAAAAAGATTAAAGTACTCACGCTCTTGGCTAACTTGTTGTATATTGTAGAAGTAAGATCTTAAATTATTCTTTAGAAACATAAATCTCTTAAACCTTTAGTGTTAGAGTTGCTTCTATGAACATTTATGGCTGATGTTAACATTGTTAGATTCATTTCTTTCTTTTCTTTTTCTTACTAATAAATATTTTACTTTTCTTAAAACTTTTAAATGACGAAAATTGCAAAATTATTATGTAAGGTGCTCATGCTTTTGGTTAATCCTACGTACACGGGAAATGTAATTTCTTAAATTAACCTGAGTATATATATTCAATCTTTTATACTCGTGAATAATTGATGCGCATTAAGCATGAATAAGATCTTGAATTAGCATAGAAGAACCTATTCAATATCTTAGACCTGAGAAAAATTGATAGACATAAAAAAATTGCAAGATAATAAATTAGCGTAGAGGCGCATATTCAGTCTCTTATACCCGTGAAAGATTGGTGTGCATAAAAGACGAATAAGACCTGAAATTAGCCTAGAGGAACATGTACAATCTCTTACATCATAAAAAATAAGTAAGATCTTAAATTACCTTAGAGCTGCATATTGAAATCTTTATGTTAGTGAATGATTGATGGGCATAAAAGATACGTAAGATCTTAAATTAGTCAACAGGAAAATATTCAAACTTTTGTATTCGTAAGACAAAAATGGGTAAAAAAAAAGCTTTAAAATTATTATGTAAGGGTTTTAAAGCTCTCGGCTAATATTCCGTATGTATGGAAGAAGTTAGTTTTTAAATTGATCTGAATAAACATATCTAATCTCGTATACCCATTGCACCATAAGATATTAAATAACCTAGAGGAACATATTCAACGTCTCATTTTTGTTAAAGATGGGAGGGTTTAATAACTTATGCCTGATCTTATTATGTTAAGGTGCTCATGCTTTTTGACTCAAAAATCAGGATCTTAAATTAGCCCACAGAAACATATTAAAACTGGTTTTCTAATGTGATAGAGATCGCAGCATACAAAAGCTGTTGTTTCTGTTAATATCAAATATCCCTAATCTTCAGAATAAATTTCTTTAACTTATGCAATAGAACTATATCACAAAGATAATTATTTCAAAATAACCGTAGTTGCATTAAAAATTTTCCTATGCATTGTGAGGCTTGCCATGAGCGGTTTATCAAAGATGATAATTTATGGTTGATGAATATTATTAGATCCATGACATAACAAAATGAGTAAATGCATTACTATCATTTAAATAAAATCATTATTTTTCTGTTCTTTATATTTCTTTAAATTATATGTAAACATAAATTGCTTATTGAAATATTTTGTTTAGTCTTGTTTTGTCCTTTTTAATGTCGGTTAAACACTGATTTCAAGCTAATTCATTCATGCATATGTTTCCAAACTGTGGTTGTCTGTTTGTTATGTTTGTTGAGTTTATTTAACCTTGTTACAAAAAAAGAAGACCTTCTGTAGGCGGCAAACAGTCTACTTATTCAAATCGACACCACTCGACTGAAAACAAGAAATGTTTTCATAATGAGTGTCAAATATGAAACTCGAGCGTGGCTTTTAAAGAGGATTAATAGTCCGTCAAGAAGCTATTTTTGCAAATCAAAAGATGAAAAAGGAAAACAGAAGCATATTTTATCATGATGCAAAGATACTATATTTCACTAATACGTGTTCGTTTTCGTAGAACTATCTGTCTTGGGTGATGCTACTTAAAAGAAACAGATAGAAGCAAAACGCTTGTTTTATAAGAACATTTTTCACTTGAACCTTGGCGACTCGCCGGCTTTGCCAGAGATTACCTTGGAGATTAATCCCTTGAGGACGAGTGACCGGTGTACATGCCAATTAAGGTGCTTAGAATCTTTAATTACTCTCACCAGTTATTTTTAATTGCAAAATTTACCTTATTTAATCAGAACATTTTCGTGATCCAATTACTGAAAATTTTCTGTTTTGAAAAAAAAAAAGACGGTAAAGGATTAATAAAAAAGCAAAGGGCTTCGCGAAGAAGATTAAAGAATTAGAATTGGACAATCTTAAATTGTATGTTGTACATAAAAATTAGAAAGTCTTCTCTTATTTTAGTAAATAAAGTAGGTTTTTTTTTTCTCTTTCCAAGAAAACAAAATAGCTGAAAAATAACTTAATTTTTGGTCTTTCTCTATCTCTCTTTCTCTCTCTCTCTAAACATAGATGTATATATTGGTAATGTGTAGGAGACACCTTCTACATCATTGTAATTAGGTGTAAGCAAAATGTAAATACAGTTACCACATAACATTCGAGGATTTAGCCTTCGCGAGTTTTGATCATTCGAAAAAAATGAAGAACATTTTAACATTTGCGATAATTAATTTGTCTATATTCTTGAATTTTTGTTTTCTAAAGATTATCTTTTGCAAAGTACACTCGCTTTATTTTACCAAATCCATAAACTATTTAATGCTGGGCAGCTGAGTTGTATAGTCAAGTCCTGAGAAATACTTTCGCGAATACTTAATTTGGCTATTCGTTAATTTTTGTTTTGTAAAGAATATATTCTAACAAATTAAAGTCACTTGGTTTTACCAATTCCGTAAACTGTTTGATACTGCGTATTGGGCAGCTGAGTTGTACTGTATAATCAAGTCCAGAGAAATTCCTTTGCGAATACATAATTTGATTATTCGTGAATTTTTGTTTTGCAAAGAATATTTTTTTACATAGTAAACTCGCTTTGTTTTACCAATTCCGTAAACTATTTGATAGTGGGATTGGGCAGCTGAGTTGTTCTGTATAGTCAATTTTTTATGTCCTTACTATCGTGTTAAATTTAAAAGAGAAATCGAGACCGCAACTTTTTTTCTTTATATTGAAATTCCTAAACCAAAGCTTTGTTCTTCTGAGCAATCGTTTTATCCGCCATTAAATACCAAATAAGCTTTGTAAAATTCAAATTTATGTACAGCATGTATTATTTAATCCTTCATTAATATATTTTTTAAGTTTCAATTCTTTTGTGAATTAAAAAAATTGTAAAAAATAACCCCCATTTATGATCGGGAATATTGTCTTAACCCTTGTGGCAATATTTTTAAAAACTTTCTGCGGCAAGCAAACCAGCGACAGAAATTTTCTGTAACCTAATGTTTTTTAACAGTAGAAATGAATGCAAATTGATACCTAACAGAAAAAAACCAAAAGACCTAAAACCAATTTTTCAGAAAATGTGTATTATACTTTGTACATAACTAAATAGGGAGTTATGTAGTTATATAAAAAAATTAGCCTGCTGGAAACTTTTACTCTTACATGCTTTACTAACTTTAATCGTTATCCGATGCTAGACTTTTGTGTATGATTTCGTATTTATATTCTATTCGCACCACTGCACTTTGAGAATAAATTTTATAGTATAGTATTCATGCATTAGCTGTCAAAATGTAATTAAAATATTCTATTAAAACATTGGTGTTAATCCAATAAGATTCATGTAAGATATGAAGATTGTAATATTACGTGCAAAGTGACATTGGACAATAAATTTAATCCTTTTTATTTCAAATAAAAATAACAATCTAAAAATTAACATTCCTATCAGTTATATTTTGCGACTCGAGGCTTTAAGTTTTCTGCAAGTTACCGTTCCGTTTCTGCAAAAATAGTGCATTATTTTTGCCACAGGGATCTCAACATTCACGATTTTGACATTAGTGTAGTTTTTTGCGAATTTAATTGTTGCAAATGTTAAAGGATTTCTGTGCATTTGGGAAATAAATGCAATGCTTATTATCATCGTCGATGTAAAAATGCCTCATTTAGCTCTAAATAATAATAATAATAATAATAATAATAATAATAATAATAATAATAATAATAATAATAATAATAATAATAATAATAATAATGAAACGCCCACAGTCGTTTAGCAGAGTAATTATCAAATGACAATCCCTTGAGAGCAATAATATGATGAATAAAAACATCATATTTATATATAGACAAAGACGTTTGTGAGTGTTTGCGGTGTTATAATGAATCTCAATCTTTACATTAGCATAGTTAAACTGTAATATATCCTGATATAAGAGTGCTATATCACTATGTGAATTGAAAGAATATCACAGACAATTCACTGTGACATTGTAAATTTTCTTAAGAATCAGAAATGATATGAAAGTAACAATTCTATTGTTAGATTATTTAACTAGCATTTGTAATATTTTCTTACTTACAGATAATCAAAACTGCGATTTTAATGCTCCGGGAGAAATAGCTGTCACTCCATAATTCAGCCTCTAAATCACTGCCACTTAACCTTATAAGGAGCAAGCAATTGTATTTGTTCAATTTTGAATTCCCATCGGAAATTTAGAAAGAATTTGTTTCAAATAAGGAAATGCAAGTAAACGCAAGGAAAAGAATTTTTGCAATTCTTTTACCAAAAAGTTATAAAAGTGAAACTTAATTAAAAGTTTCTGGTATAAATCTTAATTAAACCGAGGTGGGATATAATATGTCGAAACGTCTTTTAAAGTGTATAAATATGTCGTATAATAAATAATACACTCAGCAAGTAAAATTAAGTTATGACTGTGTCTTTGTATATTCACATAGTTAAGATTAAAATTTGAAGAATGGGCTGCAATTATCGATTGTATAATATATTTATTTATGAAATTGTTTTGATTGTAAAAAGTTTTTGTATAGGAAATGGTACGATGAGTTGAATTTTAATTTATTTTCAACTTTTTTAGGACAGGACTTGTATAATGAGAAGACTGTTCCAATGTTAGAAAAAATGGTGGATACTGGAGAGGTGACCTGTCATCTGTGCCAGATGATGAGTGAGTGCACGATTACAGTCTTTTGTTTCATTTCAGCGCTTAATAAACTTTTATATGGGCATCTTGGCATAACTCAGTTCTAACGAAAGGTCATTTCATGCCAAATATTGTAAAACTTCCCTAAATCTGGAATATCGACCCCATTTTAAAAATTCTTATGATATTGATTTATTTTTTATGGCCATAGATCACATATTCTACCGTATTTTGTTACATTATTGTGGAGCTTACTTTTATATATATCTATTTTAACTAATAGTAACTTACACTGTCACAACCGTAGTACATGATATTTTTGCGACCAGATCTCTTTCTGCATGAATTTTAAGAAAACTACTTCATACGAGAATATGATAATGAGCAGTATTATAGAGAAATGTTTAAACAATACGCTGAAGTAGACAGTTTTTTTAATCGAATCATTATTTTAAGAGTTATTTAAAATTAAATTTGGTTGAAATTGTACCACTGAAAAGTTTTGTAGAAGTAAAAATTATACAAATGAATTTAAAGTATGTATATTATTAAGAGCAAGAATCTGAGAGAGTGTCACACCCGTGATTCATGACATCTCAGATTTTCTCCAAAAAATTACCAGTTGTTACTTATCTTGTTAAAAGACCAAATCCAGAATTTTTTGCTCCAAAGTTGAGTTGTTCATTTTTTATGGCCCCCAAAGGTCATCATGTCGTGAAAAAAAAATAAGCGTTTTTTTAAGACATGGATATTGCTATGACTCACAGCTCTTTGCGCATACAACTTGCCACGAAATTCTTTTTATATTTGGAATGTAAGGGAGTTGAACTTTATATAATAGATGAAAAACCCGTGGCAACTTTGTGCCGCAAGGTCACAGAAGGTCACAAAAAGATTCATTTTTGCTGTTTTTTTCCATTTTTAAGACCCTATAACAGCTTGCGCGTTTCACTTGCCATGAAAAAAGAAGTGGCATTTGAAAGCCATGCATTAGCACTTTTAAAAAATGTATATATAATTGAGGCAAGTTGGATGTGCTTTTAGTTACAGAGTGCCAAAGTCTGAAAAATGTCATTTTTGACCAATATTCAAACTGTCATAATTTCTTGCGGCAACAACTTTTTGAAATAATTATTTTGCCATTGTTTTATTCTATTATTGTCCTTTTCAAAAAAGTAAACTCCATTGAGGCAAGTTGCTTTAAAAAAATTAAATGTTTTTTTTAAATATGGCCTTTTTTCAATAGTCAGGGCTGTTTTATTATTTGAAACAACTTGACTAAATAACAATATTTTATGCATTTGTTTGTCTATATAAATTGATGTTCTAATATATTGTGAGATATATATAATATAGACGGCATTTATTTAATTTTAACCCTTTTGAGACCGATTTTTTTTTCAATTTTAGAAAAAATTACTTTTACTTTAATGAATATTGACACTAGCTATCCTAATAGATTAATTAGAGTTTAACGAATATTTCATTGTCTGAAACATAACGAATGTTGTTGTTTTCTGCATTATTAAATTCATATTCATGCAACAATAGGCTAAGGAAGAGTTTTCGGAGAGGGTTTAAAAATATTATATTGCAACAAGTTAGTGACATTACAATTTTCTAATACTTTTAGCACTTTATTACACATAATTCTTTCAGGAAAGTAACTTTTATTTTAATTAAGAGAGAAATACATTTAAAATAAAATAATCGCAAACAATACAAAGAAAATTAAGCAAATATTTATTATTATTACTAAATGCCTTAACATTAATGAAGTCATATAATAAATGCACAGACACATTGCTACATGTAATTAATAACAAAAGTATTTCTTAAAAATAATAATACTCTAAAGACATGTATTATTTATTAATAGTACACCAGCTCCGAAAGGGCTAAAACAAAAACATTTGATATTTACAAATTACAACTTGTAATTAAAATGCAAATATAAACACAATCAGCCAACACTGTTAATATTTTTACATTGATTTATCAGAGAAAAGAAAATCAAAAACATAACTGTTTCTTGTAACATATCTGAAGTTGTCTTTTAACAGTTATAGGATTCTTTTTTCAACTTTATACAATTGTCTGGTGACAATCATTTTACAGTTATATGCTTGACGCGTTCGTGGCTGCTGTACTATGAATAATACGTTGTTTTTATTGAGTATTATTTTATCTAAACTATTACTTTTCTGATCTGCATGCAGTAAAAGTAGTACATTTCTACATATTTTTTATAATGAATTTGTTTTGGAATTTAGTAATAACTAATAATAATTTTTAAACAAAATAAATATATATATTAAGTTGAAATATGATGTTTTCCAAATGCTCAAAAACTCATCCTAGTCTATTTTCATATGAATATGAACAGTATGTAAAATAACTACTTTTAATAATAGATTACAGAGGAGGTAATATTCATTAGTAATCTATTCATGTATTTCAGTTTAATATATTTGGATAGCTATTAATGTTAAAGAAAAATTATTTTTTGCATAAGTGGAAAAAAAAAAACCTATAAAGGTTAAAAGACGTCTTGATATCTTAAAAGAAATGGTTATATTTTTGATTTTCTTTTCCCGTACTGATAAATAAATGTAAAAATATTAACAGTGTTGGCTGATTGTATTTATATTTGCATTTTAATTACAAGTTGTAATTTGTAAATGTCCAATGTTTCCATTTTAACGCTTTCGGAGCTGGTATACTATTAATAATACATGTCTTTTGAGTATTATTATTTTTAAGAAATACTTTTGTTACTAATTACATGTAGCAATGTTAGTATGTGTCTGTGCATTTATTATATGACTTCATTAATGTTAAGGCATTTAGTAATAATAATAAATATTTGCTTAATTTTCTTTGTATTGTTTGCGATTATTTTATTTTAAATGTATTTCCCTAAAATAAAAGCTACTTTCCTGAAAGAATTATGTGTAATAAGGCGCTAAAAGTATTAGAAAATTGTAATATCACTAACTTGTTGCAATATAATATTTTTAAACCCTCTCTGAAAACTCTTCCTTAGCCTATTGTTGCATGAATATGAATTTAATAATGCAGAAAACAACAACATTCGTTATGTTTCAGACAATGAAATATTCGTTAAACTCTAATTAATCTATTAGGATAGCTAGTGTCAATATTCATTAAAGTAAAAGTAATTTTTTTCTAAAATTGAAAAAAAAAATCGGTCTCGAAAGGGTTAAAATTAAATAAATGCAATCAATATTATATATATCTCACAATATATTAGAACATCAATTTATATAGACAAACAAATGCATAAAATATTGTTATTTAGTCAAGTTGTTTCAAATAATAAAATAGCCCTGACTATTGAAAAAAGGCCATATTTTAAAAAAAAACATTTAATTTTTTTAAAGCAACTTGCCTCAATGGAGTTTACTTTTTTGAAAAGGACAATAATAGAATAAAACAATGGCAAAATAATTATTTCAAAATGTTGTTGCCGCAAGAAATTATGACAGTTTGAATATTGGTCAAAAATGACATTTTTCAGACTTTGGCACTCTGTAACTAAAAGCGCATCCAACTTGCCTCAATTATACATATTTTAAAAGTGCGAATGCGTGGCTTTCAAATGCCACCTCTTTTTACATGGCAAGTGGAACGCGCAAGCTGTTATAGGGTCTTAAAAATGGAAAAAAACAGCAAAAATGAATCTTTTTGTGACCTTCTGTGACCTTGCGGCACAAAGTTGCCACGGGTTTTTCATCTATTATATAAAGTTCAACCCTCTTACATTCCAAATATAAAAAGAAATTGGTGGCAAGTTGTATGCGCAAAGAGCTGTGAGTCATAGCAATATCCATGTCTTAAAAAAACGCTTATTTTTTTTCACGACATGATGACCTTTGGGGGGCCATAAAAAATGAACAACTCAACTTTGGAGCAAAAAATTCTGGATTTGGTCTTTTAACAAGATAAGTAACAACTGGTAATTTTTTTGAGAAAATCTGAGATGGCATGAATCACCCCTTAATGCTAGGTGTGACACTTTCTCAGATTCTTGCTCTTAAAATATATAATACTTTAGAAGGTCTTGATGTGCATATTGCAATTACCTTTTTTTTATTAATTTGAGTATTTCTTTTAGGATTTTATTCAACTGCTTACTCAAACGTTCAGCTTTCAAGAGAAATTTCTTTCATATTTTCGAAAATGTTACATATTTAAACTGTTGGCTAGTGGAAAAATAGCGAGAGGAATATAATTTCCTTTCAATTAAAATTTCATTTTAATTAAAATTTATTTACATTTGACTATTATAAATAGAAAAATTAATTTCTTATTAGAGATTAATAAATACATGTTAAAAGTGAGAAAATATTGAAAATTACGCCTTGAGAATTGTATTCACGCATGAGTATTAAAATTTTTTTTTTTAAATAATGGATTTTTTAATATGTGATAAGAACAGAAAATTAGGGAAATTACATCCTATTTAAGTTGGCCAAGTATTCACATTGTAACAGTTTATAAATAAAAACAATTACACATGATATTTATTTCACATTTTTAAATGCATTTTTGAACTATTACAGTAGATTCTTACACAGTGCAAGTAATGATATTTCTTCAAATCAAAAATTTATTTTTAGGTGGATTTACTAAATAGAAAAAAAACTTTGATGAGAATTACGTCAGACTTGCAGTCAGCGATGCATAAGGAAATGTTAATGGTAATCATAGGAGATTTGAAACGATGCATTTAAAATAAATATTTTTAAAATTATTTTTTAAAACATTTTTGCATTTAAAAATTTACTTTTATAACGATTTTTATAAACATTGTTAAAAAATAGTATAAGGCAAAGACTGTGTTGATATAGTTCATTTTATATTAGTCGATTTTCATATGTCTAACTGATTTTATTTAGTCATTAGATGTTTTAATAACAGCTGATTCTACATTAAAATTTCTTTCAATAAATCGGAAATTAATGGAAACCCTTTTACAGGGACATTGCCATAGGATTTATAATTGAATCTTCCGTAACCTTTTTAAATCTGAAGATTTAGTGTGATTTAGTTGTTGCGGTTCTTAACGATGATTGACAATCGTTCTATAAATGAATATGAATGGAATAAGAAAATAAATAACTCCTTGTTGTCAGACGTTTTTTTTTTTTTTTACTTAAAAAAATACTTGCTTGAATATTTCTATATTGTGTACTTTTAAAACTAACTTACATACTGATATTATTATTATTATAAATATTATTATTATTGTTTATAATTTTAGCCATTATTTATTTTAAATAAAGTTAAGGAATAATAATATAGAGAAATAAATCTAGATTAAATCGTCAAAAATTTCGGTTTTTGTTTTTTATCATCGTGAAATATAAATCGTAAAATATTTTAATCTCAGCCAAAATGAAAATACACTAGATTTTTATATTTTATAATATTATCATTTCTAAAAGTAGTTACATTTTATTTTTTATTCATTTTCGGAAATGGAACGCTATGAATAACTTTTTCAAACTTTTATCGCAGAGATTTATTACCGAAAATATCTTCCACGCAAAATAAGTTTTTCTCCCTTATAACTTTTGCAATTAAGGAGATGTAAGCTGGGAGCTATCTATACTTCGCTGAGCAAGAAAGTTTGAACTTGCTGAAACAAATTTCATTGTATCCAATTTACTGTATTTGGTACAGATTTCCTTACTTTAATAAATGAAAAATATTCTCATGAGGTAAGCTTATTATTATAGTCAAATACGCTGTATACCTTTTTATCGGTCATCAATAACTAAAATAAATAATATAGATGATAAAATTCATAAACCAGTTACATTAGATGTATCGTTTTAATTGTAAAAACATTTCTTATTGCGTTCTTTGTAATGTGAAAATCACTTTACAAAAAGTTAAAAAGTTAAACCTAAAAAGTCAGGTTTAAAAAATAAATTAATTTAATTTTTTATACAGTCCTTGAATCCTATATGTTATAACGAAAAAAAAATCTTACCTAATTAATTTCCCAAGTAAATTCTAATATGATAGAAATTGATTGAATCAAAATTTTATGAAATTTATAAATTTACTTCATTTTTTGGCTTAAAAAAATGCTGAATATTAATAAAATTCAAAATGTCTTAGTTACATATAGTATGGTCGTACAAGGCACGGCCCGGAGAATGACGACGGGCAGAGCCAGACAAAAAAGGTAACGGGGCTTTTTATACCCCCCCCCCCCCCCGATTTAAATAAAATCTAGATAAAGCATTTTTTATACGAGAAAATATAAAATCCTATTCACGTTCACCTTATCTAATTCCATATTTTCACCTAGTCATCTCTCTGTATTAATTTAAGCATCTTTTTCATTAATATAAGGTATTTCATAAACCCCTGCAAGATTCTTCTGCCCTACAGGATCAAATTTCTTAATCAAGTAAACACTTGAAATTCGGTGGTGGCTTCACAATGAATTCAATATTAAAACTTTTTAATTTAAATTTTGACTTCTCTAAACTACCTTTCCAAACATGGAAGAATAACTCTTTTTCATTTTGTAAAATCCACCTCTTTATTTTAACTTTCAATTTACTCTGGACTGTGTGGTTTAGATACCCTTTTCTGTAATAATTTTTTTTTTATTTTAAGTGAATTATAAAGAAGTCCATTGAAATATATATTTGTTTGCAATATAATACTCTTTCTTTTATTATTTTAAAGTTATGGTTAGTCTTGCTGAATAAATTCCTCGTTTGAAGATTGGATAGGAGGAACCCCATTGGAAAATAGTTTCAAATAGTGCAATTTTTATCTCAATGTATCATAATAGAGCACATTGTTTTTATGTACATTGCAGCGTGTCATTTGTATGGACCATGAGACCATTTGTATTTTTATATAATGATGATGATTCTTATCTCAGTTGAAACTGAAACATGCCAAAAATGATTTGTTTTTAATACATTGCGTGACACCTTTCTTAAGTAATAGAAAATGTTTATTAAAAAGATTACTTCAATTTTTTTTTAATTCTTTTACAAAGTTACATATTTCTGTAAACTCACCAAAAACCAGTTTTGTAGAATTACGTCTTTTTCTATCCAGTGTACAGATAAAATTTTAGTAAGCATATAGATTTTAGTAACTTACTTCTGTAGAATTACATTTTTTTACTGTGTATCAGAGGCATAATTACCAATAAATATTATCTAAAAACTATTGAAAAAAGCAATAGAATGTATCCAAACTATGTTCAGCGATCTAAATATAACGGTATTTTAAAGGTCGGTGTTCGATTACCGGCTTGGACATTTTTCAATCTATTGTTTTTACGCGCATTTAGTAGTGTAATTATTCCCATATTTAATACTGAAGTTAGATATTAATATTTTTTTCTGAAAATAATTGTTAGATTCTTAAATTTTGTGTATTAATGTACATAGACGAATAATACGTTGATAATTTTCAGTATTAAGATCTCCTAAACAATACGATAACGGTACGGCAATGTACGATTGTAATTCCAATCGTACAATGTAATTCCAATTTCGAGATGATTTTACGATTAATAATAAGAAATGCTTCGTACGACTGAAAACAACAAAAATATTTATCGTTTAATATCAGACAAATAAATTATTGTACTGTTGAAACTGAAACATTTGTTTTTTAAATGTTAAAATACGGTTGTAATTTTTTTCGTATACTTATATTACTATGTAAATGAGTAACACGCTAATTTTAGTGAATAAAAGAGTTCTTTTCCGCAGTACGATAACGGTATCACGATATTTCTTTCCCAATTTTGAGATGTATATAAACAACAGAAAATGTTTCTGACCAATGAAAGCAAAGAGAAACTTTATAGCTTAAACCGAAAAAATAAATTATATTTTCAAACCACTTGGTTTTCTGCAATATCACAATTTAAGTTTTAAATGCTTTTATGTACTCATATTACCATACAGACGAAAAACACACTAATTTTAATCGGTAACAGGTGCGATTGGTTACTTTTCAATTTTAACAGAGTTCATACAGGTCCTGGAATTTCATGATCAGGAAATTTTTCCATACCAGTATTTTCTTATAGAAAATCTCTGATTAAATAAGGTAAAATTTCGCTTGTTTGAACCAGAATTATTTTTCTATAAAGAAAATCTGGCATTTTCCCTTAAAAAATAACGGTACCCATACAAACCCTGTTTAAGATTCTTTTAATATAAACAATAAAAAATGTTTCGGCCTACTGAAAGCAACGAGAATCTTTATAGCTTAAAACTATAAAACTATATTATATAGTTGAACCACTTTTATGTCACAATATAATTTTTGAATTCGTTGCTGTATTTAAATTTTATGAATAACAATATTTAATTTTGCTGAAACGAACAGATTTTATTAACTGCTTGGGGGAAAAGTAATAAAAGTCCTACGAAAGGAGTTATAAAATAGAATTTAAGGAAGCAACTCCTTTATTTAACTTTTTGAAAAGGGAACACTAAGAAAACTATTCATTGAATTTTTTATCAAATAAATTTAACACCGAGAATACACCGAAAGTAAGTTATTTATTTCTTATAACTCTTTCAATTAAGAAGTTACAAACTATTTTGGGGATCTTGAAGCTTCGGTTGAACAAGTATGTTTTATGTTACTTGGAAGAATTTAAGAATTTGTAGCTTAATATGATTAGAAGGAATTTTTGTACTTTACGCAATGAAAAACATATGAATTCAGCATTATATTGTACTGAGTAGGTGCTTTTTTGCTAGTTATGTATGGATTGTTTTATTTCATAGATTTTGTGGAAGCTGCGAAGCTTGAAACTTCAATTTAAAACTAGTTAATGATACATCTCTGTTGCTTTGTAGATTTTTCTACTTTAGCAAATTTTTTAGTATCGAATATATCAAATTCATTTGTATTGAAAAGTTTTTTTTTGTTTTTTTTTATCAACAAAAAAAAAAAGCTCACGTAATATTATTTGAGAAGATTTTTCTGAATTAACATAAAAAAAAAATATCGTATTGTGTATTGCAAAACTCTAAACAGGACTTTTGTTACTTATGTAAAGATTGCTATTTATACTGAGATTTATGTAAGATTAGGATTTGAAAAGTGTAATTTAAAACTAATTAACAGGGTTGATACGGGTCAGGGAATTTTCAGACTAAAATATTCTTCAGTACCAGTATTTTATTATAGAAAATCTCTCCTTGAATACGGCGATATTCCATGCTTCTTTACTAGATTTATTTTCTCATAAAAAAATATTGATATTTGACCTGGAAATTTCCTTGAAGCGTAGCAACCCTGTAATTAATCATAAAATTTTATCTGACTCTGCTATGAAGCAAATTAATAATAATAATAATAATAATAATAATAATAATAATAATAAACAGAATATTCAATTAAATATTATTTGAATAGATTTTTTTTATTTTAACAGCAACAACAAAAATACAATGAAATCTGGACACACGGCAGTGTGTCAGCCAAGTTTACAAAGTGAAAGACGTCACTTCGGCCAGGGGTTATATTAAAGGAACCATTTCGGGCCACTTTTCACCCCTCAATAACTTAAATTCTATTTGACATAAACACTTTCAATTTTTCGTGTCATATAAGACCATCTTCTAATTTCCAAATGCTATAAATAAAAAAAAATATTTTTCCTTTACGAGAAATTGACGTTTGAAAACCACTATTTTCACCACTGACTCACTGGCTCACTCATGAAAATGTTTGACTACTTCCAGGTGACTTAGGAAGTTGAAATTTGGTGTGGAGGTAAGTTATTGGATCTATAAATAGGAAAAAATCAGAAATCACCATTTTAGACATTAATGATTGGTTTGAAGATAAATTATTGAATTACAATGGGAGTTTAGGAGAATTTTACAAAATACCCGAAATGGTGCCAAGATGGCATCACTTTTGGCGAGTATCGGGCTAATCTCTGAAACTATCGAACCAATTTCAAAAGTAATGGTACCAAAATAAATGTATTCGTCGCAGTTCAAACATAGACTATGTCTTATGTCTGTGCCACTTACCAAAAGAGGGTTCAGTAGCAAAACACATTCTAAATATGTGTTTTTTATTTTACTGAAGAGCCTAGAAGCACAAAATTAGGAATGTTAATTATTTATAAGATATAAATGATCACTAATGACATTTGCTATAAAATACCAAATTAAAAAGGGGATGGAATCCACGAAGTGCGTTATAAAAATGTTCTAAATAGTTATTTTAAAATAATCTCAACAAGTAACGAACTGATTTTAAAAGCAATGATTACCCCGTTTGGGTAAAGGAGAAAAAACTTTCTAAAAATGCGATTTTTGTATGTTAATGGCTTAGAAATATGAAATTTGGCATGTTTATTACTTATAAGATGTAAATGATCACTAAGAACATTTGTTAACAAATAAAAAAATTAAAAGGTGTAAAAATGCTCGAAAAACACTCTAAAAACTTTCTAAATAGCGATATTTAAGCAATCTTGGGAAGTTAGCGAACCTATTTAAAAAAAGATGTCAAAATGATGGTAACAGTCCTTGCTCTAATAAAAGTATTGGATAAATTACCATATTACAATGGAAATCTATGGGAATTTTGCAAAATATAGCCAAGTTGTCGACAAACTTTTTGGTCGACGAGATAATCAAGTAATACCCAATTACTTAAAAGAAACATCCTTATTAGTGGAATTTAAAGGAACATAAACAGTCCTAATGTTAATTTTTTTAAATTTGACTGAAAAAGACAGTGAAAAAACGCAGGGAAAAGCTGTAAGATTAAATAATATTAAAAGAAGTTAATATAATATTAAACCTATTTATTTCAAAAATTAAACAAATACCTACTTATTTGACAAAAAATAATGATATCCTATCAAAAACATGAATTTGAAAGAATGCCAAGTTCGTTAAAAGTTTCGCTAATAAAAGAAGTGAGATCTAACTGCAAACCAAATTTTTTCGAGCCTCCTTAAATCATACTTCTTGTCATGCATAATACTCATATTATCATGCATAATATCATGCATAATATTTGTTATGTTACTTGTTACTCAATAGAGCAACTTGGCAAGTTTTCAACCACTAACTTTAATTTTTGAGTCCGAGTATAATTTAATCTAGAATCGGATTGGCAAAGATTTAGCCCTCTAAGCGTTTGGCCCGTAATATTCCGTACACTAAGCTCCAGGTCTCACTGCAACATAAGCAATGTTTAAGATATTATAATTCGATAAATTTAATGAATTTTCAAAGCATTGAAGAATGATTAAGACTCTCAAGGATTACATTTATATTCCTAAATAAGATTTTTTATGTAATATTGAAAGAATCGTATTTTATTAGCATTTAAAACAAAATGAGGAGAAAACAACATTACAATTTTACCCATTTGCAAGACGCTTGGAGGGCTAGTCAATGGAGTGTTCGAATAAGTATATCGAAGTTAAGATATTGATAAGTTAAGGAAGTGCTCAACTTTAAGTTCTGATCAACTAAATACAAAAATTTGGATAAGAGAAAACTTGCTAAGTCACTCTATTGAATAACAAGTAACACAACAAATCATTTTTAACAATTGAAGAATATTATGCATGACAGGAAGTATGATTTAAGGAGCTTCGAAAGAGCTTGATTTGCAGTTAAATCTCATTTCTTTTATAAGCGAAACTTTTAACGAACTTGGCATTCTTTCAAATTCATATTTTTGATAGGATATAGAATACTTAATAATCAATTAAAAATTAAAGGGTGGCGAGTGGTAGAGAAAAACACAGAAACAAAAAGAAGAAACTAACACCATTTTCTTTTGCTTCCAGTAGTATAAAGGTATTGAAGAACACAATTTTTTATATAACAAAATACTGGTATTTAACACCTTTATTGACTGTGTTTTTTCCTGACTCCTCGACACCCTGAATTAATAATATTATTAAAGTAATAAAGCATATTATCTAAATAATAATTAGTAATATTCTACAGTGCTCAGCAAAAGTTTAGACACTGGTGTTTTTTAACCTTTAAATAAAAAATACGAACACGTGAGTTTTACAAATGGCTATACTTATTTTCAAATATATTTTATACGATGTAGAATTAAAATAATGGTTATAATATAAGATAATATTTAATTTAACTGAAAAAAGTAAAATTTGCATATTGCAAAAGTTTAGACTTTTTTTTTTATTTAACCAACTGTTCATAGAAAAATGCAAATTTCCAAGTTATGATGTCACATGTCCGAAGTATTTAAATAAAACTTGATATAGCATCAGTTAGTGAAGATACCGCGAGCTAAAATTATTCAATTAGATGAGGTATTTTAAGTAGGAAAGCTGAAATGGAAAGGGAAGACTGTTGCAGAAATTTCAGCAGCATTGAATCGTCCAAAGTGGTCTGTCTATGAAGTATAATCAAAGGGTGACTCCTTCAAAACAAAACATAATCTAGAAGAACTTGTGTGACGAGAAAATAAGATGACAACAGGATCCAGAAACTGGCATTTACACAAATAATGATTGCCAATCACATTAAAAGTAAGTCAGAACTTTCTGTGTCGACAGAAATGATTCGTAGATGAATTAAAGAAACAGGTAAATCAGTTTACATGAAAATGATAAACAAACAGCTTTAAAATATCGCTATAAATTGGCGAGATTTCAATTAACTTGCAAACATACGTCATATGGACCCAAATGGTACGCTATGATATTCAGTAACGAAAAAAATGTGGAATTTGAATGGCCCTACAAGTGGGCATACTATTGGAATGACTTAAGGTAAAGATCCTGGGACTTTATTAAGTCGACAAAAAGAAGGTGACTTTTAAATAATTTGGTTCGCACTTAGCTTTAATGCTCGTGTATCTATGGAGTTATTCCTTGGTTGCCAAGCAACACAAGACTACGTATATACGTTGGAGATTAATTTTTAGTCATTTGGGGAACTTTTGCTGATCTAAAGTATGGATTTTAGCATCTATTCATGTTTATGCACATTTTTGCTATAATTTTCTTTTAATGAGGTTCAAGCTGCTGTTGAACATGTTTGGTACGAAATAGACCCTTAAGTGACGTACCATTTAGTTTTTTCGATGAAAAGCCACATTCTTGCACTAACTGCAGACAATGCGGGTGCAACTCGATTTTAATTTGTAGTTATTTTTCTGTGAATACACAAATTGTCTATACTTTTGCCACAATGTTAATTTTATTTTTTCGTCATTATATCTTATGTAAAAGATAAAATTCAAAATTTATTGTGTGTGAATAAAGGATAAGTCACAAGTAATATATGACGGAGGAATTAGAAACATTCGGTACATACTTCTGAAAATATAAGCGTAATCGATCATTGTCTAAACTTTTGCTGAGCACTGTATAATACACTATGAAAAAAGTTTTAAATCTATAAATCCAGTTTTTGTTGTTAGTATTACTAACAGTAAGCTATCTAAATTTTGATCTGTGCACTATATAGAAAAAATTTAAATTTACAAAACTAGTTTTCTCCAAAGCTACAGAAAATTGCATGAATACTAAAATTTTATCAATAACCGAGATATAGATATATTCTTTTTTTTCTGTTACATAAACAGTTCTTTGAATGTCAGTTTTCTAGAAAATTCTCTGAAAAGTTTTAATTTTTTTGTTGTTGTTAAACTATAAAAGTGAATTTCTTACGTGAATTTATTTTAATTGTTTTTGTCACATAAAAAGTTTTTGGCATACAAAATTCTAATAAAATTCTTAGTAATCTCATACATTTTTTTACAGGGTATTTCGTGGCGACTCATATCATTTATGCAAGCGTAAAATTTTAAACTGAAAATAAACGAGCTGAGAATACATTTGTGTTCTTTTATGAAAAGTTTTAATTAGTTAGGTTATGAAGAAATTATAAATGAAACAATACTGAAAAACAATATAAAAATACATGTACCTAGTCTCTAAGAGAGTAAAACATTCAAATTACCCGAAAGATTTTTAAAATCTTCCATTCATTATTATTATTGGAATAGTTTGTCCTAACAAATAAAAAATATAAGAATTTTTGAGCAACATAATGTCCATAGAGAAGTGTTTTTTATAAAGTGGATTTCAACTTAATGTGATTTGTAAAAGTTTGAAATAATTTAATGGCATGTAAAGTAATTTAATGGCAGGAAATTGGTTAATCCATGTATATTTTTATTTATTTATTTACTTGTATTTAAAAAATAAAGGATAAACTGACGAAGAGTGGAAGACATATCCGAATACTCTTTGTAAAAGGTTTACCTTTTTTAACGACAAGGTTGGTTATTACCTCTAGTTGTAGAAAAATACTATGCCATTTATTATAAAAGCACCACGATCATGGAAATATAGCATTGTTATATTGTGAAGAAACATTATCACGATTTTTTTCGCTATTCTGTTCGTCTAAAATGAAAATTAAGAAATTACGAATTTTACGTCAAACGAATAGAATTAAAGAATTTTATTGAATCTCAATTATATGGAATTCTTTATCACTACATTTAATTGCTGAAAAAATGGTATGTTTACTGAATGCATCAGGACATACTCATGCAATAGAACCTAAAGTTTAGTCAATTTTAATCGTATAATTTAAACAAATTAGAATATCCAAATATATCTGTTGTTTGTAAAAATTCATGCTCGATTCCCGATGTATTAAATTTCGGAGTGTGCCCAATTGTTGTTTTAATTAGCAAAATGCTGTCCAATTGTCAACATTTACTCTTTCAGAAATCCGTTCAGTAGTAATCCGTGGACTACTATTCATTAAAACACGGACTATGTCATTATTGATGCCACAGCGAATTTATCGTTTAGAAATCACCATTTCGAAGTCGACAAAACCACTTTGTAACTCTTTATTGAACAGTTTTTCCTGTATAATGATTTTTTTTTTCAAATTTCTACTCTATATCAGTCTAATAAAGGTAAAAATAGCAAAAAAAAAAAAAAGATTTTTAAATTTTTAGCTAAAATTTGGTATTTTATGGCATTATACACTATTGGGGTTTTTTTAATATTGTATTGCTTTGCGATTAAATGGGTTTAAATTAATTAATGTTATTTGCTTAGCACTCTATCATTAAAAAAATATTTTTAAGTATTCGGAAAAAATAATAAAAATATATTTTGCCCTAATAGATTGATCGATTTTTTGGTTGTTTGTTTGTTCGTTTCCGATTATTCTAATTTTCTGTGAAATGCATTCATCTGGACAAAATAAGTGTTATTCCATTCTTTGGATTGTTCTTGACCAGTTGCAGCGATCCTATTGGCCAAATTCGTGGCGTATAATGCGAATTATGCTGTTTATAGGCATGTGTCACATGCAGAATACCGTGCAGTGAGAAATTAACTTACAAAGAACGGTAGCAGAAATCAAATAAATATCTTGAATATTTTTTGTGGCACGACTACAAGTCACTCTTTTTTTAAAACTCATATAACATAACACGACGAACATATAACATTTCATTTCCAATTTTCAGCATTAACTTTGACCACAAATTAATTTAACCCTGTAAGTGTTTGGAACGTAATATTCCGTTCACTAAGCACCGGGTTTCACTGCAATGTAAGCAATAATTAAGATAATATAATTCTATCGATTTAATGAATTTTCAATACATTTTAGAATTAATAATCTTAAGTATTACATTGATATATGTAATTAAGGTTTTTTTATAAAAAGTTGAAAAAATTGTATTTTCTGCGCATTTCAAAGAAAATGCAGAGAAAACAACAATACAATTTTACCCATTTGCAAGACGCTTGGAGGGTTAAAAACTCTTTTGTAACGATATGTTGACTCACAACACATACAGATAATTGTCAGTGAATAATATGGTTATAAAAAATACAATACAACCAAAAGGGCAATTTCCGCCATTTATGAAATAGGGCATGAACTTTTGCAATCACCCAATAGTATACATCATCAGTTGCTAAAATGCGTTAAATAAAATAGTTACAGCATCATGCAGCTTACTAAAGTTATGGGTTGAGTTACTTTATAGTTACAATAGAAATGAACACCAAAGTAAAATAACAATAACAATAATGTGATTATCTTGAGAGAAAATGGAAAATACGTGAATGATGGCATTTTAAATCGCTGCATTATAGGTTCATGTACATGTAAAACATTCCATTTGTCTTGAAAGTTATTTCTAAGAAGCTTAAACACACAGGAATCTTCTATATAATGCTTTTTTTATTGTTTCACTTACTATCTTTTAGAATTTATCGAATTACATTTTTTCCGTATAAAAGTTTTAAATTAATAACTCTAACACAGTTGCTTTCGTCAACGAATAAGGAAATAAACATTTTTTCTCTATAATCTCTTTTACACTTGATAATTATATAGAAAAATAGATTTACCCTAATTTCCTGCGTATAATCCGCGGATCAAACAATCATTTTTCGACCCAGAAATTTTATTAAATAAAATATAACTTTTTAGATCGCCGTAAATATTTGCCTTCATTTACGAAATAAAATTTCTGGGTCGAAAAAGAATTGTTTGATCCGCGGATTATAGGCAGGAAATTAGGGTAATATGTTCTTCAAGAATACTGCATATAAAATGCATCGCTTTTTATTATTATTACGCAGTTGGGAAAGAACAAAAACAAAATACCAGCTCTCGTTTTCAGTTTTAGCTTCAAAACACACAATCATGAAGAACACAAAAAATGATAGCTGTACTCTCTTAAAAAGTCAACCACAAAATAGCTCAAGTTGAGCTGAAATCCACTCATCTCAATGTTGAAAGGCAGCTTCTGAAAAATGAGTTGAAATAACTCGAGTTTTAATCAATGTATTCTGTTTTTAACATTGTATGCATCTGTATTTTGAAAATAATTTCAAATTTATCTTATTATATTGAAAATTATTCATTTTTATCCCCCCCCCCCTCGTAATTCTAAGTGTTCATGTTCGACTGTGAGAAAGTTTTTAAAATATGAATGAACTTTATATATATTTTTTAATATAATTTTTAGATTTTTATAGAAATTATCCGTATTTTAAATTTTAGTTAAGTCAAATGAAAGATATTTTGATTTATTATTTTAAATAAATTTGGATTTTATATCTTTAACATTCCACACATTTTAATTCCAATAAATTCTAATTACTTCCAATTTTGCGATAATTTCAATACTACCTTGTTATATTGGAAACTATTTAACTCGTTTTTTTTCTTCCCATGATATTCGAAATGTGTAAATTTGACTGTATTACTGAATCGCAAATTGATTGAGCTACTTTAAGTCTTCAAATAAATTGTTGTTAATTAGTCGAATAAAATGAGATACATTAAATGATTTCTAAGAAATAGATTTTTTTTTTTTTTACAATATTATATTTTAAAATAAGTTATGTTACAACAGACTATTTTAGTTTGAATTCGTTAGAAGGCCTTTCTTCAACTATAAGCTTGATGTTATGTAGTTATATTATCGCAGAGAGGAAACGTAATTACGGAAAAAACACTATTTCTTCTGAAGTACATTATTGTCAAGATGTAACGGAAAATAATTTAAATCCCTGGCCTTTCTATGTTTTTTCGAGAAAAAGTAAAAGATGAATAATGGCAAATAATATAAAGAACTTTTATGATTTTTTTCCCTTAAAGTAAATAGATAATGGTAATTTCCATAAATCTTTGAAGTTGATTATTTTCACATATTTTATGCAAATCTCTTATTTTAAGATTCGTTTAATTTACAAAATGATAAAAATATGTTTACATTAATGTTTATTATAAAAGAAAAGTCTGTATTTAAATTAAAATAAATACTCCATTAAATTGCGAATCAACAGACTGTATATTAATCTTATTCATTGAATTTTTTTCAAAAAATGAGATTTTGATTTATTCTTCTTTAATTCTTGTATTGACCGTTTTTAATGCATTCATTTCTTCTCTGATTCAGATAATAACTTCTAAATGATTGTTTAACATTTAATTTATATTTCTGTTAAAAAATTGTTCCTCGATTTAAGGCTTATTATACAAAGGATTCTTTAACTTCTTTTTTTTCTTCGCATGAGATTCAACATAATGTAACTTTAATTCCATTATACATTCCTAAATTGTCTTGACTAGTGAAAGACTAAATGTAAATTTTTGTTAATTGGAAAAATTATTAATTCATTCTTAATCAACTTTTTTTTAAAGAAAGTCTAATATCAATTTATCTCACGTATAAGAGGTTCTTTTAATTTATTCATGCAATATTTAACTTAATATGATTTTATTTGTCTTGCTGTTTTTTCAATCAATTAGTGATGGTAAATACTCACTGGTATACTTCAATTTACCACTTACGTTTTAAATATTATTTTGGAATAACATTCTTGTTTCAGTAATTTAAAAAAAATAACAATGAAAACCACATTATTATTTTACACTTTCTCTTTGCTGTCAGAGGTTTAACTAACTATGCATTTTTATTCTCAAATTAATTAAAAATTTAATTTTATTACATTAAAAAATAATTATAATTATCCCCTTTCCCAGTTGATTCAAAAGTAAATTCTTTAATACTTATTATTTTTATTGTATTATTGTTTCAAATAAAAATCTACGTAAGTAAATTTAACTCCATTACACATTCGTACATTGTCTTAACTACTACAAATTCTTGAAATACAATTGTGCTCATTAGTTGAAAAAATATTAAGCTATTCTTAAGAAACAAATATTTTTTTAACACCATCACATTTAAATCACGTAAAACACTCTCTTTTAATTTTAGTTTCTTTGGAAAGCATTATTATAAAAAGAAATTAAAAGTCTGATGTTAAATAATTATTTTATCCCAGAGGACGAACATAATTAGGAAAAAACAAATGTCATTACGACTGAATTACATTATTTGTTATAGGGAAAAAGAAATTTCAATTCGTATCATTATCTTTTTTTTCCTAAGAAAAAGAAAGATTTGAATATTAGCAATTAGGTAATTTTATGATTTCGTTTTCATAACGTTGAATAAAAAATGATAATTGTCTCACTTTTTTTAAGTTTGACTTTCTGTTCTTTTAAGCAAATGCTGTTATCTTAGATTCCAGGGAATTACAAAACGATAAAGATGTATTCGCATTAAGGTTTAATTTAAAGGATTCTATTTTATTATATGTTTTCAAAATGATAAAAAGATTTATGCCAACCATTACGGTTCAAAATTTTGCTCTATTTTTTAATTATTTTTATTTAAAAATATGATAATTTTAATTTATTTCTTTTAATTCAAGTTATATCACTCTTTTTTTACCAGTATCGAATATCAAATATTTTACAACATGACAGGGAAGCTTTAAATTTGTTTTACATCATATATAATTCTATATAATTTTGAATATAATTGTAATTATATTAATATGTTACATAATTTTAAAATTTTTATAAATTTCTATTCTTAAATTCATTTTAAGTTTATTAAACAAGAATTAAATGATTCTTAAGTTTTTAAAAGGAAGAAAAAACATAAAAATACATTCTACTAATTGCAGTGTTATTCATCGAGGTTTATTTTTCAAGTGACGAGATAAATTTTGAATTTAAGTCACGTACAACAGAAATTTTTAATTTAAATTTCTCTGAAAGATATTATAAAAAATGTTTATTTTTAGTAGCTATTTTATCCTACAGAATGAATGTAATTAACGGATAGAAATTTTCATTTCTTCTAAACAGCTTGCAATGAAGTACGTTAAGTATACAATTAGTTTTTATCTTTTTTAGGTATACTTGTAATTATTTAAATAAGTCGCGCCAATAGACGTTCCCTAGAAGGTGTTCTTATTTTTAAAAAATGTGTATTCGAAATACGGTATGGTTTTTCGAGAAACTCAATACATATTTTAGGAAACGAAATCCACCGTGAAAAAAAAATAGCTGCTAAATTTTAAAATCTATAACTTAAAAAAAAACATATTGAGAAAATTCTTTTTCTATAACTGCGTAAATTTAATATTCTAAATATAACAATAATTCATATGTAATATAATAATAATATAACAATAATTCATTTGCTTATATGCATATTTTTACTGTGCGTAAGACTGAAAAACATGTTTTTACGCATTCTACAATGTATAAAACCAATATAAACATACAATCGACACATTATTTGTAGTACATAAATAACGATTATTCATGAGCTCAGAATTAAAACGGTCACTAAACAGCATGCTTAATTTCAGAATTCCGGCATTAAATAAATTTAAATATTTTTTTAACCGGAAGTTTGACTAGCCGCTAATTAAGCCTCGAATTTAAGCCAGTTTAATTGAAGTTAACTGGAAGACATTATTAGAAGAAATTTGCTGTTTATGGAATCATTAATATTTACTTTTCGAAGGTGAGTTTAATTAAGGCAAGACAGATCTCAGTTAAATAAACGACTCTTTAAGTTGCAGTAAGAAAAGAAATACTTGACATTTTACGTCTTTTGTTTTAGGTTAATAACTAGGTGAACAAATATAATAGTATTTCTCATTATGGTAATGTACTTTTAAAGATTTTTTTTTAATATTGGATTTTGGTAAATGCCAATTACTTTTACTTATTTGATTTTAGACTTGTTATGCTTTTTTAAAAAGCGATCGTATGGTCTCAAGGAATTAGAAAAAAAAAGAAAAGATAAATGAAATGTTTCTTACTTTAAAAAAAATAATATATCCACAAACTTCCTTTCAGTTGCCAGCATATACAGAAAGACGTTCTTCATTTTTACAAACCTCAGAAACGGCTATTCTCGTGATTTAAAGAACCAACTAAGCAAAATTTATTTTGATGTCACTTGTTTTCTAAACAAAAAAATTATACAGAGCTAAGTAGTTTTTATAGGGTATTAATCAGTTTCCTCAAATATGGTACTGAAAAAGTTTTATGATGCTATCGATTCTCAAGTAAACATTTTCGGACATACATGCTAAACTGTCAAGTTAACAGTAACATTAAAAGTTAACTTAAAATAATACTATGTGTAAATTACTTAAAGAGATGTAAAAAAAACAAAAATTGTGTTAAATTAATTTAATCCTTAGTATTTTCAACCGTAAACCCAGCCATAGACAGAAGAATATAAAAATACAAATATTAATTTCTTAATTTTCAAATGCCACGTAATTAGTGTCAGAAAGGAGACACCAGTTACATGACATTTGAAAATTAAGATGTAAATATTTGTATTGTTATATTCTCTGTCTGTGGCTGTGTTTACAGTTGAATATACTAAGGATTAAATTAATTTAACACAATTTTTTATAAATTTTTGGATTATCTTTTTAAGTAATTTACACATAGTGTAGTTTCAAGTTTACTTTTTTTAAGATGAATATAGCATTCTACTTATTCATTTGCTGAAAATTAAAATAAATATTACTTCGCTTGTATAAATAAATAGGATTAAAATATTTATTCCAGAATCAATAACATCCTAAAAAAAGCATTCTTGTTTGAGAAAACGCATTTATTATAGTACTAGCGGCCTTCGCCTGCTACGCTGGTCGGTTTATCTAAAGAAATCTTGAAGAAGTAGTTAGATAAGGTTCAGACATACATTAAAAAAAAAAAAAAGCAAGTCGATCATTCAAAAAAACGTTGGGAAATATCAAATATTTACTGTAATTTTTTAAGAAAAACAAAGTTTCGAAAAAAAAAATTAAATCGAAAAAAAAATTACACTGACATATTAATGCAAGGAAATTTTCCCAGAGAGAAAATTCGCCTTGAATACAATATTTCAAATTCTTTTAATTGCTTATAGGCGTTAATGCCAACATAGTGAAAAAAAATTCCATGCTGGGAATCGAACCCGGGCCATCAGTATGGCGCACTGACGTTCTACCGACTAAACCACATGGAACGACAGCCAGCTTGAAACTTTCTCATACTTAAGTAGACTGGCGAAAACATAACGATAGCGCGTTTTAAAATCGCACAGTGACATCTATTGGATTTTATATGTACTAAAAAACGTTATGTACTAAAAAACGTGAGCAGCGCACCTAATAGTTTCTTTTGTTTCTTTTTGTTACTTTTTTGTCTGTTGTCCGATTTTGATGAAACAAAGCCTATACACTGCCCGGGAGTGTGCATTCTTCATTAGTGAAAACCGCATAAAAATCCATTCAGTAGTTACGAAGATAACCTCGAACAAACAGACAGACAGACAAAAAATTCAAAAATTTTTTTTTGTGTTTCATTGGTTTTCTTTTATCGCCCTGACTCCATTTTTGTCAATTATCTTCAATGTACAGACACACCGGGTCCTACTGTTTTATTATATGTATAGATAAAAACTACTTGAAATTTTTTCTGAAAATCAATGACCGTAAAAGAAACTTTGTTTTTATGAATGTCTTATTAAGGATTCTAAAGTTGAAGAACGCTTTTCGGAATCATAGTTAACTCTGATGAAGCTACTGTATGCTTTCATATGCGGCTTTATATCTTCGTAGATTAAGAAGCATTTGTCACTTCTTACAATGCAGTAATACAATTTTATATAAGTTATGAAATGTAATTTTTTATACTGTTTCTCTGTATAGAAGCTACTATTACTAAAATTAATTTAAAAAATAATGAACATGATACACAAAATAGCATCTAAACATAAGATCTACCAGAAAGTTTTGGCCGATAATGTTATTTCACGCCAGCATTTTTAAATTCTGATTTCTTTATTCGCAATACTTTTTTGAAATGGTAAATTCCACGACCATTTCATATTAAGATGAAAACAATGAGAATTTTACCATTTAAGGAAAGTAGAGCCATTGAATATATCTAATTTTTATAAAATAGGCGTAATATATCATTATCGAATACATCTATAAAACGCACGTATAACATAATACGCACATATATAAATAAATACATTTTGTTTGAGTCACAATACACAGTTTTATAGATTTTTAAAGCAAAAGTATATCTTTAGATAAAAAAAATTGAAATACCATACAAAAGTTAATTACATGACGATACTTTTCATATTTCTTTATTTATAGGTATAAATTTAAATAAATAAATAATACAAATTTCCATCCGAAAAATTAAAAAAAAAACAGCTTTATATTTTAAACTTTGTAATTTAACTTTTTTTCTTTTAAATTTGATGTAAAATATACTATATAAATTAAAATATTTAATGAGAGACACTTTTATATAGCTATATTTTTATAAAAATGATATTTTTATAACTTAACTATGGTTTGTAAACTCTACTTTAAAAGACAAATGAGTTTAATTAAAAAAGCCTGAAAAGTGAATGAGTTTTCTCAAATTTATGACATTTTCTGTCGTGTCTTTTGAAGTAAAAAATCGAAATGGGCGAAATATAATTTTGTCTTTTTATGTTACTGTTTTAAATGTATCAAAAACCTTGTTCAAAATTTACTCAAAAAATGTATTACGAAAAAAAAAATACTTTTTTGTCCTTAAGGAAACATTTTATGGAATAATAGAAAAGGAAAACAAAAGAACAAGCAATTATCCTTTCTTTTTTTTCAACAAAATAATTTCTATAAGAAAGTTCATAGCTGTTTTTTTAACTAACATTTATTAGTATATGTATATATATTTAACACTATATATATAAAGCACAAATCATTGAATGTTTTAAATTTAAAATATAAAAATAAATACATAAAAACCCTTCTATTGTTTTTAAATGGAGTGTGTTTGAAGTAGTTGATGTTTTAAATTTTAACGAAAAATACGCACATTTTTAGTTATGTTATTGATAAAAATATTTACTTGTACCAAAAAATTAGGAAAATATAAATAATCTATTTTTAAAAAATGCGATACAGTTTTAAAAAAAATCATATCTGAAAGTAGATTTTTTTTTAACTCAACTTCGTAAAAAGGAAAATCTGCGCTATTTTAGAAGTTTAAAAAACTGCAATAAAATGCGATGTAATCTTTTGATGTTGCCATCGTGGAAATGTGATCAGTGTTATGCACAAGTACGTTTTCCCTCTATAATATTAGATAGATCACATTAACATATAAATGCTCCAATGTGTAAGTTACAGTATTCAAACTGTTAATCAAAAGTGCCTGAGAAGAATTACGTAATTGAAGAAGTGTGATTATGTAATTGTATGAGAATATCTTGTTTTGGTTTATACATTGTATGAAATATTTAGGATTAGTTTTTTTCCCTTCACAGCGATTTTTAAAAATCGAAATGATGAATTAGAAAAATATTTAAAACTAAATTTTATTCGTAACTTTTCCATTTTGGTCGAAATATTTTATTTTTGCTATAATACAAACCTTTCTTCATTCTAATTACGTTTCGATGTCTCTTTCCTGATATTTAAAATCTTATTCATAGATAAATGGAAATTATTTCGTGTTTGTGGTTGAAAGAATTATTGAATGCTTTAAAGTGAATGCTTTCACTCAAATGCTGCCTTTAATATTTAGTTTGATAATTCCTTTTAAATCTTTCTAAATTGAACTGAAACGAGTGAACGTTAAGATTTACTTGCGGTTCTTTTATAACTATTCCTGAAATGATTTGCCTATTAGAATAATACAAAATGTGGTTCACCATAGTTATAATACAGTATTTATTTTACAATATTTAAAAGTTACGCATGAGTTAAATAAAGTTCTTTTTTATGCCGATAAAAGATGTTTTGATTTAACTTGAAGACAGAATTCATTATTTATTTTAAGATATATTGGAAAAGAAAATTTTAAAAATAGAAAGATGAATTAAAATAAAACAGAAGCTAACATCTAGTTGAGATCTTACAATAATTATATTGCTAAAGAGTAAGCTTTTGGGAAATACGAATTATGTACCATGTATATTTAAATGTCTCTCTCACACAATATGAAAATATTATGCACAGACGAATGAAAGTTACTTCATATTTATGACTGAAAGAATATTCTTTCAATTTAAGACAGCCTTAAAATTTACTTTTCTGGTGAAAGAGGTTTTTGATTATGAAAAAATGAATTTGTGATGAGCGGAATTTATCATTCATTTGAAATTTTTCATGGTTGTTGATGAAAGAGTTTAGTTTTTAAAATACCCTAACACACACTTCAAAGTAATCATAGATTTGCATCAAATATCAGTTTCCCCATAAGTGAGTTTGAAAGAGAAAATTGATATCAAACTTATCGAGAAATGAGTGTATAATGAAAGATGACTTATATCTTAGTATATTTGGAAATATTCTCAGTCAATTATTTTCAAGAATGGATTTTATCGATCAGAAATCCAACAACATAATGAACCTTTGACAAATTACTTTCAGTGAAGAGATTTCGAAAGATTTTTAAAGAATGCGTTAGAGTCAAACAGTTCTGATAAGGTTGTATACATAAGTTGTTTAACATCGGATGCAGGCACGATATTCCTCCTTTTGAGTCACGCTTAATATGTCAAAAGTTTTTAGTACGCTATCACTTAAGCAGAAAATTTTTTGACTCATTTTAAAAGTATATTTAACATTATTTTGTTGAAGTTAATCGATGGAAACGCACGCATGGAATGAAATTAATTTCAGAAAAGATTGGAAATAAACATTCTTTGTCATTATTAAGCGAGTAAAATAATCTATAATTCAAAAATATTTGAGCTGCTTTTCAATGTCTGACACTTTCAAGCTTATTTGGCGGAAAATAAATTTACTATGCCCAATTTTCTACTACATCAAAATCTATTACAACGTTCAAAATATTTTTTTAAAGGTTTAATATTGAATATATAAATGCATTTTTAGTTAAAGTGTAACAAAGAACAGTCAAAAAACATATAATCTTAGAAATATCTTCCTAAATTTGAGTTAGTAAAATATCCTAAAAAAGGTAATTTAATAAACTCAGGGGATTCATTTGTCCATGCAAAGATGTGTGAAATAAAGAAGAACGTGAAAAAATTTCGAGTGGAATAAACTAATAAGAAAATACGATATGGCGGGTGAAATTGTCAAAAAGAAAAATTCCTCAGTTTCATATATGTTAAGAAGAAAGACAAAAACTTCTAAGTAACATCTTTAAATTTTATTTGCAAATGGGCAAGATTTGTATTTTTTTATCAGTGTATTTGAATTTTGGGATATATATCTGTTCATGCCAAAATTAAATGTTGTTTAATAGTAAAGTCAAGTTATTTCTAAATGTAAAATACAAGAGGTAGAATATAAAACTCCACAAATTCGACTTCCGGGATTTGAACTAAAAGGTTCTTTGAATCAATAAAATATTAATAATAGAGATAAATCATATTAATCATGTTAGTTATGAACAGAACGAGAATATGTGATTTGATGCAAATAATACGGAATAAGCTTGCCAGAGAATGTAACCATTTCGTTATTAATTGAAGTAATAAAAATTTGGGAAAGTTTTGATGATGATACGGTTAAAGATTGTTTTGTAGTAATATCATCAGTTAACAAAGAGCAGAAGAGAATAGCATTTTGGAGAAAAAAAAAATTACAGTTGCAAGTGGGGGGGGGGATGTCGAAGAAAGAAGACAGCCCATAGATTTAGAAAAGAAGAAGTTGAGGTTAGAGCTAGAAGATAACGAAGGGAATTTGAGCTAAAGAAATTAGCAATGCAAGTCAAGATAGATTCTCAGAAGGATGTGGCAATATCAACTCCAAAGATGAGAACAGGTAAAAGCTTTGACTTGTAAATGTTACTTAAGCCTTTTGACAATGCAAATGGTTATATTTGTATGCACTTAACGTTACCTGAAAGATAAGTATTGCAAATGAAAATAGAGAAAGATGAATGGCTGCCTTATCCTATTCAGGTGTTTACCATTAGAAATAGCTAGCATAATCGAAAGGGAGGAGGGAACTGAAATAAATAATTAGAAAGATAAAAAGCATTTGCCGATGAAAAGAATCAAAATATCCTCGGAGGAGTTTAAACAGATATTTATGACATGTAAAAAAGAGCCAACAGATAATTGAAGCGATTTCAGTTTTCAGCTAAAAACGTACTTTAATGAATGTAGCAACTTTCGGCAAATTAAAGAAGTTTTAACAATTGACCAAAGTAAACGAAAAATACCGCCAGAAGTTAAAGAACACTTTATCAATGAATTGTCAAAGTTAAGGATGTAGATGTATTAGTTGAAAAAGTGGATAATTTTGAAATGGATTTAAGAGGGTTCAAGCCTGCAAAATTATACAGGCCATAACATATTTAACAATTAATTTTCTTTCTGAAAGGTGTTTTTCCATGAAGTCTTAATTCCCATATCTGGCAAGTCTGCATGCCCATCGGGTTGACACTTGCCGTGTCAACAGCATCTTATGAAAGATGTTTCTGCAAAACGAGCATTATCAAACGTAAACTCCGTTCAAACATAAAAGAAGATAGTATGAACAGTTTATTGTTTGTAAATTTAAAAAGACCATTATTAAAGGATTTAAATCCTGAAAAAACAATCGACAAATGGTATTTCAAATCAAAATGTCTAAAATATTGTTAATTTATGTCTATATTTTTTATTAGGAATTGAACGTAAGGATATTAATTTATCTACAGTTTCAATTTTTAACTTCATAGTTTGTTTCTATTTAATTTGTACATTATATAAATGGGGAATTATCTTAAAACTTTTGCTTCGCTTGATTCTTTTATTGAAGAGTCTATTTGTTCAATGCAAAATGTCACATATCACTCAAAAATAACCGAATACTATTAAGTGTATCCAGTGTTTCATTTTGCAGTGAATTTGGTAATGTCAGAGTAATTATTCTTCTAAGTAGCTCTCAGGAATTTTTTCTGGTGGCTAAGAATCTTCAACTTTTTTCAGTCGCTGTTAATAACATATCTAAATGTCTTTACACTCGAAGTATAATTAGTAAAGTTAAAGCGCAGATATAAGGACAGATGACATGAGACAAACTGAATATAAAAACACTTTCACTCATGTTGGGAAGTGTTGATAAAACGGCATATTTGTTATAAATGTATCTGGGTACCTCATAACGACAAAATGTATTTATTTTGCTTAACGTAGTAACTTTATATAATGTTATTATAAATTGTTTAATTCTATAGTAATTAATAAAACGATTGTTTATTAATTGCTATTTCCTTTTTAAAACAGTAGAAAATATTTCATTTATCACGTTATTTTATTTTTATTTAAACAACAACAACAACAAAAAAAAATAAATAAATAACGCTCTTAATAATATAGAATTCTCTATGTAGAAGGTATTCGAAAATTAGGCTTTCGCCAAATTGGCATAAAAGAAAAAATCGTTTCCAAACCAGTACGTATGTGACATCTGTGCCTAAAAAAAGAAATGGTACGGGATGATTCAGAAAAAAAGGGAAAATTACAATTTAATATGTTATATTTCGAAATAGCCTTAAACTTTTGGCGATACATTTCTCATTTATGTTGTTATTATACTAGAATTAAATCCGAAAGAATACAATGAGTAGTAGAATTTTTCAGACTTCATAAATAAAAATTCCTTGACATGCAAGTTTCACTTTGTAGCATTGCTCTTATTTGATTGCAAATGCATAAAATGCTTCATTATTTTTTAGGACTAAGTATTGTAAAAGACTATAATGCAGGTAAGATACTTGTAGGTATTTATTTTGTATTAAATCAAATGTTCTACATAACACGGATACAAAAGAGATAAAGGAAATGTATGCGTGAGCGTTAATAGGCATCCTCAGAATCTGGAAACAAAATTTAGTGGGAAAGTTTAAAAATGTACGAAAATAGTCTTAGTTATATTCAGTGTTTTAAAAATTATTTAAACAAGTAAAATACACTGTGTCCCCAAATTCGTCGGCCAAACTGTAAAGTACAGTGTCAGCAAAAAAAATCTTGAGGCTTGCGATTTTAGACGTTTTATTAAATACCTAGATATATACATAAGGAATTATTCTGAAACAGTAGTAGTGTAAAGAAAATAGTACAGGTCATATATTTTCGCGGAGATTTTTTTCCCGAAGTCCCATGGAGGACCGTCAACAAATTGAAAAAGAACGAAAATCTTTTCGATAAATCTGTCAAACCTAATATAGAAAAAGCGTTCAAACTGCAGATTATGATTAAGTGGATTATTGTAATAAACTATGTTCATTTTGTATGAATATAGCATGTATACTAGAAGAAAAGTTAAGGTTTCTATAAAAACGTTAAGGTTTCTATGATAACGTTAAGGTTTCTATAATAACGCCAAGTTTGTTTTTTTTAATTTTCAGAGGTCTAAAAAGCAATTTTCTTTTCAAAAAAAGGTGAGAAACAACATTGTACATAATACCCTGTAATGAAAATAAAAAAAATTAATAATTGTATGAAAAATGAATATGTTTACTAAAAAAGATTTCAGTACGCATGCATGAACTCAAAATATAATTTGCATAATTTGTTAGCAAAATGTATGGAGCAATTTTTATAGAAGTCTCAAAAGCATAGCTTGAAAATTCTGAAAATTATCGTCGATAGAATAAAATCAAAGTCTGTTATTCCCACAATGAAGCCAATATATGAGAAGCTGTATCCAAATATTGTTTTTCTGTAAAAGACATGGTTTTTTATGTAGAACTCTGCAAATTATAAGCAAAAAAAACTTGGCAGAATTGTGGACCGTTTTTATAAAATTCTTGATGTCTCTTTGAATATATTTGCTATATTCATAAAAATGAATACATTTTATTACAATAAGCCACTTAATCATAATGTGCAGTTTGGACTCTTTTGCTACATTAGTTTTCGACAAAGTTATCCAAAAGATCTTCGTTCTTTTTCAATTTGTTGACGATCCCCTGTGCGATTTCAGGAAAACTTCTACGCGAAAATATATGACCTGTATTATTTTGTTTACACACCAGGAGTTTCAGAAAAATACCTTATGGATATTTCTAGATATTAAAAAAACATCTAAAATCGTAAGTGTCGAGATTTTTTTTTATTATTATTATTATTTTTGGGGCTGGAATTGTACATAAAGCAATTTTAATGAACCAATGTGGGATCGGAAATGAAAACCAAGAAATACGGAAGAAATGGATACCAGCGTCTTGTTCACTTAACAACTAAAGTAAGTCACCAAATATGCCACTGGCAGCTTTTAGCAAATGATTCACAAACCTTTTCCCAGATTTCAATATTTGCATCAAGGACAAAGAGTTACTTAATAAAGTTCTTATTAGAGTCAACTGGAATAATAGTGGAGGCAAGTACAATCTTTGAAGGGATACGTCAAACATTTTCTAGATTCTGCGAGCATTCATCGATATTGGTGTTTGGCCCATTTAAACAATTACTGTAATTATTATCTCAATAAAATGTTTGTTTTAGTTTGCTTTGCAATTCTTGTTTATATATGTATAATATTATTGTTGTTGTTTATATACAGGGTGAGTCATAAATATCGAAACAATAGGCTATCTCCTTAAATATTGCCCCTAGACCCATACTTCCAATTGCAAAGTTTCACCAAAAAAGGTAAATTTTTTGATAAGATAAGTTGCAACTCCATGGGGGGTCTATTTTAAAAAATACAAAAATTAAATTTTTATACGGCCCCCAGAGGATAAAACTTCCAATTAGAAAAATTTTCCTTATCCATTCC
The DNA here is from genome assembly GCA_964019185.1 of Maratus speculifer. Classification (NCBI taxonomy): domain Eukaryota; kingdom Metazoa; phylum Arthropoda; class Arachnida; order Araneae; family Salticidae; genus Maratus; species Maratus speculifer. Next base: position 270,471,316 of record OZ025300.1, read on the forward strand.
TGAATTGAGCAAAAAAAATTCCATCTTGATATCTCCAAAACTCAGAGAGTTATGACAATTTTAATAAATCGTGAGGTTTCAAGGGATCAGACACAAATTGAAATGCGTGTAATTGAAGAAACAATGTTGCTGTATGTTGTCCAGGAAACATTTATTTTATTTATTAATTTATAGAGTTTGAATTTTGAATGTTTTGTGATGGTTAACCACATAATTTGTAAGCACTATCACATCATAAGCTTTCTTAATAATTTTTTTTTATCAAAAAATTTAGAGTAAATTAAAATTGTCATAACTCAAAATATTATTTGTCGCGTTCAATTTTTTTCTTTTAATTAAATGAAAATGTTTAATTTTCAATTTGATTCAGCATTTTAATTAATATTTTTAAAAAATAAAAGTATTTAAAATAGCAATTTAAAAAAGATGCAATTTTTTGTGAATAAATCATATTTTTAAAAGTAAATTTTCTGAGGTGAAAACATCTTTCGGCAATTTTTTTTTTTTTATTGAAGTGTTAAAAAATTATTGAATTGTTACCGTAACAAACGGTTACTGACTTATGATGTAAGTTTAAAAATGAGAAATACTGAAATAAAAACATCTGATGAAGAAAAGTGCATTTAATTTTAAACAAAGATTAGCTCCTAACGTTTAAATGCTTTTTTAAAAGTGTCTAGGTGATTAACTCCTTCTTGTGTAGATTCGATTTCAGATTTTGTTTAAGTTTTGCCATTTTCGCCTTCTTTAATTACTATTTAAATGAGTCAGCTTATTTAAACTTAATTTTTTTATCACGCCGACTTCAATTTTTTTCATTGTTTTATCCCTGTCAGTTTCATATTTTTCTTGTTAAAAGTGCCACTACACGATGCGTAAAAGATGCCTCTAATTACGGGCCTCCAAACTGGTAAACGGTAGGCACTGGGTTCGAACCCAATCGCAACCATCGGCCTAACCGTTTGAAGTTTTCCGTGGTTTTCTTCGAACCCTGTATTTCCTATTGCAGATAATTGGCCGGAAACAAAAACCAATTCCTAACGTGTTAACCGCTGTAAGCGGACTCAAAGGCCGCTGCACTTTTTTTTTTCATTTTTTATAGTTTAACATACAGTTTTCAGTTCAAATACAAATACATTTTAAATTTTATTTAACTTGCGAATCAGTTATCTTTTTAAAACAAGAACAGGTGTTTAATGAATCTTCGGCATATTTCATTTAAACGTTTTAAGTTGAAATTATTCAATTGAATTTCTTAAATGATGTTTGGTTCGAACGCATTAAACCTTGATCAATTAAATACACTTAGAATGAAATGTTAGTGGGAGCTTAGCATAAAAAAATACGCAACAGAAACGTTATACTCTTCGACTTTAACATTCGAATAAATATTTTTTTAATGCCGTTTGGAATAAATAAACTACTCGGATGTAGCAATCGGAGGACTCTAAAGATACGAAATTCCGTGGATTAGTACAAGATATCACTGAAATCGTGTAAACTATACAAAATTCATTATGAAAACGCCATCCGAAAGATGATTGATACAAAAACGTAAACAAAACCAATTCATGTCAAGAAGTAACTGCATTTGACTTTTTATGGAAATTCCTGCATTAGATCTTAAAGTAGAGCTATTGCAGAAATCGTAACAAATTCAATGTAGCAGCTCCTCTCGTGGAGCCATATACAACAAAATATAAATAACATCAATTCATCTCAAGGAATAACTGAATCTGAAGATTGATGATATTCCTTGCATTCTGGAGATACAGCGATCGCGGAAATCGCACAAAAGCCTTTACAGTAGGGTCACCTATTAAGCGATTCACACCAAAAACTAATCAGCATCAATGTATATTAAGAACTAAGTAAATATAATTTTTTATTAAATTTTGTGTATTAGTTCTTGAGATAGCGCGCTCACAAAATGTATATCATATATAGAGATACAGAAGCAGCGACTCACAGACAGAAATTTTGTAAAAACATGTTTTTCGGTATCTCTGAGCCCTAAAACGTGTGAATCCGTCTAAAACCAGAATTCAAAATTTTCATGAATCCAATACTTTTCTCTTGTAAAGATAGAAAAAAGTAAAAATATGTTTAAAACCACATAAATTTTGAAGCTGAATAGTACAAATTAGATTTTTGAAAAAAAAATTCTAAGTAATTTATTAAAATATATTTCCATTAACATTAAAATGTACAATAACAATAAAATATATTCCATATGATCCAGTTAATAGAAGGGTCATTATCGCTATTACTATTTTTACTAAATTTATTGCCTGCGGCAATAAGTTTTAAAGACACGGTTAATGAGATTTTAATTAATATCACTTAATTTAATAACACTTTTAATAAGTGTTTCATAACAACGGTCCGGCTAATGGGTCGTGCCAATTACGAGCCTGGCCCCAAGCTCGAGATATTGCAGACATCTAGCATATGTTAAGGAAATTTAAAGCAAAAAGCTATAAGCTTTTATTTTATATTTAAAAGTTAAAGTATTGTCTTGGGTCTACATTTAACAATGCGTAAATTAATGGTCGATCCCTAAATTGTATTTCAAATGAACTGATATCGCTGCACTCAGATGTATGCTAAAGTGGTGTAAGTCACGAATTTTGAAAAATTTTGGATTTTAATATCATCGAGGGATTTGCAGATATCGAGATGAATATTTTTTTGTTCGATTCAGAAGAGGATAAGGAAAATTTTTCTAATTGGAAGTTTTATTCTCTGGGGGTCGTATAAAAATTTAATTTTCGTATTTTTTAAAATAACCCCCCCATGGAGTTGCAACTTATCTTATCAAATAATTTACCTTTTTTGATGAAACTTTGCAATTGGAAGTATGAGTGTAGGTGCAATATTTAAGGAGATAGCCTATTGTTTCGATATTTATGACTCACCCTGTATATATATAAACAACATATTTATGTTTATATATATATATATACGTCTTGTTTATATATATATATATATATATATATATATATATATATATATATATATATATATATATATATACAGGTGGTTATCAAAATAATGGAAACACTTGGGAATAAAAGGGGCATTTAAGAATTCCCTTCGGAATCATTAAAATATAATCTTAGCTACCAGATTTTTTTTAATATAAAAAGTACATGTATTAGGTAGTATGAGAGAGCTCTAGAAGAGTTGCCTACGTTTTGATTTTTTTTTTTTTTTTTTTTTTTTGTCAGAAGCGTAAAATGTCAGACCTCACAGATTTTCAAAGAGGCCAAATTGTAGGAGCCCGACTAGCTGGAGCAACGGTGACCGAAACATCCAGCTTATAGGCGTTTCTAGAGGTACGGTGTCTAAAGGCATGACAGCATACACACAGCGCGAAAAGACAAGCTCAGCAAAGCAAAATAGTGACGGAAGAAGAAGCTGAGTGAAAGAGACCGACGGGTATTGAAGCGGATTATAACAAGAAAACAGCTGCAAGAAAACAACTGCAGCCAAAGTGACCGCAGAGCTCAATCAGCATCTGGAATCTCCAGTGTCAACAATTACAGTTCGGAGATACCTTCATAAAGAGAACATTTACGGCAGAACAGCAATTCCCAAGCCACTTGTCACAGATGCTAATGCCAAACGTCATGTAGAGTGGTGCCACAATCACAAAACCTGGTCGATTGATAAGTGGAAGACTGTTATATGGTCAGACGAATCATCTTTCATAACATTTTCCCCCACAACAGGACGGGTACATGTCTGGAGAAAACCTGCACAAGCGTATGATCCTAATTGCCTCCGTCCAATTGTCAAGAATTGAGGTGGATCGGTCATGGTATGGGCAGCCGTGTCATGGTTTTCTGCTGGTCCAATCGTAACCCTGACAGGAAGGATCACTGGGGAAAAGTATAGAAACGTTTTAGCTAACCAGGTCCATTCCATGATGCAAATTTTGTTTCCTGCAGGAGATGAAATTTTCCAGGATGATAATGCCCCTATTCATGCAGCCAGAGTTGTCCAATCAGGGTTTGATGAACATGAGGATGAGGTGGAACATCTTCCTTGGCCCGCACAGTCCCCAGACCTCAACATAATCGAACCGTTGTGGTCTATTTTAGAGCTTTCAATTCGTAATTGATATCATCCACCGGCATCTCTCACGGAACTTTCACAATATCTCCATGAAGAATGGTACAATATTCCTCTAAACACTATTCAGAATTTGTATAATTCGATTCCCAGGCGAATCCAAGCTGCATTACATGTCAAAGGCGGTCCTACGCCATACTAATAAGGAATTCCTACAAAATCTAGGGTGTTTCCATTATTTTGATAACCACCTGTATATATATATATATATATATATATATATATATCACATTGATATACGAAATGTTTTTCTTTATGTGTACTATAATGTATGTATACATCTCCTTACAATTCAGCCTATGAATTCGAGGACACCCTGTATACATAAATGAAGTGTTAAACATTAAATTTAAAATTGATAATTTAGAATAGTGGTATGTTGGTTTTCAAGACTGTTTTAGAATTATTCTTACACAAAAACTTGTCCGTAGTTTGTTCTGCAATATATTATTATACGTAGTATACTAATACATTGTCAACCTCAATTCTGTAGCTTGTTTTCTAGCTTAATGTATTATTTCGCGGCAAAATCTATTCTGTCATTAAAAGAATACATATAAATGAAAAAAAAAGGTATTCACAAATAAAAAACAAAAAACTTTTAAGTTTCAATGTTGCAAACATCTTAGAAAAATCTAAAATGTTTATTTCTTTTATTTATATAAACCATCAAGAAACTACTCGAAAATCGCAATCCCAAAACTTTCTTCCTCATTAATTTTTAAAAATTCATTATCACAGTACCACAATTAAATAACAATCCATGCTCACCATGAGAATTCTATTTACATGAAATTCCGTGCATTAGTTACTGGGATATGATTATCGCTAAAATTAGGTAAATCATGCAAAATACAGCATAGCAGTGCCACTTGTTGCTTGATTTACACGGAAACCTGATTTGCAACCTCTCAGACAAAATCTAACTCAATCTAAAGTTTGAGGAAAATCCGTATATTTGTTCATGAGATAGGCCTACTTGAAATTGATACTATCGTGAAATCAATGTACGATAGAAATCGTGAGAAATGCAGTACAGCAGTGCGATCTATTAAGATATTAACCCCAAAATGTAAACAATATGAAGTCATATTAAGGAATAAATGAATCAGAAGTTTTATGAAAATTCGTGCATTATTTTTGGAGATAGAATTATTGCGAAAACCGCAAAGAATGTCGCATAGCCGAGCCATCTTTTGGTCGATTTACGCGGGAAGATACAAAACGTCAAATCATGTCAAGGAATAACAGTATCTGAAATTTCATAAAAATTTGTGCTATAGTTCTCGAGATTTAGCTATTGCGGAAATTGTGAAAAAACCTGCATAACAGTTCCATCCACCTGGCGAGTGATTTACACCAAAATTTAGAAAATCCCAATTCATGTTACGGATTAACGGAATCAAGAAGTTGATGGAAATATGTGCATTAGTTCTTGAGATAGAACTATTGCGAAAATCGTGAGAAATGTTGCATAGAACCGTCAACTGTAAAGCGGTTTGCACGAAAATATAGAGAGTGTTAATTTATGTCATGGACTAATCGAAACAGAAGTTTCATGATAATTCGTTTATTAGTTCTTAAGATAGAGTTATTGCGGATATAGTGAATAGTGCTGCAAAACAGAGTCACCGTTTTAGCGATTTTCATTAAAAAGTAATCAGCACTAATTTATATCGGGTATTAACTAAACATAAATTTTTATTTAATCCCGTTCTTGAGATAGAGCGGACACAAAATATTTTCCATAAACAGACAGACTTAAAGACAGACATGTTGTAAAAATATGTTTTTGGAATTTCTGAACCCTAAAACGTGCATATCCATCGAAAACCAGTAATCGAAAATCAATAATCGAAAATCAACACCAAATACTTTCTTCCTGTAAAGACAGAGGAAATTAGAAATAGATAAAGGGCTTCTTAAAAACCAGAGAAGGAAGTAATAAAAAATAAAGAAAATAGGTGCAATATTGAGAATATTGTATTTCATAGTTATTATTTTTTTATTATCCATTGAAACATCCACACAAAAAACCCCGCCATTCTCAGTAAATGTCCTGAAACTTGCATGCCATTAAAAGATTAGGTTCATAGCATATCTTCTACGATTTCACGATCCAAATTTACATCATTAATGTTTCACAGAGCTTTCATTACGTTTTTGATTTACCCATCATTGTATCTTACAATAATCTCTTAAGAATAATATATTCGAAGTTATAATGTCGACCCATTTTTTAACTCGCTTCCGTAGGATTTGCTTTGAAGCTTCATAATTTTCTTTTTTATTATTAAGCTTAAGTCACAAATAACGATAGTCTTAATCCACTTTTATTATTTTTACAAAAGATACCGCAATTTTCTTTATTGCCAATTTACTTTTATTGTGCAGAATTATTTTGCTTTGTAATTTACGAAATCTTTAATTTCCGCAGATATGAAAATTTGATCATTTGTTCTTGTTATTCATTTGGAATTAAATGAAGAACAAATGTTGCATACAGTTGAAAGAAATTTATTTTAATGTTATAAAAATGCATGCTGCAGTAAAAAGACGAGAATCAAAAGCTGATTTCACAATTTTGTATTTTTCTTTAACAAAATGAAATGACATAAAAAAAACTTTAAAATTCCATTGTTCATTAAATTTTATTTTGAAATATATATATATATATATATATATATGATACTTTTTTTCCGGCAGTAGAAAGCAATTGGGAAACTTTTTTCATTAAAAAGCTTCAAATAAAATTTAAATAAATAAAGTTGAATAAATAAAACGAATAAATATAAAATAAACTTTTAGGCGGTATTAGTCATTAAAATAAAGTATAGTTACTGCATGTATTTTTAAACCATCAAAGTATTTTTTAAAAATTTTATGCAACATTTATTCTTCTATTGCTCCAAAAGAATAACAAAAAGAACTAATAAGTTTTTCATGATTTTTACCGTTAAAGATTCCATAAGTTATAAAGGAAAATAATTCTACGAAACTTTTGTAATAAAAACTGGGCACTTTTAAGGTTTTGGTATTAAATATGTACACCTTTATTTATCACTTTGATGTTCTTACTACATGTTTTGTTTTTCTTTTTTAAGAAAAAAACAGACATGAATTTTCTAACATTTATAGTACGTTTTGGCACAAAGTATAACCACATAATGCTATTAAGGAAAACAACGAAAGTCCTTGGTGGCACATTGGAAATATTACATTTCACGTTTACTTTTTCATTATCCATTGCAACATGCGCATGGAAAAATCGCCATTCTCCGTAAATATCCTGAAATGTGCATGTCATTAAAGAGAAAAGATTCAGTTCAAATCTTCCACAATTTCACGATCCAAATTCACAACGCTAATATCTCTCAGAGCTCTCATTACGTTTGTGATTTACTCGTCTTTGTATTTTACAGTAAACTCTTAAGCTTACTGTGTTCGAGGTTATAATGCCGATCCATTTTTAACCTCGTTTCCGAGGAGTTTGTTTTGATGCTTCACAATTTTCTTTTTGATTGCTTGCTTTAAGTTACAAGTAACGATATCCCGAATCCATTTTCATTATTTTTAATTAAGCTACAGGCTACGAAAATTTTCTTTATTGTCCACTTTATTTTATGGCAGATAATTATTTTTCGTTATAATTTAAGATTTCATTAATGTCAATAGACTTAAAAAATTGATCATTTGTTTTTGTTATTCATTTAGAATATTTTCGAGAATAAATTTTGCACAAAGTTAAAAGAAATTTATTTTGATGCTTAAAAATGTTAGCCGAATGCTTTAATTTAGTGACTTTTACCATTTACGTTGAGTTCATAGACAATCGTTTTGTTTCTTAAAATTTATTGATTTAACTTTTATTATTAACCCTTTTATTCCCATGGTAAAATACGTTCTAGAAAATCCGTAGCTAAAAGAATCTGAATTTACACAAGAAAAGTTCAATGATAAATTTCTCTTTATTTAATTATGGAATTTTTGCTATTAAATAAAATAAGTATTTCTATTTTAATTTTCTGGTATGAATTCGAAAAATCCGAATTAAATATAGAAATAAAATAAATAATGTCATGATGCCATTTGGACTCACTGGGAATGAAAGGGTTAAGAGAAAAGTTACCCATTGCTTTCAGCTGCAATAAAAAATAAGTGAAATTTATGATAAATATATTCCATTAATGAAAAAAGATAAGTTAGGTGTAGCAAAAATGGCCAGATTTAAGCTTTGAGATTTTTTTTTTCCTTAATTTCTGGTTATGTGTGTGTGACTGAATTTTTTGTTAAGAAATTTTACACTTATCTCTAATGCAAATCAAGTATAATTTTTTTTTCTAAAATTAAATTTTACTGTTTTATAATACAAATTCAGATTTGTAGCTTATGTATATAGTGTTTCAATGTTCACCCATATATTGAAATTTCATTAAAAATATGATGAAAATACTCAGAAAGCTAAATTTAATTTTAGAATAATATTAAAATGTTCACTTTAAAGGTAAATATTTAATTACAAGGGAAAAAAATAACGTTTTTCAAAATATACTTCTGTAATCGGATTCCATACAAAAAGTGCGGATGAAAAATTTCGTTTTTGTCTTGTTTAGTCAGGCCTAGACATACATAACGCACATATTACAAGCATTAATTGCACAATCACATGTCCATTGCTTTGTCTTACTTTCATAAGTGACAAAACAAACTTACTTTTGCTTGGTAACCACTTGTGCCAGACATAGCAGTATCCGTTTATTTCAAAATCTAATTTTGGCAGTGTACTGGATTGGCATTTAATTTATCATTATGTTGTTTAACATTCTGTTCTGATATTTATTTATTTCTTTTGATATCTTTCGAGGTATTTCTTTTTAATGTTCTTTTATAACTGATGACAAGGTGCTTTACCTGCCGGTTTGCTCCAGCTAAATGGGTTTAATTCCTGTTATCGGTATGGGCGGCCGCCTATCGCCGCACTAGCGAAAATAAACCTACCGAACACTTCTATTAAAATACGATTCCAACATCAAAATATATTTAGGCAATAATAATATTTAGGAAAAACAGTAATATTAAAAAATAAAAGTGAAGTTACGATTATTGTTTTCAAACTCTTGCGAAAAAATTCATTCATCTAAATTAATGGAATAACAGTTTTTAGTAAGAAAATGTATATTTTTATCAACCCTATACCTGAACAGTAACATTATCTTTATTTAATCGTAGAATACTACTATTAAATAATAAAAAGTTATTATTCGAAAATAATGGCATAAAAACACTTCTATGCATCCCAAGTTAATTAATGCTGAATGCATTTGTAAAAAGACATTATTAATCATTAATGTTAATGCCTTAAACGGAAATTGTGTATTTTCGCTAATAATTTTCAAAAATCCAGTAAATTAGTAGGAAAGCTACACTTTTCCTAGACGGAGGAAGATTTTAAAATGAAGTCTCATAAATTATAATCATATTTTTATCCTATTTAAATTATTTAACGTATGTAAAGTTTAGAAGCAATAAATTTAGTTAGATTTAAATTCTCTTGCAAATAGCCTGTTATTCACCCTTCATTTCTAACAAATTAATTTTGATGATGACTTCATGCGTCAGTGAGATATGATGGTAAAAGTTTACAAGGGAGGATCAATGAGTTTTAATAACATTTTAGAAATGGAGCGGAGAATTTTACGTTTGAATTATTATGTTTCTTAATTAATTGCTCATTAAAAATTTTCGAGAAGTTTAAAAGATTTCAAAAGGGTTATATTTCAATATCTTTGTTTGATTTTTGGTATGACCAGAGAATTTAACACTTACATGACAAGCCTACCATTATCGCCAAACTAAATTGCGTTAATTTGTCTCACTTGTTTGATAGAATTTACCAAGCGAATATAACTTTTAATTCTGAAATGTGGGGTTGCAATATGTTTTGCAAAGCCTCCCAATCTGACAATGCGTGCTTTGTCAATATTCTTTTATTTATATAGTCATTAAAACAGCAACAACATAGATTAAATTGAATGTGGTTGCTACAAAATACACTATCTGCGATTAAGACACCCTTGTTAAAATACTTTTATTAACGCTCAATGCATAAAAAGGTAAGTTTTTTTTTACAGTTTCAAGAAACTTGTTTATTAAAAACACGGAGATTCGGATTGATTTTTTTGTTTAAAAATTACTTTTTTAATTCCTTACGTTTGTTTTGATAAACTATATATACCGATTATGTTTTATTCGGTAAATATAGTTTATCGGTATGTCTTATACCAACATCTAACTGAATCGGAAGTTTGATAAAAATTTGTGCATTAGCTTTTGAGATGGAGCTATTTCAAAAATCCTGAAAAATGTTGCATAGCAGAGCCACCTCTCAGACGATTAACTTAAAAAACTAATAATCACCCAATTCTGGCATAGACAAACGTAATCTGAAGTATGGTGGAAATCCACGCATTAGTTCTTCAGATTTAACTATTATGAAAATTGTGAAAAATGTAATATAGCTGCTCCAGTATCTAAGGCTAGTCACACCAAAAACTATTAACCCATTAGTGCCTAGCGTCCTTTTTTAGGGACGATTATAAAAAATGGCAATAAAGCACTTTTCACATCAGTAAATAGAAAAATAAATAAGCACTATTTTTCACGAGACAAATTCCTCAATAAATTAAGATAAAAGTTATTCGTCTTTTAAATGTGGTAGAAAAACCCAAATTTCATTTTTAATGAAGAAAATAATTTGTTTATATTAATTAATTTTGAAATAACATTTATGAAACATCACTATATGATCAGATATAGAAATTAAAATTAGATTACTCTTTTAAATATATTAAAAAAAGAATATTGAATCCTGAATTAATAGTTTCGTAGGCATAGTTAAAATCTTTTAAAACATATCATTCATCAAAATATCTTTGCCTATAATTAACTGTTTCCAAAAATTCACCAAATATACGATCAAATCTCGGAGAATTTTGCAAAATTAAGAAAATTAAAGTTTAATCGACTGATATTTGTTCGTTCAAAATTAATTGCTCTCATATAAAGTTTAGTTACAATAAACTTCGTTAAATTTATTTTTACCAACGGATAAGAATTTGTTTCCTCTTCATTAATGCTATATTGATTTTGATGATAAGTAGCTTATGCATCAGCAATGTGTAAAGGTGAATGCTTATTCCGGAGAATCGGTTAATTATAATATTATAAAGATTGAAGGGGAAAGTTTGCATTTCAGGGATTTATTTCGATTAAATGTTAATTTTATAACTGACTGAAACTAATCGGAAATTAAATAAATGTTTAGGAGGTTAATTTCCTTATTTATTTGTGGAATAATTTGATTATTTTGTAACATCTAAAAATTAGATTATTAAAGATTATATACTTATTTAATATTCATATTTTTATTTATAGTATTATTTTATTTAATTTTATAATATCACATAGGTTAATTATATTATGTATTATGCTATGTATTATAATATATTATATTATATTAATTTATCAAATATACTATAAATCGTATATTTATATTATAATGCATTATTTTATTAAATATGTGTACTATAAGTTGTACATTTATATTATTAATGAAAAAAATAATGATTTAAGTTAAATATTTCTAATGGAATAAACATTTGATAGACAAAGAATGAATATAAATTTTACGATAAGTTTTCATGCTCCCTCCCTTTCCTTCTCCGATATTCACTTCTCCCATCTTGTTTAAAAAATTTAAGTGAAATCAAAGTTTCTCCGTATTTTTTTTTATTTTTTTTTTTCTATATTTGCTTGCTTCTATGCCTATTTGGAAATCTCTTTTATGTTTATTTGAATTTTTCTATTCGATTGTGTAAAAATTCAAAATATGTGATGCCTGTTAGTTTAAAAAATAAACAAAATAATTTCAGTACAAGCGAAATTTATTGGTATATTGTTAAAGTCAGCATTTTATAATACAAATTGATTGCTGCTTTAAAATCTAAGAAAACAGTACATCAGATGAAATCTAAAGGAATAATTATTTTCAAGATAAGGCTAATAACTTCTGATATAACGTATTACTTAATGAATTTCTCGATGCTTTTTTATTTCTATAAATATATTAATGCGACTATCTTTCCATCAGAGGAATTGCACAAAATTAAGAATATTAAATTATAATAGTGCGGCAATGATCCAACCAAAATGGATTGCTCTCATGTAAAGTTTAGATGCAATAAACTTCATTAAATTGATTTTGGCAGCGAATAGACCCCATTATTTACCGTCCATTGCTGATAAATTATTTTTCATGATAAGTAACTTTAATGTCCCCGATATATGTTGGCGTTAATGGAAAAAATCAAAGAATTTTAATAATATATTAGAGAACGGAGAGGCAGAGACGGGGTTTCATTTTAGTGATTAACTTTCTATTATCGGCTTATTAAAATCGATTGAGGAATTCGAAAGATTTTTAAATGCTTCTGTCTTTTATTTCTTTTTTAATTGGATTTTGATTTTTAATGTGATAAGTCTGGGATGATTTCTTAAATTAATTCTTCATTTTTAAATTAAAAATATTAAGCGAGGTTTTTTTTTTTTTTTTTTTTTTTGTAATATGCTGTGACAAATGACGAGAACTGGAGAAAGATGCTGTATTTTGATACCCCAAATCTCTCAACAATTTTATTTTCTTTTATATTATATAGTCTTAGTAGTTTGAAGATATGACTGACAGGTATTTTGCTTCAAACACATTTTTTTCATTTTTTAAAGAAGAAATAAGGCATATAAAAATTTACCATTAAGGTATTGCCTGCGTCCGAAGCATTTTTTCGGAAAATATTTACAAAGAAACATTATATTCACGATTTTTTTATTTAGTTTTGATAAAAATTAATAATTTACATTTAATATTATATATACGAGCATATCCCTGTAATGTACTATTCCCAAAATATAACATAAGATCTCTATAATATAACATCTTTATAAACCAAACGTTTATAAAAATGTCAAGTATGTAAATTTGACATTTTTTTTCAAAAACTCGAAAAATGCTGCATGAATAACAAATAAATTCATTCGAAAAATATGAGTAAACTAAATTTTTTGTAGAGCGCCTGCTATAACTTAAATCATGTTTTAAAGATGTTGATGATCAAAGGATCAATTGTATGATTTTCAGCATTTTTACCATATTTTTGATGGAACAAGCTACAACTATGAAAATATTCATGCACTTAAATTTTTTTTACTAGATGTGTAACGTTACATGCATGCTGAGTGTCATTTGTAACGTTTGGTTCGTCGTGGTGGGAGTTAAATGCAGACATACTCAGTACTTAAGATAAAACAACAAAGTTTATTAAAATGATGAGGGCTGAAGGGAAGTGGAGCAAGTCTTAATTTTACACAACTGAGAATACTATGAAAGGCTAAACACATACTCACAAGCTTCGGCCTAGCTCAATCGTGGCACCTTCTAATACTTCTCCCTATCTCTTGGCTGAGCTGCTAGATAAAGCTTAATTAGACAGCCCGTGTATGTATTTCTTTATTCACAAATAATCAAAATGAAACTACTATAAAGTTTCTTACCCCGGCCAACTCTCAAGTCAACTATCAAAACTCCTTTACACTTCACTGGAGGCTCGCTGCTACTTTTCAATTTGCTAGCACTTCGCTGAACAATAATTCACTTCGATATCTAATACCAGAGATCCTTGCTCGCTGGCTACCGCCACAGATGCTCTCTCGCTGGCTAATGCCAGAGACACACTCTCGCTGGCTAGTGCCAGAGACACTCCCCATTCACTCAAACCCAAGCTTTTATATGCTGCAAACTGAGATACTTCACATTAACATATTATTAATAACCGCGAGCTAACTGCAGAACCCGAAAGGGCACACACACTCTAGAAAGTTAAAGTAAAAGAGAGGATAGATGTCGCTTTTACGCTTACACTTGTTAAATTATTGACGTCACGATCTCAGAAATACTAGAGTGCCTTTATGCAAAGGTCACTCCCTCACAACCCCCCCTCGGATTACGCAGAGAAAAAGGACTGGGCCAAATGCATGCCCAGGACTTTTTCTTGTTATAAATTTCGAACCGTAAAAAAAAAAAAAAAAACTTAGTGATGGGTGAAATTTAGATTCAAACATAACCTTCAAAATATTAACTTTAACCCATCACAACCAAAAAACCTCAGTTTGCCTCAAAAATTCACATATTCAATCCAATCATTCTTCTATCTTACAAATAGCCTCCGTAAAACTTCCAAAAACTCGTAAAACTTTCAAAACTAATTACTTCTTCTTTCAAAACAGACCACTCCACTGGGAGTGCTAAAATTTCTCAAAACACTAAACTTCCGAAATTTTCCTCAATATTGCAATACAACTATAATTTTACCAAAAAAATCTCTCCATAACTTTCCTAATACTAAAATTCGCACCAAGTCCAAAAAACCCACTGCGCAAAAATTTTCCTCATCCAAATTCCGAACTCATCTAAAATTAAATTTACTTCATATTAAAATAACCCTGCTACTACGTAATACCTACATACCCATTAGCCAATGAACTAACTCCCAAAATTCTTCAAAACTTAACTCCACTTTAACAATAATCGGGGCACATACGTACAGCGTCACATCGCTGTGCCTATGCAACAATCAAAAAAAATATCAAAAATTTACAAAATGACGTCATCATGCTCTCCATCTGTATTAACTAAAAGAAAAATAGCAGAATCAATACATAACACAGGTATACTTCCCTGCAAGAAAATCACATTAACATTCAATTTTAATATAATACAATTTCAAATTCAAAGGCAGCTTAAAAATTCGCAACTTGCGGAAACCATTCCCAACTAAAGTACAAACGCAACACATAAAACACGAACGATAAGGAGAAAGTTAATCCATTAAATGTTAGTATAAGAGATAGAAACGCGTGTCAAGGACTTCTTGACCGCAAAACACATGCGCGCCTGAACCGCGGCGCGTGTACAAAATAACCCAAATTACTATCTGTACTTTCTGAAAATTTAAACATACATTAACATACATTTTATAACACATGAACAATATAACAATATAGTAACATTTTTAACAAATAACACAACAATTTAACAATAGATCCAGAATTTTTAAAAGCAGTTAAGACCAAAATCTCAAACATACATAAAACTAACAATTTTGCAAACAAATTTTGAACACAATTAGGCACTAATCGTGAGTCCGTCAAAAAATTCCAAAAATGGCCAAAAGTACCAAACAGTCTTTCTGCTTTCTATTCTTTCACATTGCTACCACATATATGCACTCTAATAGAAATTTAATAAAGAACATTATCACACAATCATAGAGATGATTCGCTGCTGGCAGGCTTCATACTACAGGATGGCTTTCTCCTCTTGTCCCAGAAACCTTGCACGAAGGATCTTTCGCCATCGGAACTGTACGGTGACGCCACAGTTGACTGTCGTGCCTGCAGCCTGCAGTGTTAAAAATCTGCTGCATTTTGCTGCAACGCACTCCCCTGCTTGTATAGAAAACGGTTACTTGGCCGTGAAATGGCGCTTTCTCATTGGTTGGAATAGAGATATTATATACATGTGGTGGAGGGCGTTGCAGCAAAATGCAGCAGATTTTTAACAGTGTGGTTCTGAATGGATGCCGTGGGATAGTTGTAGGTTCCGCTCGACGACTCTGCTCTGGCCGGTTCGCTGGGGTCACTCCATGGTGAGATTCACACTGTTGATGCCGGTAATCTGAGCGTTGTCTCCTCTTTCTAGATGCACCCGAAGTTACTGAAGATCCAAGACCACGTTTCTTTCCGGACCTATGCTGTTTCTTATTGGGCAAAAATTCCACTTTAAAGTCATTTTAACAGTTTGGCGAGTGTCCATCTGAAATCTTTTCCGGGGATTAAGTACCGTAGATGGTGAACTATTAGATAATTTGTGTTTCTGAGGTTGCTGTCTAATAAGTGGACGAACGGGACAGTTTATAATCTTTTTCCTTTTATGGCACACAGAATCTGATGTATTTGACACAGCTCTCTTATTTTTATTATCATACTGTGCTCTCGGATTGATAGGCTTTCTACTTTCAACAACAGTTTTTGGAGCTGTTTGACCAAATTTTCTTCTCGAATATTGATGAAAAGAATTAGATGAAGAAGTGCTGGACTTGGGACACTCATTGGATCGGGAATTTCGCGAAACACCACTCAACACATGAGAACCTTCACTACCATTTTCTCTAAACTTATAAACTCTAACCTGATCCAAATTAACCGTCATTCTTTCACCATTGACATCAACAAACAAATTATTACTTCGAACTTCTAAAACCTCGAACGGACCTACAAACTTCGGACCAAACTTAGCTACTCTCTTTTGACGACTTGAACTTAACCAATGCTTTTCTACTAAAACAAAATCTCCAACTTTCACTTCTAACTCCCTCCTACGCATATTATAATACTGAGCCTGCTTTTCTTGCGCTTTTCCCATCCGAACATGAGCTTCCTTAACCAACCTCTCAATATCCTGACACATGTACTGACTTTCCGCATCTGACACCATAACTAGCCTTTGGAATGGAGTAATGACTTTTCTACCCAAAAACAATTCAGCTGGCGTTTTCCCCGTCGACTCGTGAACTGCCGTACGAAGTGCGTACGCAAAATGCTGAAGAAACTGGTCCCAATTTGCGTGATGAGAACCAACATACGAAGAAATCATTTGAATTAATGTACGATTTAGACGTTCAGCCATATTAGACTGAGGACGATACGGAACAGTAAAAGAATGATCGATCTCCAGCTTCTCACACAGGGCCTTAAATATATCAGAAATAAAACAAGGGCCATGATCGCTCACTACCCTAATTGGTGCACTATATTTAGAAATATAATTCTCAAAAAATGCATCGGCAACTGCAGGTGCAGAAGCCTTCCTGAGGGGGACTAACTCTACCCATTTACTAAAATAATCAACTATAACTAGTATAAATCTATATCTTTTAGGATTAGACAATGGATAAGGAACGATTAAATCTACACCTACACATTCATTAGGAAAATTTACTTTAATAGGAATTAATTTGCCAGCTGGACTTACATTTTTATAATTATAACGTTGGCATGTGCTACAGCTGGAGACATAAGCGCGCACTGCTTCCCGCATTTTAGGGAAGTAGCAGGATTCACAAATTCGAGCATAAGTTTTCCTGATTCCTAAGTGACCTGCTAATGGATTATCATGAAATTCTTTCAAGATGGCTTTACGAAGACTAGCCGGAATAAAAACTCTTAATTCTCCACGTGAATTTACAATTTTAGAATAAAAAAGAAGACCATCGATAAGCTTAAAAGATTGGGACCATTTCTCAAACATAGGCACATCTGCGCTCGGGACATCATCAGGATTTTCCAAATAACGATACAAACTACCAAACTCCTCATCTTGTTTCTGTTCCCTTATTAACTGCTCTCGTGACCTTAACACCAACGATGACAATGCACAACACTTAACTTCCTCTGTAACCTCTAAACCACCATGCGGGTTTCGTGACAAAGCGTCCGCTACCGCATTCTCCTTGCCAGCCCTATGTTCTATAACCACATTATACTCTGCTAACTTCAAACACCATCTGACCATACGAGACGACAAACCCTTTCCATTAGTTAACTTTGTCAAAGCTGAATGATCCGTAATGACTTTAACCGGTATATTAGTGAAAAAACAACGAAATTTATTCAAAGCCCAAATTACTGCAAGACACTCCCTTTCCGTAATCGAATAGTTCCTTTCGGCTGCATTTAAAATTCTCGACGCAAAAGCTATA
This sequence comes from Maratus speculifer, assembly GCA_964019185.1. Taxonomy (NCBI): domain Eukaryota; kingdom Metazoa; phylum Arthropoda; class Arachnida; order Araneae; family Salticidae; genus Maratus; species Maratus speculifer. The sequence continues at coordinate 270,489,324 of OZ025300.1, forward strand.
GGTCGACCTTTCTGTGCTAACATCGCTCCAACCCCCACTGCACTCGCATCGCAATACACTTCAAACTGAGACGAATAATCGGGGTGAGCCAAAACAGGAGGGGAAACTACTGCCTCTTTTAATAATTCAAACGATCTCTGAGCCGCTGATGACCATACAAACTTCACCCTTTTCCTTTTTAAATTATACAACGGTTCACATAACTCCGAAAAACGTGGAATGAACTTGGCAAACCAAGCCACCATCCCTAAAAATGTCGCCACTTCCTTACTATTTTTGAAGGGACTCATTGACGTAATTGCCTTAATTTTCTCATTAGCTATATTAATACCATCACGCGCAATTTTAACTCCTAAATACTTTATCTCTTTTCTCAAAAATTTACATTTTTCCAACTTAACTGTTAACCCAGCATCTCTTAACAACGTAAATACTTCCCTCAATAATCTTAAATGCTCTTCAAAAGTAGCTGCCATTATAATTTTGTCGTCCAGGTAGACCAAGACACCCTTACCAAGCAAAGGTTTAAGGATATTATTCATGGCCTTCTGGAACGTTGCTGGCGCTCCCGATAAACCAAAACTCATTCTCTTAAAAGCAAAACAACGGTCCCGAGTAATAAACGCAGTCTTAGGTATGTCCTCCGGCTTCATTGCAATCTGAAAATAACCTGACGTAAGATCTAACGTTGACATATAATTCGTACTCGTTATATTAGCCAAAATGTCATCAATAACTGGAATAGGATACTGAGGGTATTGCGTTATCGCATTTAACTTTCTATAATCTACTGCAAACCTATATGCCTCTGGATTATCTAAACTTTTCCCATTATTTTTTCGACATAACACTACTGGCGATGCAAAAGGAGACTCAATCGGCATTATAATATCGTCCGCTAGCATTTTTTGAATATGATAATCAATTATACCTTGTTTAACTTTATCATAACGATATGGTTTACTAGCAACAGGTGCTTTCAAACCAATATCAATCTCATGCCACGCAACATGCGATAAACCCGGTTTATCAGAAAAAACCTCTCCAAATTCATTAAAAAACTTATTAAATTCCTCCTTCTCGATTTCACTTAACCCCGACTCCTCCAAATTAACTGACACTGAAACATGCTCTTTCTTACTCACATTCTCATCATTATTCACGATTAACGACTTTTTAAAGAAATCCAAACTAATTCCTCTATCCTTCATATAATCCACACCAACTATACAATGCACTGTTAATTCATCTAACACACAAAACTCCCAACATGTCTTAACCGAACGAATTTCAGCTTCCAATTCTACTGAACCTTTATTATCGCAAGCTACTCCCTGTGCCGACTGAACCACCAGACTTAACCTCTTCAACTTCTTATACGAAAAATATTTCCGATAACAATCAAAAGAAATGAACGACTTATCTGCCCCTGTATCGAAGACACTTTTAACGACAATACCATCTAACACAATTAACACTTCAGGTAACTCAACCGGATTAATAGTAATTTTATTCAAACTCACAGATCGCTTTTCCGATTTAATCTGTGACTGCATACCTTCCGAAATACAGTCACCTACCAGTTTAACTGACCCGACCTCTGAACACATCTCTTTTGCATTGACCTATTTTCCAAATTCTCATCCGAAGTTAATCTCCTTACTTGCGAAGAAACCTTCCTGTCCCGTACTCCCCCTCTCCGATCATAACCACTATTCTGTCTATTTCCATACATATTTCTCTCACCACTTCTAAAACTATTAGCACCACCACAATTCCTATTACCATTATTCGTATTCGACATATTACGACCAAACCCATCATTTCTATTACGCAAATTATTATTCGGAAATCGCTGTCCCCCTCTCACAAAATTACGTTCCCCCTCATTTCTCAAATTACTATCCGCTACAGGTCTCTGACGAGGGCTAAGCAAATCCCGTTGACCCGAGCTATGCCGAGTCTCATACTTCGATAATATCTGATGCATTTCTGTAAAATTCTTCGGTGCTCTAACTTCAATAAAGTCCTGTATATTTGGATTAAAAAGAGGAAAAACAATGTCCCGCAATTCCTCAAATGTGATATCTAAATCTAATTTATTTTTTAGTTCCAGCTTACGAAGATAAAATTTTGACGCCGACTCATAAATATTCTGCCTGTTGCGATAGAACTCTTTTCTCAAAATACTCTTATCTTTAACGGGAGGAAATGCCTTCTTTAACTCAATCACAGTTTGTTCAAATCTTTTCGCTTCATCAGTAATCAAAAACTTTCCTATATTTTCCAACCACAAAAGTGCTTCGCCCTTCAATGAGCATTTAAGCACTACGTATCTACTTTTCTCAAGTATATTATTGAACAAAATATAATCATCTAATTTAACTAAAAATTCACTAATATCACCCTCACCGGTGAAATACACACGTGGCACAATCTCACAATGTCCGATGTTTCGTTGGGCGCCATTTGTAACGTTACATGCATGCTGAGTGTCATTTGTAACGTTTGGTTGGTCGTGGTGGGAGTTAAATGCAGACATACTCAGTACTTAAGATAAAACAACAAAGTTTATTAAAATGATGAGGGCTGAAGGGAAGTGGAGCAAGTCTTAATTTTACACAACTGAGAATACTATGAAAGGCTAAACACATACTCACAAGCTTCGGCCTAGCTCAATCGTGGCACCTTCTAATACTTCTCCCTATCTCTTGGCTGAGCTGCTAGATAAAACTTAATTAGACAGCCCGTGGCTGTATGTATTTCTTTATTCACAAATAATCAAAATGAAACTACTATAAAGTTTCTTACCCCAACCAACTCTCAAGTCAACTATCAAAACTCCTTTACACTTCACTGGAGGCTTCGCTGCTACTTTCAATTTGCTAGCACTTCGCTGAACAATAATCCACTTCGATATCTAATACCAGAGATCCTTGCTCGCTGGCTACCGCCACAGATGCTCTCTCGCTGGCTAATGCCAGAGACACACTCTCGCTGGCTAGTGCCAGAGACACTCCCCATTCACTCAAACCCAAGCTTTTATATGCTGCAAACTGAGATACTTCACATTAACATATTATTAATAACCGCGAGCTAACTGCAGAACCCGAAAGAGCACACACACTCTAGAAAGTTAAAGTAAAAGAGAGGATAGATGTCGCTTTTACGCTTACAATTGTTAAATTATTGACGTCACGATCTCAGAAATACTAGAGTGCCTTTATGCAAAGGTCACTCCCTCACAGATGTACTAATAAAAATATTCAGACATAGCTCGTAAAGTTTTATAGAAATATTATAGTAATAATATTTTTAGGTTTTTTTTTTTAATTTTATGTGTAAAAATCAATTTTCAGAAAAATGTATTTAAACATTTAATTGATGTTTTTATAAGTTATTCGGATGACTTCGATTTTAAACATGATTTGAACAAAAACAAAGTAGTTTTAGATTCGTAAAAAGTTGCACTTTGAAATAAAATTTCTGAAAAAAAAATCAATAAGTTTTGTGAAAATACTCATTTTAACTTCGTCGGTTACCTTAAAAAAGATAGTTATCTATATTTTAACAGTCAAATTGCTTACATATGTTACGATCTTCCAATCATCATTACTTAATAATTTTATTTAAGTACTACACTGTTAAAAGTCTTGTACTAGTTTGAACCAAATTTTGGTGCTCAATAGCCTGTTACTGTGTGAAATCTTGAACCAATATTTGGAGCTATCGTTAAAGCATAGTTCCAATAGTTGGAACGACGTTGAAATAGGAAGCGCCAAATGTTCGTACGAGATTTCACTATCTTATGGAGGCAGCTACTGGGCACTGAAATTTTTAACATTCCTTTGCTGCTTTAAAATCTTAGTTTTAATAAGTATTATTTTCTATTTTATAATATATCTTGTTAATGCATTTTAATAGTCTAAGAGCTAGCAGCGTCAAAAATCACGTCAAGGCTCATTTTGTAATATGTTTTTCGCTTTTATGGTAGAATACATTTGCAAGCGGTCTGGCAGTCGGGAGACGTTGCGTTTACCTGTGGCAGAAAGGGTTATGCAGGTCAAAAAACTTCAAAATCACGTCATTTTATCAAGGCTCATTTTTTAATATGTTTTTCCCTTTTATGGTAGAATACGTTTACAAGCGGTCTGGCAGTCGGGAGACGTTGCATTTACATGTAGCAGAAGAAGTTATGCAGGTCAAAAAGCTTCAAAATCACGTCATTTTATCAAGGCCCTTTTTTTAATATGTTTTTATCAAGCTTAAAAATTACAAGATATTACTCTTTGGATAGCAGACAACCTATAATTAATTTGCCAGAAACAAATTCGGTTGCAAAATTAATGCCAGACGGCTTTAACCGTCTAGATGTTTTGAAAAACCTGATTTTAATAACTAAGCGCTGGCAAGGTTTCAATTTTAAATTTTTGTTAAGCATTCTTTAATATGATTTTGAAAAATGAAAGATGATTTAACTTTTTTGTTACTTTAAAAAAGTAAAATGTGTGAATGACAAAACAAATTCTTCCCGATTTGGTCTAAAGTAGGTATTTTGGATTAATAAATACATCCATATTACGGCGCAAAGGCGTCTATATTTCATTTTGATATAGTACGTTTTGGACGCAACATTCGAACCTGTCCTAAAATTTATTTCACTAAATATATATTTCTAATTTATTTCTTTTATTTCTTACATTTTTATATTATTACATACATTACACAAAACAATTTTATTTTATATGTACCTTCGAGAAATCTCTTGTACTGCAAAAATGTATGTTAAAACTGTAAGAAAAAATATGATTTTTTGTTTGAAACATTTAAAGTAGCAAGTATTACTTTTTTAATTATGGCAGCGACATATGCAACTTTTTTCTCACATTAGAGTTCACTTCTTTGCTTATCTATTTACCATAACTCGTATCTGTCACAAAATTTACATTTCATTAACACTAGAACCGCGGAGACGGGTCATTTTGACCCGTACTCAGTGAAAAGATGTCGATTCGAACCAGATAAGTCTTCTTAAAATAATTTACATATAATCAGCACTAAAATTATTCAAAATAAATAAGTTAAATAGACAAATAAAAATTCTGATGTGAATTATTTTTATAAAACTTGGGTAAAATTTCCCACGATTCTAGTGTTAAATCTGTTTTTGTGATTTATTTCTTTTATTTCTAATATTTCTAAAAAATCACATCCATACTATAAAAAACATCGCATTACCATTTGTATATTCGAGAAATCTGTTGTACTGGGAAAAGTTACGTTACAATTCCGAAAAAGCATTAACATTAATATTTGAACGTACCATTTAATGTAATGTGTATTATTTTTTAGTGATGGTATAAATATGGATAACACTATTGTATTTCTTTGTTTCTTTAACTTTTCAATTTTTCACAATTTGTCACAAAACCTCCGTATTACTAAAATCTATTTTTGTGATTTATTTTCTAATATTTACATAAAGATTAGATACAATCTATAAAGCAATTTCGTTTTAAATATACTTTCCAGAAATGTGCTGTACTCGAACAATTTATGCTTCAATCGTTAAAAAAAGAATATTTGAATTTACCATAGAAAATAATGAGTATTCTTTTTGCAAGTATAGCAACGATATGTTCCAATGTTTTTCTCACACTTAAATACTTTCACCATTTGTGTTAGTGTTATACATTTCGAAAATATTCAGAATGATTTGCCTAGAAACTAATCTTTTTCGCTAATAACAAAAATATTTATTTCTTGATGTGTTCAAAATGAATAATAGCAGAATAAGTTTTTATGGCTTTCTTGTGCCATATGCCAATGCTTCTGAATGTATTCCCTGATGTTTTCTACACTTCAAACTGCATTTGATGGGGAAAAGATTTCGTTTAAAACTTTCTTTTATGGCAGGCAAGATCTATAACATAAATCAAATCTTCATCGTATTGCATGTAATTCTATTTCCACGTCAAATAACATGGTTTTGTAGCGGAAAATTTACTTATTTTTATGATATTTCAATTCGAAATATTCGAAAATCATATATATTTAACAAACTGTTTCTTCCTGAATTGAGTAAAAAAATAATATATTTTCCCGTACATTTTCATTAAATACAAAATGAATTTATGTGCATCCCTAGAATAATTAAAATCTTACTGTCTATATATCATTATTATTATTATAATCTCTGTAACAATAACTTTGCATGTATTTCTGTTTCTGTATAATCTGATTGGATGCAATATTTTTATTGCCAGCAACAGTCAATATCAATCAAATTTTTACTGCGGTTCTTGTATTTCATTTTCATAACATATACATACATCTTGAAAGTAAGAATTGAATTATTTAAAAACATATAATGTACAAATTATTTGAAAAAATTACAGTAAAAACATTTGAATGCATGATATTCTCATTGAATAAAGTAAAAAGTAGAATATAATTTTTTCACCAATTTAATCAAATACAAATTCATTTCTAAAATAGCAATAGTTGTAGGTTGAGACATTCACAATCTTGAAATATTCATATTTCAAACAGCACAATAAAAAAATGCTTGATGTTACTCTACACATGTGTTGGCATCGTGCTGCCTTTAATTATATGGAGTAATTTAACATATAATGGTGTAATTTAAATTGATATAACTGTTGTAATGCTACGCAATAGCGTCAAATATAGCAGTTTAACATCCTTCATATCGGTTAAATTACTTAATAAAAACGAGGCAGCAAGACTACTACCAATTTTATGGAAGAATGTTACACAATTTTTTTTTATAGTGATGAAGAAAAAAATCTATGCCGAATAATGAAGATCCAAAAAGTGGTATTTATCGCATATATTTTGCGCAATATTGCTATTTTATAAATGGCAATATAAGTATTGTTCATACTTTTGAGGCATTCGCTTTAAGTATCGGAAAAAAATCTTCTTAAAAGATAGAAATTTACTTCAAATTCTAGCAAGTGCTTTTTTCCTTAACCCTTTCAGACCTGACTTTAATGTTGTGAATTAAAAAAATATATACCACGTTAAAATATCATAATAGGGTCCTAATAAACATGTTTAAGGAAAAAATTTAGAAAAAAGTAACTATTTAAAAAAATAGGAAAATGTCCACTGGAATGGACAACCGGTCAATGAGTTTGCAGAAGTCAAATATTCAGCGCTTGAACCTCTCTTACAATTTTTGTTCTAAATCTCAATTTATTTACTTAACAATGCTAGATAAAGAAGCTATAACACTAAAAAAGTTTCAAAAAGTTTATACTATAGTAATTTTATTGCATATTTGGAGGTATACAGTAATAATACACAGCTTTGCAAAGCATTTTCACATATTCCTAATTTTGTATACAAAGAAAATGAGTTTTACATTATTTCACATGGAAATTAAAAAAACAATTTTTGCCCCTGTTGAAGCATAAATGCACTGTACATTTACTGCAGTAGATATGGGTTTTACCACTGCAACCGTAATTTTGACACCGGGTTGCTTCACGCTTATCATCAAATTTTGGCAAATGATCTACACAGTCATTCACAATCTCAGGATGAGGCCGAACTTCAACCTTTCTTTGACATGGCCTTTTATTTTGAACAATGGGTGATAATGATGGTCTCCCCCTTTGTTTATTTTCTGCCAAACCAACCGTACATAGATCTGAAGCTAATCTCATTTTGAAATGTAACAAATCTAGTATGTTCTTTTTTGGAATTCCTAAAGTGACGCTGTGTTTTTGATATTCTAGCCAGCTATTAACTGTTATTAAATCAATAGCATGGAATAGCATACGAAGAGTCCATTTTTTTTATTTTATGTGAATTCGATAGCAGCTTATCAATTGATCTAATTTATCTACCCATAGACTTGTTGAACAACTTAACTATTTCCGGTCTTTCGATCTGTATATGCTTCTTTTCTTTTTTGTCCCACCTTTCAACTAAATCTTTATTTTCTACGCGAATAAAGCTAGATGATAAAACAACAGGTTTATTATCATACCATTTGACTATAACAATTTTTCCGTCACCACTTACTAGCTCATCGCAATGTCCCCTCCCTTTTTTGCCATTTCTTTGTCACTTACAAATGGAGGATTATTAAATCTATTTATTCTAATGGTTCCAGCTGCATATATATCTCTATCATTAAGGCTTCAAACAAGTTGTAGGAAGAAAAATAATTACCAAAGTACAAGAAATATCCATCATGTATCCGTTTAGACAGATGCAAGACAACTGATGCTCCTAATCCTAATTTATCCAACAGATCCTTTTGTATTTCGGTAGAAGAACCCTGATATATAAGGAAATCATAAAACATGCCACTTTCACCACACAATAGAAATATTTTAATTCCCCAAGGAGAATGTTTACCCTTGACATATTGTTTGATACCCAATTTCCCCTTGAAAGGTACAATCTGCTCGTCAATACAAATATTTTTTTCAACCTTCAATTCATTGCATCTTTTTTTAACTGCATTGTATAGAGGTCTAACTTTGATGAATTTGTCTTTATTATAACTTTTAATTTCTAAATTATTGACAACATGAAAGTTAGATCTTATACTTATAAATCTGTCTCTAGACATATTTTCATAAAACATTTTTAAACCCAATTCCTTTTCTCAATACATTCTAATTCTTAGAAATTTGAGACAGCCCATTACTATATGCAAGCCTATAAAAATGAGCATTTCTCTTTCACATACAGGTTTAAAATTATTTCCATTTTGGATAGCATACATATTTGTTTTCTCAACCATATTTTGGATTTCACTTTCAGGCAAGTACTTTTGAAAATAATGTAATGGACAATGTTGTTCCAAATTTTCATCTGTTGTTTCATTTGTAAACTCCAAATCTTTAGTTTTGAATGATTTTCGTCTCCAACTGATATCTTTTTTCGTTGTAAGAAGAAATGATGAATCTGAATCAACCTCTAAAACTTCATCATCGGAACTTTCAGATGAATCATGGGCACCTACATATGTAAAAGTCAGTATTCAGTAATAATAATTTTGTATAATATAAAGCTTAAATTATTGGAAAATACTTCCAAAAATTTTAACATAATTTACCTTCAGAAACAGATTTATTATCACTATCAATAAAGCAATCATCATCAGAATCAAATTCTTCAATATCAGATATTTTTGCACTAGTGATGTACTCCAAAACTTCTTTCAAATCTTTAGAATTTTTCAAATTATATTTTTCAAAAATAAAAAATAAATATTTAATCCTCCTAATAATTTATTGTTGTTTTAAAAATAATTCAAATGTCTAAAATAAATTAAATTACAAAAAATTATAATTCAACTATCTAAAGAATCACAACCACCTGTACCGTATGTCCATTGTAATGGACATGCCATTTTGCTCTCATTTTGGCTAAACTATAACCGATAATAAAATAAAACTATTTCCAATCCTAAGATGAACTTAGAAACATTATATAAAAAAATCACTGACACATTAGAAGGAATTATTCAAAAAAATCAAAACAAAAAGAATACTCACGTTTTTGCATACCAAAGCCTGACGCCATTTTCAAAAAAAGCAAGCTGTAAAGATCTGTTAACTGTTACCAAACCAAAAACCGCAAAGATGTCAAAAAGATTAGTTATTCATCTATTCATGGAGCAAGTTTTAACTGTCTTCAGCTAGAGTATTAAAAGAGATAAGGTTTTAAAATGTATGTCCATTGTAATGGACACCAGGTCTGAAAGGGTTAAAGTCATTTCTTTCTAACTGAACAAAAAGGAGTACGGATCAAGATTCGACCCACAAACATTTGGTGTAAGTTACCAATGATTTGCCAGATGAACCGGTCTGGACATCTGGATGATCTTTCTCTCCCAGAAAACCTTGTAGATTATGACATTTGCTCTTATATCTGAATTAGCTCAATTTAGTGTATCGCAAGTAACGGAACTCCAAGAAACGTTGATATGCAAATGCATTATTATAGCCTTCAACACGATTATAACCTGCTTACGTATGCAACGCTTTTTGAAGTGTCACTATCTGCGATTTATTCTTTTGAGCTAGTTCAGATATTAGAACAGATGTCATAATCAACAAGGTTCTGTGAACGTTCCGTTTAGAAAAATTTTGTTAGAATGTGTTCTGGTGTAATTATGTTTCCAACTGCTACTTATGCTTTCAGCTACTCCTAACTAAAAGTAACTACCTTTCCCATTTGAAACGAAATGATTTTTTTTAATTAATGGGGCAAAATTCGTGAAAATATTCCCTAATGAAGCCTTCGGATACAAAACGAAAGTACTTGGACATTTAAAGAAGATTTCTATTTTAGACTTCTAACATCTGTATTATTATTTGCCATCCTTTAAGTAAACAGAAAAGGTTTATACTTCAAACTGTGCATTTTTTCTGAGCAGTTTATTGCAGAATAGTGCATTAAGTCATTTTACCCTTATTGGACACTTCTCGTCAAACATTAAAAACCAAGGTTGTAACATACTCGATCTGTCTCGTAATCAAGCCTCGCAGAAGTCGGTCAAAAAATTTAATTAATGATGCGCCAAATGTTGTTTTATATATTTGCATTAGAAATTTAGTACGTGTAATTCATTGCAACGGGAATATTTTTATATATTAGTACAGTTGTAGATTTCGCTAGGTTTAACTACGCTTTTTTAACTTCTTAAAAATAATTAATTTTTCTTCTTTTTTCTTCAGGTTTTCTTTTCATCGAAAAGAGTCTTACGAACATAACAAAAGATTCCGGAGAAACGGTCCGGATGCGATGCGAAGTGAGGGGTCACCCTGTTCCGAAAATCCGGTGGTACAAGAACGTGGCACCGCTCGAACCCGAGCGTGGGAAAGTGGACGTTCGGAAGTACAGTAACAGTTACGGTCGGATAGGATCCAGGTTGAAAATTGTTCACGTAGACATACACGACACTGGTTACTACAAATGAGAAGCAACCAACGAGAAGCACAGCGTAGAAAATACGGGTATTCTCATGGTAAAAGCAGGTACGTAAATCTGACCTTTTCTAAATATATTTCATAATAGACCAGGAAGATTTTTTTTATTATAGACCAGATTTTGTGTTTTCCTGTACTCAAAGGTATAAAAACATGGAGAACTGGGAGCAGAAAAACTCAGTGATAAACCTACCATTTATTTACTAAGATTAAATTTGCATGTATTTTCCATCAAATATGACATGGCAGACTAGTTGCATTTTAATATGCGAATAAAGTTTTAATTATAACTGAATTACAGTTTTCAACTCGATGAGGTAATGATTTGTGCAACCAGCTCCCTGTTCATAAGAGAGTAGTGATATTTGTATACGTTGAATTCTTAGATTAAAGGTTTTGTCCAATTTAAGTTAAAGCAGCTTCAAGATCTTTAAAACCATAAGCATTGAGAGAAATCAGGCAAACTTCCACCACTAATTCCAAAATATCAATTTTTTCTCAATCTTGGTTTTTAAAGATTAATAAAAAGTAAAAAAAAAGACGTTTTTTTTAGTTTGATTTTATTAATGATGTTTTTGTTTAAAACTGGCTCCAAACAAAGAGTTGCTATGTTTCATTTCTTGTTAAATTATTTAAAAAAATGCAACCACTGGTTATGAAGTTTTAAATCTCATTGTAGTGATAAATAGCATAAGATAGAGCTATAATAAACAACCATAATAGAAAAACAGCAAAACAATTGTTTGTGTCTAGTAAGTTCCTATGTAGAACGTCATGACTGACGCGAGTGGGAGCGTCGAAAAAGTATGCCTCGTTATTTCCTTCGTATTCATGAAGTCTGTCCCTATGGCAAAAACTCATTTAGACAGTTCACGAGTATTACTTTGTATTATTTTTTTCAATCATAATTTACATATAGTAACTTGGTGATAAGGGCAAACTTTATACAATCACTAAATTTAGTTGATTTAAAAATAATTTTGACCTATTAACTTTTATTATATTTTTGTTTTTATTCTCTTATGCTGGTACTCCAGTTTTTTCCTAATAGATATATCTATAAATGAGTAATCAATTCAAGAAAAGAACACATTCATATTATGAGTATTTATTATTAAAGAAGTGTTTGGAAACATAATTTTAATCCTAGTGCAGTTACTTTGGTACATACATGTATTACATTGGAGAAGTTGTTTATAAAGAATGACAACAAAAAAAATAAAAATTCTCACAAAATCTAAAAATTCAATGGTACAAGAACGAGTCACCCTTTGAAGAAGAATAGAAAAAATGTGAACGCTTCCTCGCATAGTAATGGCCAGAGAGAAAACGGGCCGTTTAGGCTCCAGGTTAAAAATTATTTATGTAGACATTCAGGACACTGATTTTTATAAATGCTAACCAAACAATAAGAAACTAAGTGTTGAAACGATAGATATCATTAATATGTACAAGGGTTGGACAAAAATATGGAAACACCTTTTGAAATGCATGTTTGAAAAGAAAAATTGATTATAATGAACTATCTTGATGGCACTGGAGTTTTTGCCTACTGACGCCACGTATACAACTTCGTAAAATCGCTGCACCGTTCAGTCGTTGTTGGAGCACTGTTATGTGAGGTTATCATTGCATTATGTCAGAGTTAACAGACTTCGAACGTGGACAAATTGTTGGCGCGCGTATGGTGGGTGCTTCCGTAAGCAAGGTAGCCGAGGTTTTTAGTGTTTTAATCAACATTTTTAATCAACAAAAGTGAAATAAATTTGTGCACACTTTTATCCACTGTTTACTATATTCTCGTGAAATAATCGGTTACAAAAGTTTACTTTTGCTTGCGATTACATGTAATTTGTTTTTCTATGTGACGTTATTAGACATTGTGGAGTTCCTGGCAGGAAGGGAAGGATTGCACTTTTTGACCTTTAAAAGTGTAAAATCTCAAAATATTCTTGGGTGAAATTTATACGCTCTGGGAGATATTCCTCCCGGGCAACACCCTGATTTTAGCATTGAACATGGGGGGGGGGGGGAGATTTTTCCCAGTTCTTTATCTACATTTATCTGTGATCACAAAATTTGTTACACGTTTTCCTGATAAATTCAGAGGCCTTTTTGCTTTTTTTTTTTTCATTTTTTTTCTCTTTTAATTATAGTTTTTCATCCTTTATCGCCGAATAAAGTGTCCACTATTCGGAATGTCCGTTATTCAGAGGTTAAACATACAAAAACTTAGGTTTTGGGAGTGGGGATTGGAAAACTGTCCGTTAAATAGAGGTGTCCGCTATTCGGGAGTGTCCGTTATGGAGGTTTTACTGTATTTAGTAACACATCCACTTTTCTAATAATTTTTTTAAAACTCAAAATATAGAAGTTTCTTATGTTTTATCCAATGATAAGATACATTTCAAGACTTATATATCCGCATTTAATTTTTCTGAATTGTACTTTACGTGCTTTGGACAGTTACCAGAAACGTTGATTTAAATCCGAAAGATATTTAATATTTTGTGAGCATGTTTCTATGTTTTTAACTTTAAAAAAATGTTTCATATATTTATTGTCTGTAACTTTAATCCTTTTTTATCCAAGGATATATTTCTAAATAACTGATATTTTTGAGTTCAGAAACGTAATATCGTTGAAATATAAGCTAAACAACAACAGAAATACTTAAAAGATCTTCAAAATCATACTTGGCTCATCTTCAAGAAAAATAATGAAAATATTTTTTCTTTATATTTTACTTATATTTTGTGATGTTTAAAATAAAACCAGAAATCCAATTCTCAAGATGTAGCTTTTCAAATTTATTCCTTTAATCTGATTTGTTATGTTTGATATTTTTGTTTTCTGATGATAAATGTCTTTTTTCCCTATCCATATAATATCAAGTCACCATTTGAAATATATCTTCACTCTAAATAAAACAGAGTCACTATTCATTTCAAAGGAGTGAATATTCAGTCGTTCGAAGAATTAAGGTATGCCCTGCCCAATCTATTTAAAGTGAATATAAACTCTGAGTAAAAGCGGAATTGTTAAATCTCTCAAAGAGTGGATGGTCCCTCTTTGGAAGTAATAGGCATGAATAAATACTCTTTCAAAAAAGGAAGCATACACTCTTGTAAATGGAGTGCGTTTTAGTACCAAAAGAGGGTAATTTCTAAAATTACTTTATAAAATGTAGTTTTAGAAAACTCAGAAACACCGTATTTTGGTGCTTTTCGCTATTTTAGTCCATGTATTTATTCGAAGTTGAACCGAAATTTTAAAAGTGTGTAATGCCAGGCTTTCATTCTCATCCAGGTTGTAAAATTTTTACTCTGAACAACAAGGTGAAATATTACGATCTTTTCTCGAGAGGGAAAAAATCCATTCTTTAAGGAGCGTATTTTTAAAAAGTTCACTCAAAAACGAGTGAAAACGCCTTTCACTCTCTCAAAGAACGAACTTTTTGCTCCTTTATAGAAGTCCAAATACATAAGATTCTTGCGTTTTATACAAGTGTATAGCGTGCTGTAAAAAATAATAATAAATGGATATATATATGTATATATATATATATATATATATATATATATATACATATTATTTTTAAGTTTGTATAAGATTAAAGTTTTTTTTATATTAGTTTATAGTAGCAAGTTTCTAACATTTTCTTTTAAAAATTCAAAATGTATATGTTTCTTATGATAAGATATTTCTTTAATCCTGTACTGCTATTTAATTTCTCAGAAATGATTGTTACGTGTTTTGGACAATTACCAGAAACATCGCTTTGAAACCGAATGATATATTTGCGGCTAAGTTTTTATGTTTTTAACTTTAAAAAGATTTCTGATATTTATTGCTTGTTGTTTAATTTGTTTCTCACGCTTGCAACATTTTCTTTTAAATCTCAAAATTAAAACGTTTCTTATGAAAACGATAGGGTGTCTTTCAAATCCTATATACCCGGGCCATCAGTATAGCGCACTGACGTTCTACCGACTAAACCACATGGAACGACACCCAGCAAGGAACTTATCACTGTTACTTGTTGGCAAGGCTACAAACGCAGCACAAAATGGAATATAATCCATGCCGGGTTCGATTCCCGGCATGGAACCTTTTTCACTGGGTTGGAATTTGCGCCTTTTAAGCAATTCAAAATTTGATTTTCATTTGATATGTTATATTCAAGGCGAATTTTCTCTCTCTGGAAAAATTTCCGTGCATTCCTATAGTGCGTTTTAAGTTTAATTTTTCAGTGGCTTACTTTAGACAATTACCAGGAACATTTGCTCGAAGCGAATGATATTTAATATTTTGCGGAGAAGTTACTCTGTTTTTAACTTTAAAAAATATATGAGGACCCCAGAAGCCAAGGGGTACAAGTGACAAAATTTCGATTTGGAGTAAATTGAGTTTAAAGATATTTATCTTAAACTCAATATCTTAAAGTAAGGATATCTTAAAGTAAGGATAACTTAAAGTAAGGATCGAACTTTAAGATATCCTTAATGTACGGATATCTTTGTACTCAAAGATAATCTTTGAGTACAAAGATTAAAATAGATGAGTTTAAAGATGTTCCACTGATGTTAAATTGGAACATCAATAACAACTGAGTGGATTGAAATAGGAAATTTCTGCTTGTTGCATTCTGGTCTTTGAGCTCTTATTTCAGTAACTGTTAAAAAATAAAGTACAACTTTCTTTAAATGTATAACTAATCAATATTGTTTGTTTTTCGAAAAAAGTGGTTTGCCTCTATAACTCAGCAAATAATAAGAAAATCACTTATATTTCTTTACCTGAAATGGAAAAAGCATATTTTTCGGTCGTCTGTGTATTTAGTTTATTTTTTTCAATTTTGTCCCTTATACCCCTTGGTTTCTGGGGTCCTCATATCTGATATTTATCGCTTGTTATTTAATTCTCTGTTTATCTAACCATATATTTCTTAAAATATTACCCTAAAAGTCATTCAGTAGCTTTTCAAATTTATTATTTCACTCTTACTTAATAGATAGTATAGTTTCATTTTCATATGGTAAATGCAACATTTCTACAAATACTTAGCCTCAAGGAACACTTCAAACATTTTCATTCAAAAACTCAAAGTAAATAAATTTCTTATGACAGGTAAGATGTCCTACAAGTTTTATACCGCTGTTTAATTTTTGAGCAATGCACTTATGCGTTTTGAACAGGTAACAAGGACATTGGTGTAAAACACAAATATATTAAAACTCAGAATGTATGCATTTCTTAAGTTTTGTAAAACACATTTTTGAAGTTCTTTATTTTCTTCTATCTTTTCAGAATTGTACTTTACGTGCTTAAGACATTTAACAGAAACATTGTTTTGAAACCAACAGCTATTTAATGAGTTTCAAACTTTAAAAAGATTTCTGATATTTATTGAATGTAATTTCAGTCTTTGGTTATCCAAAGATATTTTTCTTAAAAAGTGATATTCTTGAGTTCAGGTACCTAACATCGGTAATATAGAAGTTAACACAACAGATAATAATCAAACGATACTCAAAAGGAAAATATAGCTCGGCTTCCAGTAAAGTAATGAAAGTATTTTTTTTTCCTTTACTTTTCCTTACGTTTTCGTTCTTTCAAATTATGCAAGAAAATACGCTCTATAGGTATAGCTGTTCAAATTTCTTTCTTTTATCTTATTTCTTAGATACGATCTTACCATTTTCTGATTAAAAATCTACCAAGCACTTACAGGAACAAAAGGCCAGTGGCGTGGTGGTCAATATACCTCTCCGCCACGCTCAGTGTGAGTTCGATTCCCGACTGCGCAAGGTAAACTCAGAATTTCATTCCTTCGAAGTCGATCAAATGAGTACAAAGCGTACTTGAGAACTAAACGCCAGAGTTCTCGCATTGGGCTAACCACCTGTATGGAACCACTTTTATGACACGGGACACATGCAGCAAAGACCCTTGGGTCCAGGATCTAGTAAACAGGGTTGGGCACTGTAGGCCCTATTCCTTCATGAATCGTATAAACAGCAGGTTTACATTATTTAGTAGCAACAGACGCTTCTAATATTTATTTTAAATCTTCAAAATATTTTTGCGTTTCAATTTTGGTAATACACAAGAAACTTATATTATTTAATATAATAAATAAATGAATAATTGTTTTAGTCCCTGTCAAAATGATAAATAAACTTCATATTAAAATGGTCAATTTCAATAAAAAATCCTCTTTTTATTCAATTTTACTAAAATCGTATTTTTTTGTGTATGTAGTATTTACTTCCTTTTCCCACTGATCAGCAGCTTTTTAATTCCTTGAAGAGCGGCGTGATACAATATGTCACACTTAATTTTAATGAACATTAGAATCATAATATTTTTTAATCAATTTCCCGACCTGAGTTTAAAAATGATTATTGTTGAATTTCAAAAGTGCAAAAATTATTCAAATAAAGTTCAATTCAAGTTTTACTTTATATGGTCCATGTGTGTAAAATGAATGCAATGTTTTGACAACTTGAAATTTTGTTGATAAAATTAGACTTTGTTGAAAAAATTATCTTTGGTAATAGGACCAATAGGAGATCAGTCTTATATATGAACTCAAGCTAGAGTTTGAGATGAAAGCACTAAAAGACATTATTGATTTAACAACCTTTCTCCATCCAGCAAAAGACGCATTGTCACAAATTGAAAGGAATTGGGAAAAGATAGCAGGTGATGAAGATGGTCCTTTTCACAAGTTGGCAGGCGGACAGTTTAGACAAAGAGAGTTAGAACAAACAGCATTTAAGATACAATGGCGTCTTTATCTAACAAACGATGGGTATTCATAAATGTTTTAGGCAAGGATTATGCTGCTTACAAAATTTGTAAGGCCGGTGGATCACTCAAATTAAAATAGACCAGTTCATAATAGATTTCAGAATTATTTACTGGATTATATTCGATAATACCCCTGTAGTTGAATCGCATTAATAGTTTAGGAAATATTGCCTGTCTCCTTTAGCTTTATAAATTAAAGAACAAGTTTTGTAAAATATTATTATAACTAATTGTTTTATTAATTAGAGTAAAATATAATTCGAATAATATTGTTACTATTTCCAATTAGAATAAAATCTTTGACATGCGAACCCCTAAGTATTTCTAACAGTGTCTAACAGTCTCACAGATTGCTTTTTCGTTTCAATTTCCGCAGCTTAACTTCGATTTAAAGTTTAATATTTATTTTAACTACACGTACTAGTGAAATTTATTTTCTTTTGGACTCTTACAAGGAAGGTCACCATAGTGGGCATACTGAGAATTTTTTGAAAAAAATACTAATTAAGCTACTTATGTATTTAATTAATGATCATTCAAAATTAGCAGCGGAATTACATTAGAAATTATGTAAAAAAAAATAAAATATTTTTGAATATTTGGCGTGAAAAGCCGAAAGCACCAAACGATTTGGCATTCTGCACTTCTTCTCGCCAAAAGCAAACGATTCTAATGTAACTGAAAATGTTGGATGTTTGGAATGCATGTTAAAGGTATTTTATGAATTTAAACATAAACAATGAGAGAGTTTAATATATTATATGCATATATATTGCACTATATATATATATTACTTGTTGGGATAGTTATTTAAATTATTATTGGGAAAAATATTTTAGTAAATAAAAATAGTCATAGAGAAAATTTATTTCTATACATTTAAGCGTTTTCAAAAATAAAAGCCAGATGTTTCCATGGCAACAAAATCGAATTGACAATGTTCAATTGGACTTTGAGCTTGAAGAAATTTTAATTAATTAAAATTATGAATTTTGTTTTAAATCGCAAATTTTGATGATTAAATTTGAATATAAATACATATAAATATGGATGTAACAAAATTATACTTAAAACAACCTAAAACTGTCAAAACTAAGATTATTTAAATTAAATTTATCTGAACAAGTTCAACATAACACTTTTTTTTCCTTTAAGTGTATTTGATATGAAAAAATATTTTTTGTGATTGCATTCCATCTCCAACCTTTGATAAATCGCCAAATAACGAAATTTTGATTATTTTTTTACGAGCACTGCATGGAGGTTCCGCCGAAAATTCTTTTATAGACATATATAGCCTCATGAGAAGAACATTCTGTATTTTTTTCAGAATTTTCGGAGTATGTCTGTATGGAGACCTTCCTTGTTAGTACTATGGCTAGAGACAGGTAAATGTTAAATATAATAATCCTAATATAACAACTGTGCTTTATCCCCCCCCCCCCCGAAATAAAAAAAATGCTTGTTTTTCTTTTTGGTTTGTCTTTTTGAAACTTTATTTTTTACATTGCATTTTTTATTACAATATAATTTTTTAGCCAAATATTTTACAGAATATAGATAAATAATTCTATTGCAGTTATTTATTTGAAGATTCAATATTGATAATTAAAATGAATGGATTTAAGCAATTGTGAGAAGATAATTTCGTGGGCAAAATGGCGCATAATTGAATATATAAATGATAGGTATGATTGGGAAATTTTGAAGCTGGGATGAATGGCACAGTCTCATTCATCTCTAAAGTCATTGAAACATTTATTTATTAACAAAATAACATTGTATAGGTTCATAAATTAATCTATTGTAGTAATTAGTATTAAACATTTTTATTGTATAGTTTGTTTTATAAAAATTAATATTAAAATTTAATTATTATGTTGTAATCAAGGTTAAATAATTTATTCAAAAGTTGCTATTGAAATTTTGTCAATATAGATAGAATTGTTAATATATATTTAGCAATAGATCAATTGGGAAAAATTATAATGAATTTTGAGATTTTGCTAAAATAAATCTCTAGTCGAACTACCATTAACATAATTTTATTTGTGCATGATATGTAAGAAACATTTAATTAATATCGATGTTGCGAATGAAAAATATTAGCTATGTCGTTTTGAAAGACATATTTCACATTTATTTTACATTTATAGTGTCTTGTAAGTGAGAAAAAGGAATCGATAGAAATTCGAAGTTTGCATTACAAGTTAAAACTGAACCCCAGTACAACTCCTAAAAAATATTTTTTTTTCGCTGAAATGTATGTACATCGATTTTACAACACCAGATTTTCACTTTTTTTTTTTTTTTTTTTTTTTTAACTTTGAAGTTTGAAATTTACGAAAACTCTTTACGTGATGCTAAAAAGAGAAAGTCATTTTCGACGTAATCGCTACAAACTGTATAAAAATCAAACATGAAAAGCGAAAAAAAATGACACAAACCAATAATTTCAGGATAGTGTTATTTTTTAATAGATAAAATAGCAAATAAATATATGTAGTAAAAGTTTGAATTGCTCTGAAGTGGTGTCTAGGGTAAAAAGATGGCCCAGGCGTTTTTTTGGTGAAAAACTTAGTTTAATGTTCTGGGTTATGTAAGTACACATATATAGACTGGAACACAATTATGTACATTTTTATGGATTTGCAAAAATAAGAAAACGAACTGGAACAGGCCGTCTGCCTATCCAAGCTTGCCGTTATTCCATTTCCCACAGGCCCATCTGACCTGGGTTCCGCTCCAAAATATGCGGACAGCTACAGAACCGTCTGTTCTCCGCTGAATTCCGCGAACATCTGTCCTCTTCTAAAAAAAACTACTTACACCATCACAATTTACCGTTAGTCGCGATGATAGGATTCTCATCACGAGCCTCTAGATGCTTACTCAGCAATAGAAAGTTCATTGCCACAGCTGTTACTAAGGGCCTTGTGGATGGATCCCACAACTCGGCCTACCTGACCGTGCTGGGTCCTCCCAGTCATCATCTGCTCTTAAAACAGACTGGTACCGGATGACTTTTTACAGGCGTCTAATATTCACAACAAACTAAATAAAATAAAATAAATAAAACGCACAAGATAATATTAAAGTCAATTTTTTTTTCTTGATTGTCTCTTGGACACAGTTCTGTCCTTGATTTACTTATATTAGTCCAAAACAAATTTCGTCTATCGTTCATCACAACATATAATAACAATAACAAAAATTAATACTAAATGCTAATAAAAACAATAATAATAATCACACACATTTTATGTCAAAGCACAGTTGCTTTGCTTTAGTTAGTAGTAGTCCATGGTTTCATATGATCTGCAGCACTAGAGGTCATCTGTGGACCTTCATGGTCTCCAATTTTTCTCACATTGTAACGATCGTTTCTTTTTACTGTGGTGATCTCATAAGGGCCAAGAAACTTAGGCTTTAGTTTGGTGCCTGTCCCAAACTGCGTTTTTTGAATGGCCACCAAATCACCGAGCTTATATGTGTTGGCCTTTTTTCGCTTTCTGTTGTACGTTTTCACATTTTCCTGCTGTATTTTTAATATGTTTTGCTTCGCTATTTCTTTATTAGAATTCCTTTCCGATACGAATGAATTTAATTCCTCATCATCTAACAACTCTTTAATTCGCATGTCGGTTTTTTGCCGCATTTTTACTCCTGTCAATAGTTCGAAAGGTGGGAATTTGGTACTTCTCGATACGGTGCTATTTATGATGCGTTGTACGGGCGCGACAAATTTGTACCATTTGGTGGGATCTTCTATGCTAAGTTTTGCTAAAATTGGTATAAGAATTCTGTGCATGCGCTCTTTTTGTCCATTCCCTCTCGGAATCCCTGTTGTTATTGGAATATGTTCTATATTCTCTTCCTTGCAGTATTCTTCAAAATCGGCAGAAGTGAAAGCCGGACCTTTGTTGGTGACTATCCGCGACGGATTTCCGAAAATATCATGTTGTCGGGTTAACTTATCAATGACTTCTTTAGCGGCTGTCGTTTTAACCGGGTACAGCCAAACAAATTTAGTGAATGCATCCACAACGGTAAAAATATGATTATAATTTTTATTTGTAGATGGCATGGGACCAATGTGATCTATGTGATAAGTCTCGAGGGGTATATTTTGTTCGAGAATCGGGTTTAGTAGGCCTTCTCCTTTTCCCTGCTTTTTATTGCAAAGTATACACTCTACGCAGTTGGCTATGACGCTCTCAATTTGTTTTCTTAATTGGGGTATATAATAATTTTCTTTCAGAAGTGTTTCGGTTTTAACTACGGCATAATGACCTCTGCTATGAATATTGCGTATTATTTCCTTTTGCATGTCGGTAGGGATCATTAGAAGTTCTCGGTCATTTTCATATTTGTATACGATATCGTTTCTTATAACATATTCTGAACTTTCATTTTTTTCGATCAATTTTTTTATTGCTTGTATGTATTCGTCTTCTTGTTGAGCATTCTTTATTTTTAATGTTAATTCATCATGCGATCGGGTGACTATTAGCACTGTATTTCTACTTAATGCGTCTACATGTTTCATTTGGGATCCTGATCGGTGAACAATTTCATAATCAAACTCTTGTAAAAACAGAGCCCATCTGGCTATTTTTGGCGTAATGTCTTTTTTTGTCCATGTTTTTTTGGAATGCGGAACAATCTGTCATAATTTTAAATTTAGTGCCTAATAAGTAGTTTCGGAATTTATTAACTGATTCTATTACCGCGAGAGTCTCTAATTCGTAACTTGAATATTTCGCTTGAGTAGGGGTAGTTTTACGGCTCATGTAATAAATAGGATGTAAACTTTTGTTCTCTTCTTCTTGTCCAAAACCTATGGCGCTAGCATCGGTATGCAATTCTAGCCTAGCACCTCGTCGGAATGTATGCAATACTGGGGGGTTCACTAGTTTTTCTTTAAGCGTCTCAAAAGCTTGTTTTTCAATAATTCCAAATTTAAATGTATTTCCTGCCCTTAATAAATCACTTAAAGGTCTCGCTATAGTTGCATAATGGGGGATGTATTTTCTGAAATAAGAAGTTAGACCTAGAAAACTGTGTAATTGTTTAAGGGTGCGGGGTTCAGGGAATTTCTTTACTGCCAAAGTTTTGGCTTCCGAAGGTCTAGTAGTTCCGTTCTCGACAATATAACCTAAAAACTCAATTTTCCGTTTAAGGAATTGACATTTTGCAAAATTAAATTCTAATCCGTAATCCGATGCAACTTCTAATACACGTTTCAGTTTCAATAGAGCCTCTTCCTCAGTCTCCGCGAGTACTACGCGAGGACATCGTCTAGGTAAACTAACATTATTTTTTCTTTAATTAATTGTTTAAAAACAGCTTGTATGTATCTTTGAAACTGTTGAGGGCCAAGTGAAAGTCCGAACGGGAGTTTTAGGTACTCGTACTGAGAGTTATGTGTGACAAATGCTGTGTATTTTCTGCTGTCTTCCGCTACGTCTATGTGGAAAAAACCATTTTTTAAATCCAAAGTAGTAAAAACCTTCGCGCTCTCAATGCTATCTAACACGTCCTCAATCCTCGGTAAGGGAAAATTATCTTTAATTATTTTTTTATTTAAGAGTCTATAATCAACGCAAAGTCTCCAAGAATCGTCTTTCTTTCGCGCTAATACGATAGGAGATGCATAATTAGAGTTACTTTCCTTTATGATTCCCATTTCCAGCCATTCGTTTATCTGTTTGTCGACAAATTCCTGTCCTGGAAATGCTAACCTACGCGGTCGTTGTGCTATCGGAATATCATCTGTTAATATTATGTTTACTTTCAACTCCGTATCCTTAATTTTATTTGGTTTATAATTAGAGATCAATTCTGTTAGCTCTTTTTTGATGGTTTTGTTTGAAATGCGATTTACTTCAATTTCCTGAAAATTAATCGAATCGGCTGTTTCAGCTAAATAAATTTCTGTATTTTTTGTTAAGTCTAAACACGGTTCAATTTCCAATAATTTATTTTCATGAATGCTTGTTTGCATGTTTACGCTTTCACTGCAGTCTAAAGCTGTCTCATTCTGTTTAATTTGTTCTTTTCCCACACATTCAGCTGTCGAAGCAATCTTTTCTACCATGGGACTGTTTTGCTTTTCTGACCGCAACATCGTAAGAAATCTGGGTGTAATATAGCTGACGCGCTTGATTTTTGTCACGACTTGTTCTCGTGGAAACGCAGTGACGTAATTTACTCTCACTTCCCTTAATTTCCGTTTCCCCGTAATTTGCAATCCCTTTTCTGTAATATTGAAAGTTAACTGTTTTAGAAAATTATTCCCCAAAATTATGGAGTGATTCAAATTTTTTACGATGTATAAATCTGCATTTACTGAATAGCCATCTATTTCAATATTTACTGTTATGAATCCTAGGGGAGTAATTTGGTTACCTCCAATTCCTGATAACACTAAATCGTTGTCGTGTAATTTAGGGCATCCCAAAGTTTTATAAATTTCGTTACTACACATGTTCACATCGGAGCCTGTGTCAACAAGACTTTCTATATTTTTATCTAGAATTCTCACATTTTTCATTATTTTATCTAACGAATTCGAGGTATTGCTTACGGCTGCATTCGCATTTTTTGCGGAATTATATGTACATTGGTCAGATCTGTGACCAGGTGTTTTTCACCTCCAGCAAATCGGGCCTTCTTTTTTTCGGGGGCAGTGTTTCGATATATGGGACAATTCATTACAATTGAAACAGCGAATTTTTTCATTTGAATTTTTCTGCGCACCCGTGAAATTTTTTTCATATGATACACGACTCGTATCATTTCGGTGAAACACTCTATTATTTTCAATACCCTGATTTAGGCGTTTCTTAAATTCCATCTTTGGATGTTTGGTTTCATCTTTCCGCAAATTAATTCGGGCAGTTTCAAAATCATCCAACTTACCTGTCAATTCCTCTAAATTTGTAATTTTGGGTAATTCATCACAAAAATGTTGTTTCATTTCAAATGACAACTTTCTCCTAATTTGTTCAATAATTAGAATATTTTTTAATTCCTCAAACGTTGATATTTGTAATCCCTCTAACCATTCATTCAAAAAATTTGAAAGTTCAAACGAGAAATCTTTCCACGATGCTAAATTTTCCTTCTTATGTAAGAAAAATTTTTGTCGAAACTGTTCGGGCGTAAGTTTAAAACGTCTTAATAGTATTTTCTTTACTTGATCATATTCGTTCGATTTTTCCTCACTTTCACGATTTATTAAACTCACTATGTCGAGCGGTAGTAATGCCAGAATATATGTTACCCATTCTTCCTTAGGAATTTCTAACCGTTTTGCCTGCCGTTCGAATAAGGTTAAATAAACACTAATTTCCTCCTCATTATCGTATCTTTTTAACAGTTTTAAAACATCGGGACCTTTCCCTATTGCCGCTGAATTTATTACTTGAGCTTTATTATTCTCTAATTCTAATATCTTTAATTGATATTCGCGATCTTCCGTTTCTTTAGCTTTTAAATTCTTCTCCTCCTCCTCGCGTTCGCTAACTATCCCACTAAGCAAATTTTTAACAAAGTCTTCATCATACCCATCTGATTTAACCACCATATCAGCCAATACACTTTTAGTTGCATTCTCGGGCGGGTTCAGGCCCAATTCGATCACCAAAGTAATCAGATCTATTTTTTTCGATCGAATTAAGTGATTCATAACTATTTTTTATACACATAAAAACAAATAATATCAATGCACATATAATAAAAAATATATCTATATCTCAATATATTTTATACCCTTTTATATATATATTTCAATAATTGTTTACACACACACATATATATATCTATAAACATAGCACTTACTTCACATAGCACTTACTTTACCAGAGAATATTTTTTTTCGTTTTAATCTAAAAAAAATTTATGCAAGTACGACGGCTGGCATGTTTTTTAAAAAAATAAATAAATAAATAGCCTGCAAAAAAAAAAAAAAAAAAAAAAAAAAAAAAAAAAAAAACACAGCAGGATTTTTCACTACGTACGATTTCGTAATGGTCAACTTCACTTTGAAAAAGAGAAAAAAAATATAGTCTGCGAAAAAAAAAACACAGCAGACTATTAAAAAATTTTTCATAGATATCAACAGTCTGCGAAAAAAAAAAGCACAGCAGACTTTTTTAAAAAAAAATTGCCACTAGATGAAAAAACAAAACAAAACAGCGGCTTCTTGTTTCTTTTTTTTTTCACTACGAGAAAACTGTTTTATAGTTGCAGGGGGAAAACACAGGTTTTTCTTTTTTTTTTTTTTTTCTCTCTTTCCGAAGATTCATAAGGCGCTCCTTGCTGAAAGATTCTGAAGATTGACCCAACATCTGCGCTGACTGTCTACGGAAGGGAGGGGCCCACAAATTTCCACAAGTTTCACTCCGTTGAAGCTAGTTGACGACGATGACCGTCTTACGAGAGGGGGGGGGGATTCTCTCATCTAATCCTTCCCTCAAATTTCTCTTTCCAGAAACTGATCCAGGGCGAGCACCCACGTTGTAGTAAAAGTTTGAATTGCTCTGAAGTGGTGTCTAGGGTAAAAAGATGGCCCAGGCGTTTTTTTGGTGAAAAACTTAGTTTAATGTTCTGGGTTATGTAAGTACACATATATAGACTGGAACACAATTATGTACATTTTTATGGATTTGCAAAAATAAGAAAACGAACTGGAACAGGCCGTCTGCCTATCCAAGCTTGCCGTTATTCCATTTCCCACAGGCCCATCTCACCTGGGTTTCGCTCCAAAATATGCGGACAGCTACCGAACCGTCTGTTCTCCGCTGAATTCCGCGAGCATCTGTCCTCTTCTAAAAAAAAAACTACTTACACCATCACAATTTACCGTTAGTCGCGATGATAGGGTTCTCATCACGAGCCTCTAGATGCTTACTCAGCAATAGAAAGTTCATTGCCGCAGCTGTTACTAAGGGCCTTGTGGATGGATCCCACATATATGCCTAGTGATAAACTTTAGACGTAATCAGTAATATGTGATAATCTCGTATAAATATATTGATTAAGACAAAGAGAACAAAAATTCAGTCTCGCGTTTATTAAATAAAACAAGAGCTTAAGAAGAAAGCCACAAAGGACATTTATTGATTTTATCATTTTTCTCCGTCGAGAAAAAGTCGAGGTTGTCACAGCTTCAAAGCAATTAGGGGAATGTAACAGGTGATGAAGGTGGTTCTTTTCACGAACTGACAGTTTATGCGAGCAGCAATTAAGATAAAATAGCGTCCTTAATACAACAAAAGATCGATGTTTGTATGTATTTTAGGCACGGATTATGCTGTTCAGAAAACTTATAAAGCGGATTGAGGTGATGATGACTGAATACAGAATTATTCATTGCTTTGTAACTGAAAATTACCACAATATTTCGGTGCTTTTAATAATTAATTGAATATAAATGATGCATAAAATATACATTTTGTAGCATTACAAAAAATCCTTTATTTTATTTAAATATTTTTTGACAATATATTGATATAGTATGATGCCATTTGTCTTTACTTGGCATTTTACTAACCAGTGATTTTTATTAACTTTAATTTTTTGATGTTAGGTAAATACCGTATATACTCATGTATACCGCGCACGCGTGCATAACGGTCACCCCGTAGTTTACAAGAAAAAATGGCGATTTTTTTAAATCTCATATATAACGCGCACCGTAAATTTAATATGCAAATGAATAAATAACTAAATACATTTTAGTAAGGAAAGTCGAAACAAACATTACATCAGGCAGAAAACAAAGCAAAAATACATTTTTAGATTTCGGGTAAGGATTGACTGATGGCAGTGAGAATTGCTAATTAGAGTTTAAATAATTTTACCAGCTCTGTTTTATAAAAAAGTGCAAGGAGTGCAAAAAGATGCAGAATTACTTCAATTAAGTAAGGTTTTCTAAGAGATTATGTCTTCTTTAAATACATTTCATGATTCATATATATATATCGTGTGTTTACATACAGCAGTAAAAAATTATTCCGTATATAATGTGCATCTAGGCGTTTTGCCCTAATTTTGGGGGGGGGAAAATCGGACATTATACACGGGTAAATACCGTATTTAAAAATATGCATCTATAACTCAAAGGTCACACTTGTTTCTTAGCATGTATACAAACGTTTTGTAAATAGATGTAAAGTGATTAAAATATTGAAAAAAATAAACTAAGACAGATTTGAATGCATTTAATAAAATTATATAAATGTATTCAAGTTTGCTTACTTTATTTTACTCAATTTTGTAATAGCTTTTTTAATTCAGGAGTTAAATGTATATCTATTGCAGATGTAAACTGGTTTAAATTTCATTTAAAAGAAAAACGGGCCAGTGCATATCTTACAATTCATTTTATTTTACTGAAGCACATTTAGATGCCTGTTTTCACAATATGTTCAGTTATACATTCATAATATTTTTGATTGATTTTATTACCAGTATCTAAAACGATATCTATATTTTTGCATCTGACCTTGTACCACTAAAAACTATCACATAAGTAAGATGGACAGCCCATTCAACAGTCGTTAATATTCTACCATTTTGTACATAAAATATTTTTTCAACTGTAAATACTTTTTATTTATATTCAA
Organism: Maratus speculifer; assembly: GCA_964019185.1. Taxonomy (NCBI): domain Eukaryota; kingdom Metazoa; phylum Arthropoda; class Arachnida; order Araneae; family Salticidae; genus Maratus; species Maratus speculifer. Next base: position 270,517,753 of record OZ025300.1, read on the forward strand.
AATATTTGTATGCGTAGCATGATATGATGTTGTTTTTCAAACTTTTGTATTCATGCTTTTATTTAACAAAAATAAATTAATAAATAAATAAATAAATAAACAAATAAAAAAATAATTAAAAAAGAAAAAAAAAACATGATTTTCTGAAATACAAATTTAAAGACTATAACAGGTTCATACATCATATATAGAGTATACAAAAGTCTTTCTGCACAAAATTATATTGTCGAAATGCAATTATAAAGCTTGCCCCAAAATGCTTCTCTTTATTGAAAATTTCCTTTAGTAAAGAAAAATGATCCATAGCTGCCAAGAGATGGCACAATACACTTATATAGTTACAGAAATATACATCAAACCTTAAGCTAAGTAAGCAATTGATTTTTGATCTCTGCAGTTAATCCCCATTCAAAAAATCTTCTTCGGATATTTGTGCCCTTCGCTTTTCTTTAATCATATTTTATTAGGGAAAAAAGTAAATTAAAAGTGCTATTACACGAGGGGTCAATGATGCTTTGAATTCCAGGCGCCTATATATTATCCTATTGCTCCAAGTTAGTCGCTCGGAAAGCACGCGATTCACTTGTGTTGGAGCGTCTTTGACGTTTGAAATGAAGCGAGATTCCAGTAACAGCCAATCGAATGCTTGGAAATCCGGTGATGGAAAATTCTTTTCTCGAACAGCCAATGAAATGCTTAGAAAATGAAAAAACGCATGCGTTTTTTGTCGCTTCAAAATCTTACTTATAATAGCACTTTAAGGAACAACATTTTAAACGAGAAATTACATGATGCAAATAAATCAAAGTATCAATGAATGGGAATTAACTATACGATGAAATTAATTTTTTACTTAACTAGTTAAATTGTATTATAAATAGTTAAAACAATAAATCATATAATTAGGATCAAAATAGTCTAAAAGTTTTTATTTTAATATCCATTTTCCCATTGTATGTTATCTTAAAACTTTCAAAAAAAAATTATTTGCATTTGTTGCACTATCTATGGACAGGTTTTTGAAACTAAAATTTTCCATTTAGTTCTTTTTTTTATCATGATTATCATTTTTGTCGGATTCACTCGATATTACGACAAATTTTAAATGAATTTTTAACCGACTTCAAGGAGGAGGTTATGATTTCGACCTGTATGTATTTGTTGTTCACGCATAACTTTCGTAAATATGAACCGATTTTGATAATTATTTTTTTGTTTGAAAGCGTATGGGGCCCATGTGGTCCCATTCAAATTTCATAAAAATCTGTTGATTAGAACTTTTTAAAAAATTAAAACATTAAAATTCAATATCTTTTCGAAGCAATCGACCAATTAGAAACGTTCATTTTTCATGTTTTTAAGTTACACTTACATAGACACACGATCTTTTCAAAGTGTGATATCCTAACGGGACAAGATTCACTTTTATTAACAGTGTACACTGTAAAAAAATTGACCCTTTTTCTGCATAATCACTCCCCCGTTTTTATAGAATATCTCTCTCTTGACCCATGAGAATTCTTCACGATAGGCTGAAGTAATGGTTTTCTATAAAAGCGGTGGATTGACGATGCAGCAAAAGGACCAAATTTTTTACAGTGTGCACTGTAAAAATTTTGATCCTTTTGTTGTATCGTCACTCCCCCGCTTTTATAGAATATCTCTCCTTTCACCCATGAGAATTCTCCATGATACATTGTTAAAAATTTGACCCATTTGCTGCAGCGTCACACCACAGGTTTTATAGAACATGTCTTTTATGACCAATGAGAATGCTTCGTGACGATGACCGTAGCAAAGTAATCGTTTTCTATAAAAGCGGCAGACTGACGATGCAGCAAAAGGCTCAAAGTTTTTGTAATGTAATTGGGACAAGCGTCTGTAAAAGAAATATTTGGGAATCAAATGCTGTCACTCTCTTATAGAGGCAACCAGGTATAGGTAATGAGTTTCAGATTCCTCATCGAATACGCCACCGCTCATTTCCGATTACAGTGTCACTGTAAAAAATGTGACCCTTTTGCTGCATCGTCACTCCCCTGCTTTTGTAGAATATCTCTCTTTTGACCCATAAGAATGCTTCGTAATTGGGTGAAGTAATCGTTTTCTATAAAAGCAATAGAGTGATGATATAGCAAAAGTGACAAATTTTTTACTGTGTAGGATTCCTCGATATGAATATGACGACACATGTAGCACAGTATCTAATTGGTTGAAACGATTCTGGACAAAAACGAGTCACCAAGCATTTTGTTGAGCGGGCAATTTTCGTCAATCTTGTTAACTTCTCATACGAGTACAATCGAATTCTTCCAGGAAATCATCATCAAATTCCATAATAAAAAACGCCTGGCAATGGCAATGCACTGTTAAAAATTTGCAACTTTTGCTGCATCGTCACTCCATTTCTTTTATAGAATATCTTTATTTTTATCAATGAGAATCCTTCATAATGCATTTAACTAATCGTTTTCTATATAAGCGGTGAAGTGATGATACACTGTTAAAAATCTGAAGCATTTTGTTGCAACGCACTCCGTCGCTTGTATATAATGTCTCTACTGCGACCTATGAGAATGCTCCTTAATACAGTCAAGTAACCGTTTCCTATACGTGCGTAGCAAAAAAATGCAGCAGATTTTTAACAGTGTACAGCAAAAGTTTCAAATTTTTAACAGTGTAGTTGGGACAAAAGCGTCTGTAAAAGAAATATTTGGGAATCCAATGCTGCCACTCTCTTATAGAGGCAGCCAGGTATTGGTTATGAGTTTCAGATTCCTCGTCGAATCGCCACTGCTCATTTCCGATGCCATTACTGCCTGTATAGGTATTAGATTGTTGCTGTTTATCGATTGAAGCATAATGCGATTTTTGCTAAAATCTTTCCTTTTTCTGAGGGTGTGTTCAGCAATGTCACCGGTAAGTAACCGGTAAGATTGGTTAGTTACCAATGCGTTCAGTGCTGTAACCGGTAAGCAACCAACGTCGTTCAGCACAAGTGACCGATGTGACCGGTAAGTGACCGAACTAACCGGGGGAAAAATCTTGGTTAGTTAGGTCACGTGATCGGTTACATGTTATTTAGTTAAAAATAAATGGCAACTTCAAATCAACAGGCGGTAGATTCGGTTTCGTTTTCTGTTGTTCGATGTCAAAATGGAATATAGATGGCGCTACATGACATAACTAACCAGTGCGTCCAGAGAATCAGTCAATTGGTTAGCTACCGGTTACTTACCATTCCGGTAAGTTACCGGTTACATCGGTCACTTTGGTAAGTTCGCTGAACACGCCCTGAGTGAAGGTAGAGTACTTTTGACTGACTACACTAGAAAAGCATTTTACTATACCTTAATATATGAAGTCATCTTGCTGCGTGCTCATATATGGAAGCACTATGTCGCCCTCTTATGTGTAAGGACAGTTTACTTGATGGATCGTCACCTTTTGATACTAACTTTCGATGACCGTAGGATTCGATGCAGACTAAGATCTCATAAAGGCGGTAGCTTTTCGAAGTGGCAGATCTTGTCTGAAGAAGTTACCATACAAAGAAATTCTTAAGATTCACAACGATACTAACCGATATTGTAAGTGGTTTCAGAAAAATTGACAATCAAACAGTGACAAGTAAACTGAATACATCAGAACTTAGCAAAGTGCGTACATTAGTAATGCATTGCAAAGAACTATCGTGTGCCAGTACACATAATTATGTATTACAGTATGCATAACTAAAAAGTAGGAAATAAAATAAGCTTTTTAAGAAAAAAATATCAACCGACTTCAAAAAAGCGCTAAAAAGAATTAAATAATTCTTTAAAATTCTCTAATGACAAAACGTTATCCAATAAGCACACATCGGATATCAGGTACCGGCATAAAAAACGGTTAAATTTAATATGTATAATTTAATATCCACCAAACATAGATTTTAGAGATAATATTATTTTACAAGAGATGAATTGAAATATTTATGATTTATTTTATGAATATATACATATAAAAAGTAATGAATTACTTTTTGAAGTTGGTGCCAAACTATTTGATGTATATTAAGAATTGTATCTAAATTATGCCTAGTACCATAATTAAAATGGGGATAATCATTATCGATTGTGATTGTTTGGCACCAACTTCAAAAAGTAATTCATTACTTTTTATATGTATATATTCATAAAATAAATCATAAATATGTCAATTCATCTCTTGTAAAATAATATTATCTCTAAAATCTATGTTTGGTGGATATTAAATTATACATATTAAATTTAACCGTTTTTTATGCCGGTACCTGATATCCGATGTGTGCTTATTGGATAACGTTTTGTCATTAGAGAATTTTAAAGAATTATTTAATTCTTTTTAGCGCTTTTTTGAAGTCGGTTGATATTTTTTTCTTAAAAAGCTTATTTTATAAAGTATGTCAAAGACTTATGATCCTCAACTTTCATGTTATACATTATAATTCATAAACCGAAAAAAATATAAGGTACCCTGGGGTAATAACGCCAAGTGCTTATATTTTGCATAATTATGAAATAATCAGGTAAATGACACCCATGTGCTCTGCGCAGAAGGGTTTTGAGTCATATAAATCGCAAAAAACAGCTTCAAGTTAATTTGTTTAATTTTTAGGTCTTATTGTTTTTACAAACAACTAAAATTAACGCTTGATCTAAAATTTGCGAGATAAGGTTTTTGATCTGAAGACTATATTTTTTATCCAGAAATACTTTGTTTATTACATAAATTTGTAGTGTATTTCATGTACTTTCAAATTGTTGTAGAAGATTTTGAATATCTTCTCGAGATAATTTGTAGTTTAGGATTTACTGCGCAATAAATATCCCGGGGTAATAACGCCAGGGATTGGCGTTATTACCCCGGTTGATTCCCAACAGTGGCCGAACTATATCCGAAGGGGCTTATATATTAATATGGGACAGCATTATCATCATTGTTGAAATGGTAAGATTAAGGGGGGGGGGGGCTGCCCAATACTTAAAAATAATCTCTCTATTTTATTTTTTATTATATTATTTTTTTTTTACTAATAATAAAAAAAGAACAAGAGTAAAAAATAATTTTTAACTCTTGTAAATAAAACTATATCAAAACATTTTCGAGATTCAAATTCGAACATCTTCAAAATCAGGTTTCTATTAAATTTCCACTGGGCTGTTCAATTGAGTTCGAAATTTTAACTGTCCGCTTTCTCAGCGTTCGGTTTTTCAACATTTTATAAATTTAACCTTTACCTGATCTGACAGAAATCCTAACGAATGAATGTGATGCGGTTTATGAGACCACAAAATTGAAAGATGAATAAAAGGCGGGAATAACTCATAGGATTGTGTTTTTGTGCTAAAATTTTTATACAAGAGTATTATACTTAATATTCACCTATTTAGTCTCTGGTGATAGTACTAAAATTCCAAATGAAAGGAAATTTCGGTAGTGTTTGCAGTTAAACTAAAAATTACAAGTTAAACTAAAAAATTAAAAGAAAAATAGTGGTCTACGAGACCGGTAACATTAGTTAAAGGTTAAAATGCGATCAATGATTAAAAATCATAGAATACTGTTTCTGCGCTAAACTTTTTGTACATAATTAATTCTAATTAAATTTAATCTATTCAAATATTTCTAACAATATTACGAGAACTCCAAACGAAAGAGAATTTCAGTTGTAACTATAGGTAAACTGGAAAATACAAGTTAAAAGCTATTTTTTTTTGGGGGGGGGGGGGGGGGGTACAGTGTTCAGTCAGATTGCTAACAGCAGTTAAAGGTTAATTTTGTTGCTAATATAGAGATAATGACATATAACCATACAAATTATGTATAAAATTGAATAAGAGATCTCTTTGGGATAATATTTTTTAATCAAAAATTTTATTCAATTTATTAAAAATTTATTAATGCATGCTCTTTAAAACGTCGACAATTTAACTGTAGGTTTAGAGAATCCGCATTAGTGTGGAGTTATGGGTTAAAAACTATTTACTAGATTACTATAATAGTATTAACCCTTAACTGCTGTGACAAAAATTGTCGCATAACTTACTGTGAGCGGCCTGTCAGACCGTTTTATCTAACGATGAATAAAATGTTAAATTAACTTTTAGAATATTATTTTTGTATTGAACCTTATATACAGGACTATTATAAATAAAATTTAGCTATTCAAAAGTTTCTAGCGATAGTAATAGGACTCCAAATGAAACAAAAATTTCCCGGTATCTGTAGTTAAACTAAAAATTGCAAATTAAACTCTGAAACTTGAAAAACTCAGCGATATGTGAGACGCTAACAGCAGTTAAGGTTTAACAAAAATATTTATTACATATAACTCTAGTTATTATAAAACATCACTTGATTAAAATATTACATTATGAATGGTTAAAACCATGCAATGTTTCTTATAATCATATTTAAGCGGGACTTTTTAAGCAAAGAGAGACACAGGGTGTTATATTCTGTTGAAGCTCCCCCTCGCTCCTTTTTCTTTCACTTTCACAAAAAAATCAATATTTTCTATCGCATAGAATGCATACATGGGAATATAAATGCTGATTCAAATAATCCGTGCAATGTTTCTAATAATTCTATTTAAATGGTCATTTTTAAGCAAAACGTAGCTTAGAATCTGATATTCTTTTGCCTCCTCCCACCGCCACCCCAACAGCTTTCTTTTTCTTTCAGAGTCACAAAAAATTGTACATTTTCAATAGCTTAGATTGCAATTTGTCAATTTCTAGAGCTGTAGAGTTAGTATTTTTTAAATTGGGCAATCTACATGCCATTATTCCATCTTATTTTATAGTTTTGTTTGCATGGCGTTATTACCCATATAGGTGGGTATTAACGTTAAATAGCATTGGTCAAGAAAAAACGCCATTACATTTTATGAATACATATCTGTTAAATTATTTTATTTTATATAGATAGTCAATGAGTAGCTGTATCAGATCCTATATATGTTTGTAAAATACAATCTAAAACTAAGCCGTGAAAATTGGTAGAACATTAACTTGGCGTTATTACCCCAGGGTACCTTATTAAAATATAATGAAAATGCTTCCAAACTGTATGGATGCAATTTTTTAGTTTTAATATAAACATTCGAAACATATCTATGCCTTCAAAACGTCGATTTCAATCAAAATTTCATTTTTTTACTTTTATTTATTTATTTATTTATTTTTGAGAATTATGAAATTTAAATTTTTTTCTTTCGTTTCTCGAGCATTTTAAACTTTAAAAATTAAGTTGAAAGTCATTTTGTGATTTTGTATATGAGTGATTTTTCAATAAATTGTATTGGAAAAATATCCATAACTCAATAAATAATTATTCGATTACCATGAAAATTTTTAATTATGTTTTAAATATATATTCAAGTGAATAAGAATTTTATAATGCTGATTTTTAGAAAAATAACGCAGTCTAAATTTATAAACTTTATTTTTTTGCTTCAATTTTCAGCGTTGTCAGTATTTTATAGATATAACTTTTAAAATATTCATGCTATTGTTATGAAAATAATCTAGTTCCTGTTTAACTTTATTATATTTTTTTAAATTCATAAAATTTAAATTTAATATATATTTTTTAGAAATAACAATTTTCTGTTAAATTTATTTTTTAATAAAAATTAAAAATAAATTAAATTATTAATTTATATGTTTATGTCACTATTTTAGGACATTTTAAATAGTAATTAGTAATTCTGTATTTAAAATTTGCAAGAGTTGAAAAAAAATCTAGCGAAGGCATGTAGGTAGTTTATTATAATTCAAAATTCTCAACTAAATTCCACAGTCCATGCGTAAGATGGAATACGGCCCAATCACCTTTTGTCCAATATTCTAACACCTTAGTCATTTAACATGCAAATTGACCCTGTACTTTAAAAAGTGTTGAAAATACAGTATTACATGATTTAATTTTACATGATAATCAATAATGAATACCATCTTAAAATGGTCAGTTTAGCAGTTTAGTTTTTCGTGTTGTTGGTAATTTATAATAAATAAAATAAAATAAAATAAAATAAAATAAAATAAAATAAAATACTGAAAACACTTTAAAAATTACTTTTTATTGGAATGAGTTTTATATATTTTTTTCAAATGCTCAAAAAAAAGTTTTACTGGCAAAGAAGAAAAAAAGTATGACTGTTATCCTATCACAAGTAAACATTTCTATGTTTAGCGATCATTATTTACGGACCACTACGAAAAAAATATGGATGTTATTAACTCTAAAAAAATATGTATTCTATATATATGTTTTAAAAACAAATATGAATACAATTATGAAAGATATCATCTCCCAAGTAAAGATTTCTGTACATAACGATTATGGTTTACAGACAACTATGAAAAAATATGGATATTATCAAATATCAAGAGAAAAAATAAAGTATTCAACAATTATAGTTTACAGACAACTATGAAAAAAAATTAATACTATCATATCACAAGCATCTTTATGTTTAACGATCATGTTTTACAGACAACTATGATAAAATATGTATGTTATTAACATTCAAGAAAAGTATTCAAAATATACATTTTACAGACAAGTACGAAAGAAATATGAGTGCTATATACTCAAAATCAAACATGTTTATGTTCAACATACATTTTTACTGATAAATATGAAAAAAATGTAGATGCTATCAAATAACAATAAATAAATAAATAAATAAATAAATAAATAAAAATAAAATAAAAATAAAATAAAATAAAACATTTTTATGTTTAACAAACATGTTTTACAGACAAAAAATTATCAATGATCCCAACTCACAAGTAAACATTTTTTATTTTCAACGATTATATGATACATTTATTATAAAAAGCTATAGATGTCATCAACACTTAAGAAAAAAAAATATATTCAACATATATGTTTTAAAGACAAATATGAAAAAATTATGAATACTATCAACTCACAAGTAAGCATTTTCATATTCAACAAAGATGTTTTGTCGTCAAAAAAGAAACTTATGTCCGTTATTAACTCTCAAGAAAATAAATTTTTGTTCAACATATGTGTTTTACAGACAAATGACAAAAAAAGTATGGATGTTATTAACTCTCAAGTAAACGCATTCATGTTTAACAAGTATATTTTACAGAGAAATGTACAAAAACTTACAACATGAACTAAAGTGTAAAATATAATTTCATTTTATTATTTTTTAAGTAAAAATACAAGTACTAAAGTGTAATACTTAAAAGTATAAAAAAATAATACTTAAGTAAAAGTTAAGTATGCATCCGTCAATGAATAATTGACAAAGATTAGCATCCTGAAACCAGATAGGAAGATCTCACAAAATTTTCTGTAAAATTTTTAATTTTCTGTAAAAACGACTAGGAAACGTTTCGGAAAATCAGAATTAGTAAAAAAAAAAAAAAAATATTTTATAAATATTTTGTTACATTGAAAAAAATGTTTTAGTTTATGAGCTTAATAATGATAAAGGATACTTTCAAAATTATGGGTAAGTAAGACCTATATGTGCATTTTCGCTCATGGTATTATTTTCAAAGATTAGGAATCATATTTGAACATTTTTCAAAGTTTACCAATTTTTACTGAGATTTTTTTTAATAGTTGAGGATTGAATGCAAAAATATTTATAAATTAAAGAATGATTTCCTATAAATTATTTGTATTGGAAAACTTTTTCTGAAAAAAAAAAAAAAACGTAGTTGTGATAAGCTGAAACAATTAGCGGATAACAGCAACTAAGATAAATTAGGATCTTTATACATCGAAAATAAAGAAAACTATAGTCAAAGTTCTTCTAAATATTTCCGATGAGAATTGTGTTTTTGATAAAACTTGCAAGGACGAGACTAATCGAACAGATTGAAGGGATGGATGAATACCAAATTTTTCATCATACTGAATGTTTGTAAAGTTCACTATGTTGTAGTTTTAGTTGTTAAGGAATCTTTTTTATAGTTTAGGATTGGATACAGAATATATTTATAAATTATAAAAATTGCTCCCAAAACATATTTTTATTACAAAACGTTCTGCTGATTAAATAAATAGTTGTTTTTTTATTAAAACGAACGGAGCGAAAGATATTATCGCTTTTCTCATTTGCTCCTTCGAGCAAAAGCCGCATTTGTCACAAGCTGAAAACAATTATCAGATAACAGATCATGAAGGTCGGGTTTTTCTACAAACTGGCAATCGAAGAGCTAAAGAAAAAGATTTTTAGTGAGCAAATAAGATAAATCAGGATCTTTATAACACAAAAGTAAAACAAAAACAACAAATATTCTTGTAAATATTTCAAGTGAAGATTGTGTCGTTAATAAAACTTGTGAGACCAACAAATTAAACTGATTGAAGTGATGATAATTGAACACCAAATTGTTCATTACGAAATATTTGCGAAGGTCTCTATGCTATATTTTTAAAAGCTAAGGAATGTTTGAAAAATTTAGGATTGAATTCGCACACTATTTAAAAATTATAAAAACCGCTCTTAGATACATTTTTATTTGAAAGCATTGTGTTTATTTATTAAATAGTTATTTCTTACTAAATTGAATATAGGAAACGATGTTATTGATTTTATCTTCTTCTCAGTCGAACAAAAGACGAAGATGTGTAAAGTTGAAAACAATTATTATTTGATAACATATGATGAAGGTGGGGGTTTTAATGCAGCAAGGCAAATTTAGCAGGCGAGAGTTAAATAAAATATTTTCACTGATAAAGATAGATTGTGATCTTTATACAATAAAAGTAAAACTAAATGTAACAATAGTTCTTATTAATATTTTAGGCAAGAAATGTTTTGTTCATAAAGTTTATAAGACCAATGAATCCAACATGATGTTAGAATAACGAGTTGGTCACTACGCATTATATTTCAGATAATCACTACATTATACGTTTAACTCTTTCTACGTACTGTTCCATTACATGAAATTTCTAACATGATACCCAAATACCACAATTGCGCCAGAATTTTATTAGAGATATTTTCCGTTTATTTTGTCTGTAAAATAAAAAATTTTCTTATTATTAAATAAATTTGTCTGTAAAATTCCGTGATAGTCATTTATATAGTAAAATCAATAAAAATTGCTCTGTGCCGGAAATTTTTTAACTAAGGTTCTTTTCAATAATTTAAGATTGAATACACATATATTAGATTTTTTTAAGCTGATGAAATTCATTTTTATTAGAAATCATTCTGCAGATTTATTAAATAGTTGTTTCTTTTACTAAAACGAATCAGCAAAAGATGTCATTGATTTTATCATCTTCCGCGTTGAAGGAAAGATGTAGTTGTGACAAGATGAAAACAATTAGTGGATAATAGATGATGAAGGAAGAATTTTTGCACAAACTGACAGGTGGAGGTATGAAAGAAAAATATATTTATGGAGAAATTAAGATAAATTGAGATTTTTATACGATAAAAGTAAAACAATCCTTAAGACAAGATCTTGTAAATATTTTAAGTGAGGATCTTGTTGTTCATTAAATTTGCAAGGTCATTACGTTGCAGTTTTAATAGCTAAAGATTATTTTAATGCTTTACGATTGAATACAGGCAATATTTAAAAATTATAAAAATGCTCTTCAAATATATTCTTTATTAGAAGTCATTCTGATGATTTATTAAATATTTGTTTGTTTACTAAAATGAACGGTGTACAAGATATTATTGATTTTAAACTTCTCTTTAGAGCAAAAGACGTAGTTGTCACAAGCTGAACGCAATTTGCGGATGTGATATGATGAAAGTGGTTTTATTCAACGAACTGCTACAAAAACAGATTTTTAGAGAGCAATTGCTACAAAATAAGATAGTTATAAAACTAAAGAAAAATGTATAACAAAAATGCTTGTAAGTAATTTAAGTGTGGATTATGTTGTTCATAAAACTTGCACGGCTAACAAACAAAATAGATTAATATGATGATGATACGAGGGTTATAAATTAAATAGTGGCAACTTAACCTTGAAACTTGCAGAAGGGCGGAAATGTGCAAATAGTATAGCGCAAATAGTAGCGCTATACTATTTGCGCTTTGATATGGGAGCGGTGAGGTTGCTCTGTTGTCGATGTGTAGAGTGCAAAAAACAGTCGATCTGCTTAGAAGGGTATTAGTTGTTGTGTGGTGTTAAAGTGAGGAGTTTCGTTTCTGTCACTCTAAAGCATGTTTTCAAAATTTGATGAGCGGTCGTGACTTAAAATCGAGGTTGCCAGTAGCAAAAATGCAACAGAATGCTATCGAAAATTAGTGAAATCCTGTGGCGCAAATGTTTTACCGTATTGGACAGTAGTAATATGGGTTCCAGCACTTCGTTCGGGTCGAAATGATATATCGGATTTGAAACTCACAGGTCAGCCCTCCATTTTTCAAGAGCAGATTGACATCCAGCATATATCCAGAGCGGTCCCCTTACCACAGACCGCCGCGCCGATAAAATGTTCGAGAATTATCCTTAGAGGTTGGCCTGAGTATGACCTTTCGGAAACACGCTTTAGAGCGATGGTAACGAAACTCCTCACTTTAACACCACACACAACTACCCTTCTGAGCAGATCGACTGTTTTTTGCACTCTACACATCGACAACAGAGCAACCTCACCGCTCCCATATCCTATTTTTGTATGCCCGCCTTTCTGAGAGTTTCAAGATTAAGTTGTCACTATTTAATGTACAACCCTCGTAGAATGCTGAATTGTTCATTACATAATATTTCAAAAATTTGTCATTGTTTTAATAGCTAATACTTTAATAACGTTATGTTTTAGTTTAAGGATCCTTTTAATAGTTTAGGATTGAATATAGACAGTATCTATATATTACAGAAAGCGCTTTTGATACATACAGAATCGTCATAAAAAAACTTTGCTTTGGTATATGGAGCTCTAGCGGCTAGTCCGTTCAACCGATCGAAGTGAAATTTAAGATATAGCTATTCAGAGGTATGAGCTCGAGATTCTCTGAACTGCAACAAAATGGTGCTCATGGCTACGATTATAATTACAGAAACTCAAAATTTCCCAGTGCCAACACCCATTTTTTTCATCGCAAAATGCTCAGCGCATGCGAAAACCCTAACGAGCGTTGGAACCGTACGTGTATAGCAAGAAACGGACACGCTATGCGCGCACAAAAAACTGTTCTGCGAATCCCCCCCCCTCATAAAAAACACGATTGAGGCGTAAGGAGTAAATTTGCATATGACACAGAGACAGTACACTAATTTCTGATTACAACACAGATAGGAGAAAACTTTTATTTTGATTACACATTTTCCACATGGGTGCCATCACAGGCATTTACACATTGCATGGTGGCGACTGTGGACAATACAGCCGAACGTTACATCGAATGAGGGATGTTTGCAATTTCACGTTTGATAGAATCTTTGAAATCCGGCAAAGTTTGCGGATTGCACATGTACACTCCAGATTTTAGATATCTCCAGAACCTGAAATCCATAGGAGTGAGTTCGAGGGAATCGCGGAGACCATTCACGTTACCAGTTAAGGTGAAATGTGCCTGGTCCGTTCATAATATGCGAAGAGGTCGTTCGTTATTTCCATAATATTGGATAAGAAATTCATTAACAAAGTCTATATGTTGTTGATGGTCTAACACTTCCAACATCTGGGCGCGCTGGTACCGGTAAAGAAACACGCAGATTACAGAGCGCTGTAACTTTAAGACTATTCATTTTGGTATATCAAATATACGAGATGCACCTTTTGTAGTTTGCATGCGTCTTCTGATCACTATGTGATGCACTTTCATAACAGTATTCTCAGGAACAGTTGGTCGTCCGGATCGCAGACTATCACAGGTTAACCCAATTTCTTCGAACATCGTTACTAAATCACAAAGAGCTTGTGAAATGCATAGGCCACGTAATTGGCGATGGTTTCGACAGTAAACGCGGCGTGTTTTAGCAGCATTCATCTCATTTTGATTATAATTTTACGAGCTCATCACGAACGAAGTCATTTTGTTGTCATCTGCGAGCTTTGTCTGAAGAACTAATATTCCCACCCTACTTTTTATCCGTTTTCTGCGCTGACTATCTGGCAAACGATATTCAGTGATTGGTATTTTATCTCTGTCATATTCAAATTTTCTTCGTGCGCCTTGGTGCTGTCTTTTGGGGCCATTCGTTCAGCTGATTTTGTGCGAGCATAACACGTCCGTTTATTGCAATAACCATACCGTTCCAACGCTCTTCAGGATTTTCGAATGCGCTGAGCATTTTTTGATGAAAAAATGGGTGTTCCCGTTGGAAAATTTCGAGTTTCTGTAGCTATAACCGTAACCGTGAGCACCATTTTGTTGCCGTTCACAGAATCTCCAGCTCATACCTCTGAATAGCTATATCTGAAATTTCACCTCGATCGGTTGAACAGACTGGCCGCTAGGGCTCTATATATCGGCAAAGTTTATTTATGACCATCCTGTATTTTTCATTAGAAAAAGTTGCGCTGTTGCAATAAATAGTTGACGAACATAGCAAAAGATATTGCTGATTTTATCATCTTGATCTTCGAATAACAGGCGTTGTTCTCACAAGTTGAAAACAGTTAAAGGATAACTGTATAAACTGTAACAGAAAAGGATGTGTGATTTATCCACAAACTGAAAGTCGGAAAGCTAAAAAATATTTTTAATGGTGAATTAAGCAACAGTAGGGTATTTATACAACAATGATGAAAAGATATATGTGTACATATATAACAAAAATGCGTGTAAATAGTTTAAGCTATAGGTCTGTGATTCTAATTGTTCATTACTGAATATTTACAAAGTTCATTCTGTTGTACTTTAATGGCGAAGGACCATTTTCATAGTTTAGGATTGGATTCAGACAGTTTTCATAAATTATAAAAACATTCCTCAAACTCGTTTTTAGTAGAAAACGTAGTGCTTATTTATTAAATATTTCTAAAATTCTAAAATGAACACAGCAAAGTATGTTATTGATTTTATCATCATCTCGAACAAAAAACGTAGTTGTCACAAGTTGAAAACGATTGATGAAGTTGGGGTGAACACATGATGAAGGTAGGGGCTTTAATGAACTGACAGGCGAGAGCTAAAATAAAAAGATTTTTAGGGAGCAATTAAGATAAATTAGGATAATTATACAACAAAAATAAAATAAAATTTAACAAAAATAATTGTAAATATTTTAGGCAAAGATTGTGTAGTTCAAAACATTTGAAGACCGATGAATCCAACCGTTTGAAGTGATGATGACAGAATACTGAATGGTTCAGTGCCCTTAATCTTTCAGATAATCAGTGTGCTGTACTTTTAACTCTGTGTTATTATTGTTCCATTACATGGAACACCTAACATGATTCCCAAATACACACAATGAACCAGAATTTTCTTACAAGTCTTTTTCGTTCATTTTTTATGTGAAAAAAAGTTTAATGTTAATTCCAAATACATTTCTTTGTACATTACTGTGTCAATCATTAATGTAAATTTTGGCATTGAAATTTCTCTGCGCCTGAAAGGTTTAAAATAAGAATCCTGTGCGTAATTTAAGATTGAATAAATATAACATGGATAAATTTTAATAAAAAAGTTTTTTAAATTCATTTTTATTCGGAAACATTCTTCAGATTCATTATAGAGTTGTTTCTTTTACTAAAACGAACACAGCAAAATATGCTCAAAATATGCTACTGATTTTGTAACCTTCTTCATCGAACAAAAGATGTAGTTTTGGCAGACGAAAGCAATTAGTGGATAATTGATGATGAAGGTGTCTTTTACCACAAACTGTCTGGTAGAAAGTTAGAAGAAAAACAAATAATGAGAATTGAGGATATACTACAAAAGTAAAACAAATACAACCGAGAGGTCTTGTAAATATTTTAGGAGAGGATATTGTTGTTTATAAAATGCATAAGGCCGACATATCTAACAGATTAGTGATGGTGATTGCGTGCCGAATCGTTCACGCTTTTAATAGCTTATGATCTTTTTTTTAGATTAGAATCGAATGTAGATAATGTATATGAATTATAAAAAAACACTCTTTAAACATATTTTTATTAGAAAGCATTGTGCTGAATTGTTAAATAGTTGAATTTTACAAAAAACGAAACGAAACAAAAGCAGGTATTGATTTTATCATTTTCTCCGTCAAATAAATGCAATAATTGTCACAATTCGAAAACAATTAGGGGATAACAAACGATGCAGTTATTTTTTTCAATGAACTGGTAAGTGGAAAGCTTATAAAAAATATTTTTAGAGAGCAATTAAGATAAAATGAGCTATTTGTACAACAAAGTAAACAACTAGTGTAAAAGAAGTTCTTGTAAATATTTTAGAGAAGGATCGTATTGTTCATAAAACTGAAGGATCCAACATATTGAAGTGCGCTGCAAGCAAAAACAAATTTTTCTCAAGCTTGGGAATTATAATATGGATAACATAGAACTAAATTATGAAGTAAATTCTTTTGAGTTATTCGCGATTTAGAAAAGCGTTCTTTCTCTTTAGAAACGTCCAAAAACGATATGTTATCGATATTTTAGGAATCATTTGTATGCTAGATTAATTTTAATTCAGTTATTCCAATTGATAAATAATTCAATTGATCGAGTTATAAATTACAACCCATATCATACCTGTATTTTTTTTTAAAGCATATTTTGTTGTTACTGTATTTTACTTACTTATCATACGTAGCAGAAGGTAAATCTTGTAATCGTTTAAAAAAATAAAACAAAATAAAATAAAAAAGGCAAAAGCAAAAAAAAAACAGTATTTACACATTTCAGATACTGGAGATTCCGAAAAACATATTTCTAGAAAAAAAAATGCTGTCCGTCTTCTTGTATGTTCGTCTGTCTTTCGTGTGCCTGTAAACGCTCTATCTCCAGAAAAAATTGAGATAGAGGCGGGTATATCTGCCGCATAAGGCTCATAGAATCCTTGATTATTCTGACCAGTGAAATTTTATTGAAAATTTTGCCTTATTTAATCTGAGCATTTTCCCAATTTAAATTGGAAAAATCTCTGTTTTCAAAAACCGGTGATAGATGATTAAAAATTCTTCAAAAGACTCCCGTCCCGAAGGAGTTGATAACCAAATATCTACTTTTATACTAAACACTAAAATAAACAGTTTTAGAACTGGTAATAGAAATTGTTTTAGATCTACTGGAACTAGTTTCGGATTACAGTGGGATAGGGTTACAATACAGTAGTTAATGTTACAACATCATCGTTAGTCTTACAGAAGTACAGTCTTAAAGTTACAGTCTTACAGTTGCAACCGAATTGTTCATTATTTTATGTTTGGGAAGATCACAAATTAAAGATTTAACAGTTAAAGAACTTTATAATAGTTTAGGACTGAATACAGACTATATTTATAAATTATAGATTCAGATTTCGAACTTTAATTTTATTTGAAAAAGTTTTATGAAATTTCCAACTTATTTATTGTAGAATTAAAAGCAGCAAAAGAAAAATTTACGGATTTTACCATCTGTATCTCCGCCTAGTTGTTACAAGTTGAAAGCAATTAAGGGAAATGACAGTCGATGAAGGTTGTTCTTTTCGTGAACTTGCAGGAAAATAGTACCTGAAGAAGCTACTTTAGTGAAGCGAAAAAATCCATTTGGTAATGGCAATCTTCTGGTAAAGCGTGCGTTTTATGTGATTTGGAGATTTCAATAGCCTCTGCAAAAAACATTCAGCAGCATTTTTAGATTTAAATTTAGGTAACTATAAAGCAATGCATTATGAACACTATAAATTTTTGGTATTTAAATTCACGAAAATAGGAAGCAATACATTATGATTATTGTTGTGCAATTTTGTGAATACATTTACAAATTTATATTATGAATATTGTGCTATTTTAGTGGTGACAATATTAGATTTTATGAGACTAAAATCTATTCGAAATACTTATATCCTCTTTTTTTCAGAATTATTTCTCACAAATGAAGTAGTAAAAATCAGGAAATACTTCTTACGAGTAGACACAAAAATGCTCGATATATACACACGATTAAAAAAATATACTACATTAGACAAAAAAGATCTCTGTCAAGATTTATTTACTGAACGATTTCTTTAAGTACGACTGAACATTCTAGCACTGTCTTATGATGGTTTTAACACTGATAGTTCATAATTTTTGTCATGAGGTTCCTTTGAAGGAACAAACTTAATTACTCTCGTTTGTGTTTAATTGGACAGATAATTAGCGTAAGAGAATATTTGCATTTAATGATGTAACTGAATACCGTTTAGGCAATTTATCATACAAATATTTTCTTTTCTGACACTTGGCGCAGCATGTCCCTCAAGGGATTTTGTGCCACTAAACCCTATACAACCAACCAACCATCTTTTCTGACAGGTGCGGGCTCCTTTTATTAACCGACAGAGATCATGATTAATTTAGCTAACTTGAGTGAAAAAGAGTTACTTATGGCAAAAGAAACACTTTATTTTCGAATATGTAATGTTATAAAGGCTGAAACTTCCGTTTCTTTAATCAATGAAGCCATTATATTACCATATATAGGATTTTTAACTAATTAAATTATAAGGAGGTTATACAAATCGACAATATATACGATTTTGTCCCGCTCTTATTTTCTCCTATCTTTACAAGAAGAAAGCATTGGAATGCGAAAATTTTCGAATTCTTGTTTTCATCAAATTCATACGTTTTTGTAAAAACATGTTTTTACTGCTGCTATATTGCATTTTTTAGCATATATACGATTTTAATTATACACATACTTAGAGATATAATGCATGGAATTTCACCAAACTTCATATCCTGTTGGACCTACATGTGATCTAGTAGTGCTTAGGTTTTCTGTAAATTACATTAAATGTGGCGCTCCTATGACGAAACTGCAACGGTTTTCGCAATACTTATATCAAATATTGTAGTTATTCAAACTTGTATTTCTGTTACAGTTTCAAATACAGTGTCGGTTACATGTTTCCGGCCATCAAAAATTTTTCAGTTAATTTGTAAATGTACCCATATGAAGAGGAATCTTAAAGCGATACTTATACATTTTATTGACATATTAGTTAGGAATTTACTTATAGAAGAACGTGTAAATATCAATAAATTTAATTGACAAAATTAAGTTTAAAAGAAAACGCATGTTCTCAAAAGTTTCCGGCCACTTTCACAAGTTCGTAAAAAAGTGGTACTCTAATGGAAAATTACAGTGATCAACAACATTTACAAGTACTATTTTATCGTATTACTATTTTATTAGCTTTAGTAATAAGTACTGCAGTGCAGCGACGTGACATTCATACAATCAACGGTTAAAGATCGTCTATGGTACATTTTTTCCACATTTCTTGCAATTTTGGCAAAATTTCGACAGAGTTGAAATATGTATAGTTCCAAAGATTTTTGCCATTTTCTTTCGAAAGATTTTCTATTGGATTTATGTTGGGCGTTTGCGCTGACCATTTCAATAACGAAATTTTTTGTGCGAAAGTTATTGCTTATCGAGGCTTGCATACATTATTTATGTGGTTATCATGTTGCGAAATATAGTTGCGACCAATTTTTTTTCTCTAATAAGGCAAAAAAATGGTCCTGCAAGATATCCTTATACATTGTATCATTGATTTCAAATAACGGACCGACGCTTTTTTAAGAAAATACTCCCCACGTCATAATGTGTCCTCCGCCATGCTTCATTGTGGGAATAACATAAGTCGAATCATACCTTTTGTTGTTAGGTCATCGTATGTAGTGTCTGCCATCACTACCAAAGAAATTTCAAATTCGATTAATGGAAAAAATAGAACTTTTGTCCAATTTTCATTTGACCAGACTTTGTGTTCCTTGGAAAATGCCAGTAGGGTACGTCAATATATTTTTTTTACCTCTGAAAATTTTTTAACAGCGATTCTTCCATAAAGTTCTGTATCACGTTAGCATCATAACACGGTAGACTAACTTATTTCAGCAATATTTTCATTCCGTAAATCGCAGTATATTGCAACGGAATTTTCATGCGGATTATCAATGGTTTTTCTCCTGATAATTCTGTCCACAGGAATAGTAATTTTCCAGGGTCTCCCGGACCTCTGAAAGTCCTGAAAGCCATGGCCACCTTTATATAATTTTTAAATATCGTTTACAGTCGATTTCACCGATCGACAACTTAGCCGCAATATTTCGAGAAGATTGTCCTTTTAACGACAAACTAATCGCTCATTTATGAATAATAATTGTTGAACTTTTCAAATTTGACTTAAAACTATGCACGTTGCTATACACGTTGATTCATTCATAAACGCAACCAAAAAACACTTTACGGATAGTAAAAATCTAAAGAATGATAAGTGGCCGGAACCTTTTGAGAACATGCGTTTTCTTTTATACTTAATTTTTTCAATTAAATTTATTGATATTTACACTTTCTTCTGTAAGTAAGTTCCTAAATAATATGTCAATAAAATGTATAAGTATCGCTTTGAGATTCCTCTCCATATGGGTATATTTACAAAATAACTGAAAAATTTTTGCCGGCAGGAAACATATGACCGCCAATGTACATAGATCTTTATTAGGTTTGAGAATATAGAGCACGACAGATGTCAGTTTTATGGAATTTGGGCGCAGGCATTTTTTGTTGCAGACATCTAAGAGGATGGATATCGAAATTCAGTGATATATTAAAGCGATACGATGCTTATATCTTATTTCAAAATGCACACAGTAAACCTTTATCTTTAGAATCCTCACGATGGGTATAAATTGTCATTTAGTTTTGGCACTATAATAGCAAATTTTTAAATATTCACACATGAGGAAGAAGGAAGTTTCTGCACATTAGGCTGGCTTTTTCTGTGTGTGATAAATAGTTAAGTCCTAAACAGATAAACAATTCAAATTTCAGACATGTTTCATGTATTTTTCTTCCTTTTATAGAAAAGCGTAAACGTCAAAATAGTCGCTTTACAAAAAGCGACATAAAAATACAAAATTGAAAGTTTACATAAGAATTATATTTAAAAAATATTTAATAGAGTTAATATGCACATACATTCAACATTAAATATTCAAATATAATTGAGTTGTACTTTGAAAATTTTTATCCCTGTTGTCTGAAGTAAAACAAACAAAGGGCATTGTTGTTTGGTCAAAACTTTCCCAGTTATAATGTATTAAATTCTGTAAATATAAATATCTAGCACTTTCTTTATCTGGCAAAATCTTTATCTAGCACTAAAATTACATTTTTTTTCTATATTTAGTTTCCGATGCAATGGAAATTAATAAAAGTTATAAAATCTTCGGGTATGAACACCAGGCATGAGGTTAATACGAAATTTTTTCTAATATATTTTAAAACTTTATTTCAATACATAATTGCCATTTTTCATGTGAAAAATGTTTTTCGCGTCTATTGAATATAAATTTTCTAAGCAGTTTTTAGTTTTACGTTTTGTTCATTAATGCAAAAATCATAAACCTTATGCTCAATTTTACTTAAATCTCAATCTTTCTTTTCTTCATTCGGTGTATAATGGTGCATTTATAAATATTTGTATCAAAAAATACGTGTTATACGCTAAAATATAAGTGTTTTTTTTTTCGTGTATGTATTTATTTATTGTCACTGTGTGTTGATTCGATCGAGTGTCACTTCTATTTTCAGGTCGAATGCACTCGCCATCTCTGATACCAGATTTCCCCTTACCACATCTCCACTTTCCGGCACTCGGAGGGAGGTAAGTCCACGCTAGATGCATCTGATTGAATTTGAAAATCATTTCCATTTCTGATACCGCGGAAGTTCAATCGTAATGGGAATGTCGTAACACAAAAACCGAAATGGTGTTTTGGAAGATCAAACTAACTTCCTATGTATAGTTATATATATTTTAGAATTTAAATATTTCTTTTTTCTATCCTAGGTTCAAATTCTACAAAACTTTTGTGATGTTTTTTCTAAGATGTTTTTATTGTTTAAATACATTATTTCCCGACAATTCTGTAAAGAACTACGTTTTAAAATTATTTTACTGATTACAATGACTTGTAGTTATTTTGTTCTAAAAGTTTTATTTATTCCACAAAGAAAAATGATTTTAAAAGGATATTTTCTCTTTCATTTGTATCTATTTAGGTTTATTTATGTCGGAAGATTGTTAATAGAAAATTTCATCTCTTAGATGTTTTCGAATTACATTGGAAGGGTATCGCATATTAAAACATTTTAAAATACCTAAAAAAATTTACAAAAATGTTTGGGATTGATTGTGGGTAAAATTTTTGTTGATTAATTTTAACTCGTAATACATTCCTAACATTTATTAAGTGATTATATAAATCTTCTAATCGATTATTAAAAAATAAAAAATTCTTTACAAGATGAAATTTTTATTATTTCTTAATTTGTTCCGTAAAATGGCAAACAGAGCGCGAATAATTATTTATGATAAAATAATACCGATCTTGGAAAAACCGTTGTTATATTGATTGTTCAGCTAGATGGGAAAGCCAACCGTTACAACAATTGACACATACAAAAGTTCCTTATGGATGTGTGTGTGTGGAGGGGGATAGTAGTCAAATGTCGCATGCAAGCCTTTTTTTTCAAAAACTAATTTCGATTAAAAAAAAAAAATAATAATTTCCGCTCTTTCTGATGCCGGATTTTCCGTCACCGTATCTTTACTTTGTGGCACTCGGCGGAAGGCAAAGTCCCCACTACATCTAATTCAATTAGAAAATGATTTCGATTTCTATTACACGAAACTTTAATGATGAGGGAAATTTAAAAGATTTTCGACACGTTTAAAATGCAGATATATGTTTATAAATATGAAGCTACTTTTTGTTTATTTTTAATATATATATATTAGTTTCGGACTTAAAAATGAACTCTGACAAAACAGATTCCAGGGATGTTCAAGAATTTGGATCAAATCTACTGTAGTCCAAAACCTTGGATGCATTTTAAAAAATGAAGAATTCAAATATAGAACGTGTTAAATTTTTTAAATCTTAAACTAGCTCATTAAAACAGTTCTTGAAACACATCAGCAGCAAAAGCAATAAAGAAATTTAACACTTTAAATTAAAAAATAACTGTTTTTGGCATGCAAAGAAGAATTAAGGGGTCTTGTACCTTTTAAACTTGTTGAAAATCAACAAAAACATTGAAGGTTTAAATTAGCGCATCTCCATTATTTTTTATGTATCGACATGAAATTTTGGCTTTTGATTAAACAGATTATGCTTTTTAATGTAATACCACTAGATACTGACTAGTCTTTTACAGAATTTGTGTATTGTTGAAATTAAAAAATCTCTTTTTTTCACTCTGTAAGTCATTGCGCGCACGATATCTTGAGAACGTATGTATGGATTATTTTGAAATTAAGTGTAGTTATTAAACCGATATGTGTGTTTAAAATGATGTACTATTAAGTATTTAGTGTGGTAATAATTTTAGTTATGACTAATTTTATTGATTAAAAAATATAATTTTTTGATTTTTTTTAAATAAAAATATTGATTTTTTATAGTTAATGAAATAATTTTGATCTAAGAGTAGGTCATTTTAAAAATACATATATGCATATTATATACATTAAGTTTCTTTAAAATGCATAGATACGTTCTCAAGATATGCGCGCAATGACTTACGGAGTGAAATAAAGACATGTTTTAAATTCAACAGTACACAAACTCTGCAAAAGACTAGTCAGTATCTAAAAGGTAAGGTACTGTATTAAAAAGCATAATCTGTACAATCAAAATCCAAAATTTTATGTTTATACATAAAAAAATAAAGGAGCTACACTAATTCAAACTTTCAATGTTTTTACTGATTCTCAACGAATTTAAAAGGTACTAGACTCCTTTAATTAGTAGTTGCTTCTTTCGTTGGAGGTCCTAGTAAAAATAATGCTATTGTAAAACGAACTCTAATGAAATGAAATGAACAAATGAAAGGTAATTATTGTTGTTAAACGGACGTTTTTTCATCTCTACGTATACCCAGGTAAAATAAACTTTAAATGTAAATATTTAAAAGAAAAAGTTCGAAAGATTGGATTTACACGACGCGACGGTCCATACAATGGAAATAATGTTCTATCCCCGTAGATATCAGTTCTTAAGATCAAAATATGGCAATAAAATTATTGTACACGTACCATATTTTTTAGTTGGGGTGGCTTATTTTTAAAATTAGGGTAATTTATGGTTTACTAAAACATAAGTCGATATTGCATAAACTAAAATCTGTATGTATTAAAATGTATATATATATATATATATATATATATATATATATATGTGTGTGTGATATAGATACGCATGCACCTATAAATTAACATATACATAAATGTATACATAAATTAGCTATTAAAATAGGTTAATTAATACTGCTAGACGCGAAAGACGATAAGAGACTAAAAAAATAATTACAAATGTTCAACACATGAGACAGAAAAAAGGTATGTTTATATGTATTTTTTATAATTATTTTTTAGATTTGTTAGTTAGACAGAGAGATTAGACAACGGAAACACGTTTTTCCTTATCTGGCATTCTAAAGTAAATTATTAATTCTTCATTATTTGTTATTATTAGAATTTAGTCAGTTTGGAATGGCAAGTGTTGAAACAATTTGGATGCCATTTTTAGATTTCGGAATGTCAGAGCTACCTAGATCACACATTTGTCTTACCTATATCACACAAAAATTATATATTTTTTTTACCGAGCGGTGTTATTTTTAAAGGATTAAAGAATTAAAAAATATATAGCAAATTAAAACTTTGTAATAATATACTAATATTTATTGTTAAAAGGTGTAATATTAAAACTTTTAAAAATAGTAAAAATTGGTTTCTTAATCTGTTTTCATGTTTCAACTTTATCCGGGTCATTTTCAAAACAAATTAATAACGTGCATAATATGACGCAGTACGTGAAAAAAAATGAATAATGTTGTTTTATAGATTGCGCAATTTTAGAATGTATTTATTTGTTTCGAAAACGACTCGGATGGAGTCAATGTAAGGAGGCAGTAAATATATATTTACTGCCATTAAAGTTTTCAGAAATTAAAATTACTTGGTTAAAGAATTTTTAAAAATTGAAACAAATAACAAATCCATTCAAATAAAAAAATATTTTTTATATCAGCCTTTGAAATAATTAAGAATTAAAGAAAAAGAACGCATAACTTCCTGAATTCTTAAGTGTCGAATGTGATACTTCTAAACTGACAGCGATATAAACTGAATTGTTTGATTTTTTTTTTCAGTTTCTAATTTACTCCTAAATAGCTGATGGTTTTTTGGCCTTGTAGTAAGACCAATAAATTCCGGCACACATATTTATTTCCTTCTAATTCCAGTGTTTTTCTAAAGCTAAAGAACAGTGTTCGGAAATGTGGTTAACCCAGAAGAGTTTATTATATATTTTTGGCCATTGTTACATTACATTTTCGTATATTAAAATACTTTTATATTTTTTTACAACGTAACACAAATATATCATTTACAACAAAACTATAAATTTAAAATATTTTATTTATTTTTCCAACGTACGGAATAGCAACATCAAAGTTCAAAGGGTTCAATGAATTCATGATCCAAAACCGGTGCCTCGAGTCACATAATGGATCTTGTCACATTTTATAGATGTTATTTTATAGATGACATTTTATAGATTTTGTGCTTAAGGGGTATCCAATTCACTTCATCTTTCACATATAAATGTATTCCATTTCCTGAACTCGACATACATTTCATGTGGTTTATGTGACATTGTATGGTACACCAGCTGCCAAGAAAATGACACAACAAAATTTCTTTGAATGCATCGTGATATAATATTTACACGCCAGATTTATTGAATACTGATTTTCAATTTATTCTATAAAGAAACTGAGATACTAACTCTGCGGGGATTTAAAATTTTATAAGGCAGAAGAGTTTATAAGAATACTTTAAATGGATTATTCCTTATTACCTGAGTATGAAAATGTGTTAATTTTTATTTATTTGTTTATTTAGTTCGTCATATAGCATTATTAATACATAAATTTTAAGCTTTGAAAAATGTTTAAAACATTCTTTTACATTAAAAGCTTTTAAAAGTTATTTAAAATTTTTAAAAAACTGATTGTTAGAAATGGAAAAGTTTTGATTGAATTAATCAATTAATCAACTTATTTTTCGCCATCCAACTTGCTAATCAATTCGCCTTATCTATTGACTTTAAATATTGCATTTCATGAATGTGAACGCGATACATATTTCATGTAAATTGTGTGACGATTTATGGTACACCCGTTGCTATTAAGGTGATGCAACAAAATTGTCCTAATGTAACGTAATGTACAGAGTAGTCATAAGAAAACTTTGCCGGTATATGGAACTCTAGCGGCCAGACCGTTCAACCTATCGAGGTGAAATTTCAGATATAGCTATTCAGTGGTATGAGCTCGAGATTCTGTGAACGGCAACAAAATGGCGCTCATGGTTACGGTTTTAGTTACAGGAACTCGAAAATTTCCAATGGCAGCATCCATTTTTTTTCATCACAAAATGCTCAGCGCATGCGAAAACCGTAAAGAGCATTGAACCGTATGTGTATCGAAAGAAACGGACACGTTATGAACGTACAAAAACTGTTCTGCGAATCACCCCCCCCCCATAAAAACATGATTGGGACGCAAGGAGGAAATTTGCATAGGACACAGAATTAGTACACTAATCTCTGATTACAACACAGATCGGAGAAAATAAAACTTTTATTTTAATTATACATTTTCCACATCAGTGCCACCACAGGCAATTACACATTGCATGATAGCGACTGTGGACAATACAGCCGAACGTTACATCCCATGAGGGATGTTTCCAATCTCACGTTTGATAGAATCTTTCAAATCTGGCAAAGTTTGCGGATTGCACATGTACACTCTAGATTTTAGATATCCCTAGAACCTGAAATCCATTGAAGTGAGGTAGGGGGGATCGCGGAGGCCATTGATGTTACCAGTTAAGGTGAAATGTGCCTCGTCCGTTCATAATATGCGAAGAGGTCGATCGTTATCGCCATCATATTGGATAAGAAATTCATTAACAAAGTCTATATGTCGTTGATGGTCTCTCACTTCCAACATCTGGGCGCTATGGTACCGGTAAAGAAACATGCGGATTACAGAGCGCAGTAACTGTAAGACCGTTGATTTTGGTATATCAAATACGGGAGATGCACATTCTGTAGTTCCCATGTGTCCTCTGGTCACTATATGATGCACTTCCATAACAGTATCCTCAGGAACAGTCGGTCCTCCGGATCGCAGACTATCACAGGTGCGGTCAATTTATTGGAATTTCATTGCTAAATCACGAACAGCTTGTGAGATGCATAGCGTACGTATTTGGCGATTGTTTTGACGGTAAACGCGCCAGGTTTTTACAGCATTCATCTCATTTTGATAATAGTTTTACCAACTCACCACGAACGAAGTCATTTTGTTCGCATTTGCGAGCTCCGATTGAAGAACTAACATTCCCACCCTACTTTTTATTCGTTTTCTACTCTGACTATCTGGCAAAGGATGTTCCGTGATTGGTATTTTGTCTCTGTCCTATTCAAATTTTCTTCGTGCACCTTGGTCGTTTTTTTTTTTGGGGGGGGGGGCATTCGTAGAGCTGATTTTGTGCGAGCATTTTGCGCGTCCGTTTATTGCAATAACCATACCGTTCCAACGCTCTTTAGGGTTGGAACGCATGCGCTGAGCATTTTGTGATGAAAAAAATGGGTGTCGCCATTGGAAAATTTCGAGTTTCTGTAACTATAACCGTAGCCGTGAGCGCCATTTTGTTGCCGTTCACAGAATCTCGAGCTCATACCTCTGAAAATCTATATCTGAAATTTCACCTCGATTCACCTTAATTTCAAGACCTTCTGGATGCTTTTTTAAAAATTACTTACATCACTGAACAGGTTGGCGACGTACTCATAATATAACGATATATCTATTTTTACTTTTTAGAAAATTGAAATTTTTTTTCACAAAGATTGTCATTTTTTTATATTTTTAGCTGCGCAAACAATATAATACTCTGATGTTGATTAAATAATTATAACTGTTATATTAATTGGGATAAATAAGAACAAAGAGAAAAAAATTGTTAGTAATTTTATTAAAATCAATATACAATAAAAAAAATAAGAGAACTTACGATTATTCATATGAATATTTATGGGATATAGACATCGGGATACCTAATTATCGCCAAAATTATATTATTTCATTTGACGACGTAACCTGGATAGGATATTGTTGTTAATTTATTATAAATTGCTTATCTACTTTTATTTATTTATTTATTTATTTATTTATTTATTTTTGATAGAAAACAAATATAACGTTTATAATATAAAAACCCATGTTTATAAAAATTTAAAAATAAAGTTTTTCTGATACCTTGAAAAATTTGAGAATGTTAAAAAATGGCCATCTTGGATTTCTTCGCCAATCGAGCCAATCAGAAGATGACAGGATTTCGTACCTTATTCTTTTGTGTTTTTAATGAAATGTGTGAAAGGCGTGTATTTCAAATGTATATATTATAACTATTTTATATGTATGTATTCTGAATGAAATGAACATTTGGTAATTTATTACATACGTCTTGCTAACAAAAAATATTACTTTTCGTTACAATTTTTGTAGCAACCTATACGAAGAATAATGAAAAAATATATACTGGTAACAAAAAATGACAGCTACGTGGTCTATTTATTATGTCTTTGCTTGATAAAATAGTACTCGAAACTATATAATTTTCAGATGCTATATTTTAAAAATGATTATTTTGGCACTAACGAAGATAAAAAGTTTAAATATTTCATTTGGCACCAACTTTTACGCTTGGCGACAATGGAGTGATATAACGTAAATGTAACTTAATGATATAACGTATTTCGAACTCTTAAATTGCAGCATTTATAATGTCATTTATAGCAGCGGCGCGAAAATACTCAATAAAATTACTTGTAAGATACTGGTTTATAGCTTCAAGCAGCTGTCATGTCATATATGCACTACATTGGCGCGAAATTTCTTCTGACGCTCAGTGTCATATATGCATAAGGGTACTTAACTGGCGCCAAAGTGCCATTATTTTCCTTGATATGGTAACCCGCATGTTGTGGTTCAGTTCTTAATAAATTTTTCATTAACTTTTTTTTTCCTTTTTAAAATTATGTAAATTGTTTTGTTCTACAGTTATTAATTGAACTTTTTTTATTTATTGTTATTTTTCCCTTTTTAAAATATGTATGTTACTGGCATTATAACAAATTCTTTTGCAAAATTGGCGTCTAAAAGAATTATGCGAATGTTGCGCGTATATGACATTTGTGCCCTTCAACGTAGCACTTTTATTAAAATAATTTAAAAATTAAAATGAAAAAAAAATTATAATCGGAATATAAGTCTAATTAATTAAGTTATGCGAGATTGCTTTGGTACAAAATTACCTACAGTTGTTGTAACGTAATCGTAAATCACAACATTCGTGCATTTTAACCTCTTTAACTTTACATCATTCTGACTCAATTACGGCATTTATTGAGTAGAGATATTTAAAAGTAACATTTTGTTTCATAAATCTTTAATGATCAATACTATTATGACGTTACATCTATTTACTTTTACTTTAAACATAAAATGCAAATTGGTATTTTGTTCCGGTTGTTAATAACTTGAGCCCTGCTCAAAGTATTTTCATGGAGTAATGTTTTGGAAGCATCTAGCATGTTTCATATTGTTTTATGTTACTTATTTATCGAATTATGGGAGAAAGTTCAATAATCAGAAAAACTCATTTGTGGAATATTTTTCATTTTTAAAATATTTACTACACGTATTTTGAAGGAACTTACATTATAAGTTAGATAATTTTTCAGGTGTGATTTTAGTATATTGCAAATTGCTCTACAATGCTGAATTATAGAGTTAATCAGTTATTTTGAAATAAATTCTTATAATCACATAAACCCCTTCAGGATATATTTCAGCCACTGCTGGGAATCAACCGGTGTAATAACGCCAATGATTGGCGTTATTACCCCGGTATACTTATTGCGCAGAACATTTTAAACTACAAATTATCTCGAGAAGATATCCAAAATATCCTACAACATTTTGAAAGTACATGAAATGCACTACAAATTTATATAATAAACAACGTATTTCCGGATAAAAAATATAGTCTTCACATCACAAAACGTATCTCGCAAATTTTAGATCAAGCATTAATTTTAGTTGCTTGTAAAAGCAATAAGACCTACAAATGAAACAAATTAACTTTAAGCTGTTTTTTTTTTAGATTTATACGACTCAAAACCCTTCTGCGCAGAGCAAATGGGTGTTATTTACTTGATTATTTCATAATTATGCATAATATTGGCACTTGGCGTTAATACCCCGCCTGGCGTTGTTACACCAGAACACCTTATAAATAAATAAAAACAAAATGCTCATACTACTTTGATTAAGCATATAATTAAACCCTGTCGGCAATGAGTATTTAAATATTGAAAAACTAAAATGAGTAAATAAAACATTTCTTGTAGTGAAATCACTTTCTTGCAATTAAACAAATTACGAGGAATACTCATTCCGTATTGTTTCCGAGAGAGATACGACGCGATTATCTCATTGGCATCAAAAGCATTGAAAATCATTCAGTATAAATTTTATGATATAAAACTGAAAAAATAAATTTAAGAAGATGTTTCATAAATTTGTGCAGATCAAAATTTTATAATGTAAGGAACAAAAGCCATTTCTATGGATACAGAAGGACAATGAGAACAGTGTTTAACGAGCTTTCTTTGCCAAAGGAGTTGTTTCGTTTTGTTTGAAAACATATTAAACGTAGCTTTGTATAACACAAAGAAATGGAGTTATTTTTACCAATCGGTGAAATGTAAAATGGATCGTCTACATATAAAAAATGTTTGATCTGAAACGATTTGAATGATGTTACATAGAAAAAAATACGGTAGGATTGGAACATTCTTTCTTTTTCTTTTCTTTTTTTTTAAGTAAGAAAATGAATTTTGATTTATAGAAAAATAAGAATTTCAGTTTATCGAGAGCACGGTGAATCACTTTTTATTCTCCCTGGACAATATAGAAATATTATATGCAAAAGCTATTTTATATTAAATAAATTGTAACTTTCATAATGGGTCCTATACTTCCGCACATACAGCGAGGTATGGGACTACAATAATTCAGAGCTATAAGGTACAAATAGTCTAGTGTCGGCTAGATATACAATCAAACAAGGATTGTAGGTTGATATTGCATGTGTCATAATATAAAACTCCAGTATCTCCATTATTGAAATGAAAATTGAGGATTAGTCAGTCATGAAGTGCATTAAAAATTATCAATTCAATTTATTTACATTTTAAGTAAATAAATATATTAGCAATATTATAATTAATATATTATACTCTAAAACTGTTTGCATATTTGCAATTTACATTCATCTTCTTAAAAAAAAAAAAAACGAATCATACATGTCCCATTCCTCCTCATTTCCTTGTTTTGTATATACAAGAAGATAAGAAATGTATATTATACTTGAGATGTAATTTAAATATTGTTATTGATTCTGATTGATAAAATATTGTATTTAGTAACAAACTTATCTAAGGTTTTCAGTAAGAAACCGAACTCTATCATTTTCTCGCGTTTCCGCCTAAATGAAAACGGCAATGAAACTTTCTCAAATGAAAATTTAAGCTATAGATAAATGGATATATTCAAAGGTATTACTCATTGTTTATTCCCAAACTCGCATACCTATATGCTTAGACAATTTTATTTATACATATGCATATGCATAAACGTTTGCATTTTGAATTTAAAAATATGTTATTTAATCTTTTTTTTTATTTCATAACCATACATTTATAAACAAATCATTGCAAATTTTTAACATAAAATTCAGAAATCGCATTTTTTTAAAAGTATTCTTTATAAATGTTTTACAGTAGTGCAACTATAAGTAAAAATTTAGTTTTACAAGTGTTATAATGGTCCATTTGGACATATTATAAAGTAGTATAAAAAATTTTCCACCTTTCAGCCAAAAAGTAGCTAAATAAATGGAAACTCATGTTCTATTATTTTAATTATTTAATGCATTTCAAAATTATGTGTTGCCGAAATATTCACAGCTCATTTTTTCTTTCAAGTTTTTTTATTATTTATTTTTTAGTACATATTTTCTTTTTCATTAACATGATTTTACCGAAAGCAAGCAATTTTTTCCTTATATTTTTTTCGAATTTCATGATATTCTAGAAAGTTTGGTTTAAATTAGAAAATGAGATTTCTCAGTGGTTAAGTATAGAAAAAAAATCATAGACATCGGAGATTCCTTTGATTAGCAAGATTAAAAAAATTTCACGTTTCCACAAAAAAGCTGGTAAAAATTGATATATAGTTACTAAAGAATATATAGTTACTATATATAGTTACTAAAGAATTCAATTTAACAATCGTTTGCTGTGTCGCCATTAAAGAAAGATATCGAAAGATACAGTTTTATTTATTTTTGACGAATGAACAATTCGTTCTGTAAAAAGTTTTAAAATTCAATACATTATCAAGAACAATAGATGCAAGAATAAAGAATTTAATAGGGACGCGCATTAAAAGTAATAAAGCAAATATTTACTTTGAAATGTTTCAGGAAATTAATTAGAGTATACTTTCTGAATAGATATTTTTACATAATTGCCAGACATTTAAAACGTGAGTTACAACTAAAAAATATTTGATTAAAATTCATTTTATTACGTTTTTTTCATGTTCAGAATGTTTAAGACAATTAGCTGTTTGCTTTTGTCACGAACACAATGTATGTTTATTAATACTTTTTCTTTATTATTTTGAATAGATAAATCGAATCTCTAAATGCTTCTTAAGAAATAAAAACTTTAGACAGTAAAATAATACAATAAAACACGTCTCCCCCTAATTATTTCTTGTTTTAATGAATAAATGTTATAGTGTAAATAAGAAAATTGTGTATGAATAAGAAATTTTGTAAATGTATAAAAATAAATAATGTATGAATGAGAAAATTTATGCATTTATTATTGCTTCTTTCATACATGTGACTGTTTCCTTGTATGTTTGTAACATGAGTCAAATTAATCAAGAATATTAAATGATAGGCAACAATTGTGATTACATGAACATTGTAAAATGTATATGTGTCATCGAAACTGTAAATTCTTAATGTGAACCATCATACTGCAAAAGTACATCTGCAAAAATAGATTTTATAAAAATTTGGTCACTGCTATGCGCGTGAAAGGACAAAATTTATATGTGAACTGCATGTTATTGCATTAAATTCCATTATCATACATCTGACTGTCTTTAAAAACTGCCATTTGTTTTTTCTTCATATGTATCACATATAATAGTATGAAGTAAGGTAATTCCGGGAACAATGACTCTGTTCATGAATAATGTCAACCTATCTCTGAAAATGTAGAAAATAAAGGAATGTCTGTAAACTTAAACATCAAGGGTTTTGAAAAAATTACATATCAAATGTGCCTTGTTTAGAAAATTTACTTATGTGGAAAAAACTAAAAGTGTTACTTTCGAGATTGGGGTGGGTAAAACCTGGCAATTAGAAAGAAAACGTACCCATTACAAAATATGTATGTGTATGTCTTTATTGAGCCAATTTTAAAACTTAATTAATCTAATTAAATTGTTAAACATTGAATTAACGCTATTTCTTTTAGACTGGGATGTTAAGATCATTACAAGAATTCCAAACAAATCCATCTTAACCATCATGATTAAATCCCCTAGATGCATCATGGTCATTGCAAATCCTTGCTAATTGCACAAATTGACCCCCCCCCCCAATCTCTACTTCCAGCATCATACATAAGTTGGTTGCAATGCATCGATGTAAATCAACTATATCCTCATCATCGTTGTTCATGGGCAACCACTCTTCTTCCTCTTCAGTAGATGAAAAAAGTTCTTTTCCTTTCCTTTCTTTCTTCGCTTATGATTTTCCTCTTGATTTCACTTTTAATTTTATTTTTGTATTCATCTGTTGATGTTTCATCTTTTAAGTAGATTTGGAATTTCATCAATCAGTTTGAATTTGTAAAAGGATGAAGATAAAAAAATATACGCAGAGCTGCCAACTTCGACGCCTTTTTAAATGAGAAAAACGCGTTTTTAACCAGAAAATTTATTAAATAATATACGTTCTGAATTTATTTCATGATTTGTAGTACTGCATACTCTGTTAACTTGTTAAATGAAATTTCTGGTTCGAATGGGTTTGTTTGGCTGTAAAAAAGCGTAGAAGTTGGCAGCCATGTATACGTAGCACCTCCTTTTAATGTGCTAAATATGCAAAATAAAAGCAGCAAATTCAGCATGCAAATTAAGCTGGCAAAAATTCAATTATGCCAGCATTCATGCTGGCAAAATTGAAAGGGCTGTGCTGATCTACTGTTGTAATTATAGATGCGTAACGCTGGGCACCCAACAGAAAATTCTCCACAAAACTTAATTTGAAAATGCATTGACTAAACTGAACAAGAGAAACGTACAGATGTCTAGCAGATTAAAAATTTCAAATATTATATGAATGGTCTGAAAATTTAGCAAAGCAAAAATCGGTAGCCTCTCCACTAAAAATAATCTTAAGATTATCTGAAGAAATCTGTATTTTGTTCAGATGTTCTACAAAAATCGGAGGAAATTTTGCAGATATAGCTGCATTTTAATAATATCTGCAGTTTTTTTAAAAATACTTTTAAATTTATCTCCAGGTTTTTTAAAAAAAATGGCCAACTGCCTACAGATTTTCTGCAGATTATTTAAAAAATTCTTCAGGTTACTTTTTGTGGGGTCGGTACCTCTGAGTAGACCTAGAAAACATAAAATGTTTCACTTTTACTAAAAGTACGTTTTCTTTGTTATAGAGTGTCACTTGCGAACAATAATGAACACCACATTGGTTGACATCGACGATTGGTAATTTCTTGTATCGGGTTACAGTCGAAAACATCTATTGTTATCTCCAACCCAGTTTCACTCCACTTTCCCCTATATTTATCTTCAACATAAAAATGTTGTAAATGAAATATTTCTTTTTTTTATATTTAAAGTCTCATGAGACATAAATTGATCTATAAAGTTTTAAAATAAAAACTTAGCTTTTGTATAAATACTTTTGGTAGAGTTTAGAACCGCAGACTGTTATTCCAGATGGTACTTAATTACGTTGGTTGAATTTAAAAATATATCGTACCTTCTTCGATATTTTTCCCATATAGGAAAGGTTTATTTGAAACTAAGTTTGTAAGTAAAATTTATTGCATACATAAAACAAGAAATTAAACTCTCCATATTTTACAATTGAAGTTCTATTCATTTCTGTGAAACGATTATTATAAAGCATTTTTAACTACGTAATTCATGTGAACATTCATTCTGAGCTGGTATTTAAAGTGTTATTTGTAAATTATTATGTATTTGTAAAGGAAAATACATCTTTAAAAGCAGATTTATTCATTATTTCATTTTTATGATTCATTTTTATTATTCATTATTTTCATTTATGTGTGAAATGCATGTTTTTTATTCTTTACTTCAAAACAATATCGGATAAGAAAAAATTCTTCTTTACAAATTTTAATTTATTGCACGCCGATGATTTAGAAACTTCATTCATTTAACTGGAAATAGCTTCATTTATCTACAGTCACTTCAGCTAGAGCTCATAAGTTTGAACCTGTGCCCTAGAGGGTGCTTATTTCCACTCGGTTAAGTTTTAAAATTCTTGTATTAGACATTACCAATCACCGGATGGAAGAGTTTTAGTTAAAAAATGTACGCTTTACTCAATCCATAATTAAATTTTAACGATAATTAAATTTTAGATTTCTAAAATGCACCTTTTTATTATTATCTCAAACGTTAAGTTATTAACAGTAAATCATATTCGATACATATTGTGTAGATTTCGTAAAAAACTCACATGTTAATGATGTCCAATACTTAAAAAATATATATTTAATTTAATTAAAAATATGAAATACATTGGAGGTCACGAGACTTTGAAAGAAATCGGTGGATATATTTTCCTAAAGGATAATATGTCATTGTGTTATCTCGAATGATTTAAAACTTTAAAAGGCAAAATAATTTCGAGGAAATTCCATTATTGGAAAGGACAAGTATTTAACAAGAATACGGATAGATTTTCTAAAGTCTTATCTAATGACAAAAGAGAGTAATCCAAAATGTATGTAAAAGTTTGTTCTGACTGACTCGGAATCAACGCTCAGCGCGAATTGCTGAAACTAGAAACATGAAAATAGGGAGAAAAATATTTTTTAGGCGCGGACAAAAAAAAAAAAAAAAAAAAAAAAAAAAAAAAAAAAAAAAAAATTGAAAACTTTCTCCCAGTATTGTTTTTTAAGAAGTGAAATTTAAAATTTTAGAATATTTGGATAGATAGCAGGTGTTTTAGATAAGATCGTGAAATTTAAGAAGACATATCTATTCAAAATTAATTAAACACTTAATTAACAATTTACGATGCTTTCTGCCTATTGAAAATAGATTATCTAGACGTACATCGCTTATTTACAAGGCAAGACAAAAAATTTGTTTAGTTATCATTCGTCAAATAGAAGCTTAATTTTTGTGCTAGAAACACATCAGAATCATAAAACATTTTTAAGCAGACATAATATGATTAATTCTAGCGTAACACAAATTAATATTTACCAGTTTATGTTAATGAAATCCAGAATAATGATGATAAAAAAAAAATCTAACTTTTTTACACGATTTAAACATTTTTAAACATTCTTAATTAAAAACAGTGATATGAATTTTTTTCGCTTGAAAACTGCATTAAAATAGAATAAATGTAATCGTCGCACACTTTTACGAATTTTTTTTTAAGGATTACGTTATATACTGTGCGGTTTCCCGACGGATAAATGTGTCACAAAAAAGAAAGATGAGAAATTTTCAGACTTAACGTTTAAGTGGCTTTGTACTTATAATTAAAATGTACTTTTTTTTTTTTTTACTATTGAAACAAATTTGGGAAAAATAATTTTATCTTTTTTACAATAATGTAAGGAAGTTTTAACATTAAATGATTGATCAGTAAAAATGGCATCAAATTATCAATTTAGAGTAATATATCATATCAAATATTTGCAATTTTTGTAGGAATTTAACTAGGTTCATGAGGATTTATTTTAGACAAAGCATATTAGCTAATATAACAACTAAAACTTCAAGAAAAGTGAAAAGTATTCCAAGGGAATAATATGGATAAGGATTTGGTGCGATAATGGCTGTATTTCAGTGCTAGATATTAATTGTCATAATATCGATTCATCGATATATTACTGCTTACATTTCAATCTTATATAGATTATAGTGTTCACAAATGTGAATAAATAATTCATGAACTAATTTCTCCGTTTGGGAACGCATTTACAATTATACGTTTATGTAGGTGAAACATTTAAATGTAAAATAGCAGAATCATCCAGTTGTGCTTGTGTTAATGATGAAAGTCTTCCGGTTAAAATAAATATAAAAAATACTGTCAGCTCGGCCCTTCAGGTAGATTTCGAAATGCTGATTTCAACAACAAAACACAACATATGATTAGAGATAAACCCTGTTTAAGAACTTTATTCGGTCGCTTTTGAAAAGTTTTTTTTTAATTTCATTTTTTTCTGTAAGAGCTGGTTTTATCAGAACCATCTTAAGGTAATATTAAAAACATTTTTCCATGCTCAACCACTAAAATTTTTCTTACATTGTTTCAGATCCATTTATAAAAGAAAAGCATAAAAGTTTGTGATAAGATTCACGAAGGCATTCACGAACAGGTCACATATGTGACCTGTGGTTTTTAATTTCATTCTATTAATTGGAATTTGATTTATAAGACATTATATTCTCGATTGCATTTTTATTTTCAGCATATTTGTTTTGGGAAAATCGCTTAAAAATGTCCCTTTTGACAGCATTTTTAAAATATATAGTCTGTTATTATAAAAACAGTGCAGCAGTACAGCGCATTATATAGTTCATAAACATGGCAATTGGATGCGTTTGACAACAAAAAAATGAATTTTAAAAAGAGTCAGAAAATGATCAGTTTGAATTTGAGTGCATTCTTATTTTTGCCTGTACTTCGCTTTGCGAAATTCAATTCAAAATGCCTATTTTGGCAGTATTTTTTTTAACATATTCTACATCGAATTAATAGGCACATTACAAAGTTTTAAATCAGAGAAACTGCCAATTGCGTGCATTTGACAGCAAAAATGAATTTTAAAATGAGTCAGAAAATAAGAAATTTGTTATTTGAATCTGCAATTTTTAAATCGCGTTCGGTAAATGCAGTTCAAAATGTTTAATTTGACAGCATTTTTAAAAAAAATATATTCTGACTTTATCAAAAAATTGACCAAGGCAGCAAGCACACTGCATAGTTTCTAAATAAGAGAATCTGTCAATTGGATGCGTTTAAAAACAAAAATTAATTTAAAAATGAGTCAGAAAATAAGCAGTTAGGATTTAAATGCATTCTTAATACAACTTTTTCTTCGACTTCTATTTTTGTTTAATTTATTTTTGCTATAAGATTAATCCCGTAAAAAAATTAAAATAAATGTTGTTGCTATTATTGAGAAGATGTAAAATAAATTTAATCGGATTTTATATTTTAAGAATTGACGAAGTTATGGATTTTTTAGGTGCGTTCGTTATTATGTAAATACGTAGCACCAATAGTTGTCGTTCAGTCCGTCCATCTGTCCGTCTGTCAATCCGTCCGCATATAACAAAGGAAAAATTACCCAACCGAATCGCTTGAAATTTAAAATATATAATTTTCACATTATTTTGTCGAGTTTGTTCAAATTTTATGAAAATCGGATGCATAGATGAATTACAGGGACAATCAAAAATATTCCGTTACATTACCATCAATGGGGAAAAAAGTTTCAAATGAATTTTAATCGTTTGAAATTTAAAATATATAATTATTACATGATTTTGTCGAGTCATTTCAAATTTTATGAAATTTGGAAGCGTAGATAAATTACAGGGACAATCAAAAGTATTCCGTTACATTGCGGTCAATGGGGATAAATGTTTCTAATGCATTTTAGTGGTGTTACACTCTTTGGAATATACTAGAATACATGAATCTTTGAAGCATATATGTATATTAAAATATACATTCTGTACAATCTGTAATGCAAATAATATTTATTATTAAATTACAGGGCCACACAAAAGCATTCCATTGCATAATGCTATTACTGGAATACATTGTTTGGGTCATGTGTTAATTATATTAAACTATTTCACATTTTATGAATATGATATACATTGCTTTAGTGTAATAAAAGTTTTTTTTTCTGTATGCAGTGAAACCTCTAAATAAGAGACAGTCCGAATAAGGGACACCTCTATTTAAGGGACGAAAGGTACGGTCCCATGGGTGTCCCTTATTTGGAGGTTTCACTGTATTTACAGGAACACAAACAAGATTTTGACCACTAATACTACATCTGAAATACTGTCTATTATAGCAGCAAGATCTGAATATTTTGTTTAACTTCGTTTTGCCCCTCATTTGCTACGCTTCACGTGCAATTTTCAATTTGTTACTTATTCCACCCTCCTTTTTAGTTTCGTTTTAAACTTTTTTTTCAGTAAAAGATGGTCATTTCAAAAACTTGTAGAGACAAAAGTTTTAGATAATATTTATAAAAATTTATAAAAATTTAATTGAATTTGACATCTTTCTTTCTTTCTAACCGATGACCAGGCCCCTACCTGCCGAGTTACCTCAGCTTAACGGGTTAGAAATTGGTATCGGGGCGGGTGACCGCCTAAATGCCGCGTAGCGGCAAAAAACATGATTCCCTTGCTTCGCGCTTCATCACAACTGCAGTACTTGCTTCTAGTCTAGCATACTTTGTTTTGACGGTTGCTTAACGTTATATCCTGTTGTATGTATTGCAAACGGCTACTCAGTTTGGTCTCGTAATTTAGAACCTTGATCAGATGACGAGAGAATTTGATATCTTGAGAATTGACGAAGTTATATATATATGTTTTTTTTTTCACCTAAAAATCCTATTTTTTCGCTCCTTGAACCCATTATTAGTTTTATTCAAAATCTATCATGCTTAACTTTTTAGAAGTAATAAAAACTTTACACTGATTAGATATATATTTTAATTAAGAAGTTTTCTTCCGTTTTCACGAAAACCCTCCGTATTTTCAAACCCTTGATTCGATTTTGCCTATTAATGAACCTGACTGAGATTTTATGACCCTTGATTTTATGTAACACTTTGGAAGATATTTGACGGAATTAAGGAAGTTATCGTGTCCATAAAAAAGTGATAATATAATCAAATAGATAGATAGATAAATAGATGAACATATAGATAAAGTTTTTTACTGGTGGTTGTTTTGAGTTCTACTCTCTTAAAAAGTCAGCCACAAAATAGCTCAAGTTGAGCTGAAATCCACTCATCTCAATGTTGAAAGGCAGCTTCTCAAAAAAGAGTTGAAATAACTCGAGTTTTAACCAATTTAAATGAAGTTGAGCTATTTAAATAACCAATTTAGATCAAGAAGATTTAATCGATTGAAAAACAACTCTTTTATGATCGAAAAAATTACAGCTCTTTCATGTGAAGCCAAATCAGCTCTTTCGTTTTAAGAGTGTAGAGGTCATGGTCGGTGTAGATCTACATTTTTTTCAGAAATTCCGACATAGGGGATAATGCAATAGATAGTATTTCATATGAAATATAATAATTCTTTATAATACAGGGCTGATTTATTAATGCACAAATATGTTGATTACTTCGATTACTGTTTTAACACATAAAATAACATCCATTATGTTTACTATAATGCATTCAAACAGCGTATAAATGTTTTAAAAATCATACTGACAACAGCTATGACTAGGCAGAGTTTGACATCATAATAAATATTGGATTAAAACCATGTTACTGACACCCGCGCTGTGGTATTTTACAGAATTTTCGATTTCATTTGTATGCTCTGTCTGTACCACCAGATCTTCTGTGCTGTCCAAAACATTCCTGATATTGCATGCTGTCTCCACAGTCTAAATATGCTTTTTATGTAAATAATACAAGATTAAAAGGATTACTAGATTTTGAGTATGTTCGTGCTGTCCAAATTCTAACGCTTGTTCATGGAAAGAGTATTTATTTGCAATTATATTTTCGTAAAATATCGTTGAATTTGATTGTCGCTGTTATTTTAAGAGGTGATGTTTGATTTCTGTTTTCAGATAAGCTGATAGAGATACATATCATTGGATTCAAGTTGTAACTGATCATTTATGGTGAACGATTGATTGGCTTTTGGATTTTGATATTAGATTTTCCAAATTGCCTTTTATAGTTTGGCGCTGTCTGAGTATCGAATAAAAGATTTCAACTTAAAAATTTGCGTTCGTTATAAGTAAATATTAAAACATGTAATGAAATATTATTATAAAATAGCACCAAACTACTTGAAAATAAAAGCACTCTGCATATACGTTATTAAATTCAATTAGTGGGGGGTTTTCCCTCCAAGTGACACATTTATGTTTCTAGGTTATTGTACTTAGTATTATTTAGAACTATGAGTGGCATTCGGCGTAACCGATTTATCCAGAAATAAAGATAAAATTTAGAAAATATTTAGGTTCATCTCTTCCCCATTTTGTTATTTTAGAATTTTAGCTTAAAGTAAATAGTCTTTTTAAAAATTTATTTACTCTACTTTCAACCTGACCCATTATTGGCTTTAATCAAACTATTTTATAATTATTGGTTTTTCTGTCCGAAGTGATCACAATCATTTTCAGCTAAAAAAATGACATATTTTCTTAACATAATTTCATCATGCTTTAAGCATTCTTGTCTAAATATATTGCCACAAGACAGAAATATATTTTCATAGCTCACCTGCATAATTTAGTTACATAAAAAAAGAAAAAATTCTTTCACTGCTGTTTCAAGTATGCTAACAGATTTCGTACTTTTTAAAAAAGTATCATACAATTTAAATACCTAATTTCAAGTAATCAAAATCATTAAAAAATAATTTTTATTTAATTGCATCAATAATTCTAGATATCCATATCATACAATTTTCGCTACGAATTACTCTGTATGGAGTACTTATTAACAATATTGGGTACTCACTAACATCGGAATATAAGTTAACTTTAAGATTTTGTTTAAGACACTACTGTGTGTGTGTGAAAATTGCTTCTTTATAGTAAATGCATCACGAAATAACTAAAGCAAATGTATCTATATATGATATGTTTTTTATTTTAGAAAGTTAATATGAAAATAAATATATTTATGGTCTCCCAAATCAAATTAGCTGTAACAAATAATATAGATAATAAAAAAAACGGAACTTTAGTGCAGATAAATTCTGCATTAACTTGTGAGAACGGAACTTCTTCGTGCATTTCTTTTTCAAACTAGTAAGATTAGAAAAAAAAGGATCAATAATACAAATGATAAGACTCATTAAATTTCCTCTTTAATTTTCCCACATGAGATATTTTTAGAAAATTAATTAGGTGCTACTGCGAAACTCTATTCACCGTGTAAATATTTGGAAGTA
Organism: Maratus speculifer; assembly: GCA_964019185.1. Taxonomy (NCBI): domain Eukaryota; kingdom Metazoa; phylum Arthropoda; class Arachnida; order Araneae; family Salticidae; genus Maratus; species Maratus speculifer. Next base: position 270,560,609 of record OZ025300.1, read on the forward strand.
ATGTACTGTAAAATATGTTTTATAAGAGAGAGTTTTAGCCTCTCACTTAAGGGGAGAAAAAAATCAAAATGTTATAATAATATTAATTTCGATGTTTTTTTCTTATCTTTTTTCACGTCTTAATTTTGTTTTTTGTAAAAATGTGTATTTTCCGAAATTGTAATAAGTTATATCCGAATTTACATATTATACATTGAATTTCTGGAATTTTATATAGAATAGATCAAATAAATAAAATTATATATTTTGGAAATCAATTTATAAAATTTGATAAACATAACAGAAATATTTCCAAATATTGTAAATTGATTACTTATTTAAATTTGTTTATGACTTTTTTTTCTATTTATAGAATGAATTTCTGAAGTCAAAAGTAAATTACTGTAAACTTATATCAATTTTAACACTGTAGCTTCTCTTTTCTAAAATATGTAATTCCAATTTTAAACATGATTGTTATTTCTATGTTTTTAGGCATTTTCTGCGCATTTGACAAAATATACGATGATTTTTTTTCTTTTTTACTTCTCGACACGGAGAGTTTAAGCAGAATTATGAATTTATCTGAGAGAACATGTTTTCTAAAACAAGAAGGTATCTGTCAGTTACGTAGCGACCTAATTTATACGGTTTTATTTGGGATTTCAGCTTTATTATTTGTGTGATCAATTGTAATATGTTACATTAGTGCTTTTTTGTACAGTTATTTTAATGTTAAACTTTTTATTCATGTAATACTGAAAATTGATATCATATATGCAGTCAGGCTTTTTATGAAAAATCCATATAATCTTCAAAATTTTTAAATGTCGAATTTAAAATATTAATTCTTCCTTTAATTATACAAATACTTTGCAGTAATCACTTTTTTAATCTTTTTCTCTCGAAACTACTTTATATGATGTATTGTATGAAAATTTTAAGCAACGTTTTAAAGCGAATAAGGGGATTTTAAACACATTAGTAAAATTTAAATTTTATCTGTATGTCATAAAATTAAATAGAGACAGATTTGAAAAGTAATTCTTTTTGTTGTTGTTGCTATATCACATTATATCGTAAATAGAAAAAGACCCTCAATATCACACATTTTTGAATTTATATTGGAATGTCTAATTGTATTGTTCAAAAGATTTGTCACTACATAAATTAAACGTTAAATCAAAATTTTAAACTAATAAATACATACGCACTATTGTAAACACATGTATTTTAAACATATGAGTACATTACTCGAAAAGACTTATAAAAATTACTCCAGTGCCTTTAAATATTGGCAATTAATATACAAATGATCAACGTGTGTCAATAATATTAGCAAAGAAAATTGAACTTACTATTGCAGTTTCAAATAGAGTTAGGACGATTTTCTAAACAAAAGAATAATTTTATTTTGTGATATGTTTCGGAATGAAGGAATCGTACAATTCCTTAGTCCAAAGCTGTTTAAAAAATCCGTTTATTTAATTTCTTTTTTATACTTATAACTACATTTATAGAAATGAAATTTTGTTATTTCTTAATGAACAAAATAAAGTACTCTTTTTGCCTTTTTATCTTTTGCCATGAAAATGAGTTTCTGCTCATCATGTCATGTAATGAATCTCGGAAACTTATCCGGCTGTTATACCTCCATCAACATGAAGATCAATATTGATGAAAGGGTGCATAAATAACTTGGATAGACCGCAGGATGTTTAGTCAAACAGAAATAGACCATTAAGGTTTATTTTCTTAAATGTAATCCTTGCAAGAGATCTATCATTTTTTCAAAAAAAAAAAAAAAAAAAAAAAAAAAAAGACATGGAGGCTTTAGCACAGACAATCACCTCAATCAGTAACAAGCTAAAATTCCAGGATTAGTTAAAACTCGATTTACATATTAAAACGCAATCGGTCTGCCAAGTCATATCTTGATGTAAAACACATGAATGCCCGATTTTACTGTTTACTGGTAGGTTTTTCTTTGTGTTTTCCTGCAAATCCAAAAATATATGAAAATATGGAGAACTGGGAGCAGTTAAATACAATGATAAACCTACGAGTCAAACAGTAAAATCGGGTTTTGGGGTGTTTTCCACCAAGGTATGACCTTTAGGCCAATTGTGTTTTAGTATGGAGTTGTCTGTGCTGCCCCAATGCAACCATGTGCCGGTCTATGCAACAATTTAATATCATAATCTTTGAAATAAATGGTGAAAATGATCACAAGTTCATTCAGCCAGGCATGTTCTTTTAAAATTCTATCTACTAATATAATATATTAATATAAATTTTAGTATATCTATATATGGATTTAGATCAAATGCCACGTCATCTGTGGAACTAGAGAAAAAGTATTATAATTAGCAACACTTTAACTCTATTGCTTTGAAGACTTTGTCAATAGTTTATTTTTTGCTAAATAATGTAACAATTTTATATCAAAAATATTTACTTACTCTCATACACAAGTTAAAGATTGTAAATACATTAATTTACCATATTATCAGGCATCAATAATTTTATTGTATGCATGCATTTACTGAACCATTAAAAGACATCAATGTATTCAACACCCAGTAACAAATTACATAAAGCACAAGAATTAGCTTTACATATCGAAAGTTCTTTATTTCCGTGTGTTTGTCATTATGTACGGTTACCTTTTAAAAGCTTCATGTATTTCGGATATATTCACAAATCTGATACATTACACACATCCAAATAAACAAGGAAATAATTTAAATTTATCGAACTCATAACCACAGGCGAATTGGGCGACATTAATTGGGTATTTAGTTCCAAAAATAAACCTTTAAAAAAATATTCCCCTGAGTTGTTAGTACTATAAATTTTACATGATTTCTCTCAAATAAAAAATAATGCATGACACTTAAGGACATTTAAAATTTGAGGAATAGAAATGAATTGAAGCAGAATGATATTTTATTTCAAAATATAAATTATTTTACGGAAAGTAATCTCGTATATATAAAAAATTTAATTATTCATAAATTAATAAAGTATAATGATAGTAACTCCTGAATGATCTTAAGAACACAAAAATGTTGTAAGTATTAAAATTTCTAAATTACATAAAATTCATCAATCAGTTTTATGAACAATCACTTATTTAAATACTACTAAAAATTCTTATGAAACGCGAACACAATTTTTTTTTCTACAAAAGAAAAAAAAAATAAAATAAAAGACTTTCACATGAAGCAAAATCAGGAATGTAGTGGAGAATATACAGTGATTTAAAGTGCATACCATCAGCATATTTTCACGAATCTATGTATACCCTCCTCAGCTATGGCAGATGTCTCTTGTTTCTCCTTGTTATCAAACGATAATTTGAACGATATAAAATCGTTCTTCATTGATATAGGTATTTTAATATAAATATTGAAACTAAACTTTGTTTAACCATCTGGAAAATGGTTGTTGTTTTGGATCGAGACCAGAGAGAACCTGAGACATATCTGAATTTTTCCGATGTCCGCATTTTATTCTTTTCACAATTGGTCCATGAATATTAATGTTTAATCCATGGCGTATTTAATATATGACTCTGTTATTACGTATTCTGCGTTTTGATCATCATAAAAATGATGCTTTTATTGATCTTCATTAACTCATTGGGAAACATTTAAACATTTGACATTTGGTTGTCCGCATTTCTTTAAATTTCATTTTATATTTTATGGATTTTTTTTTCTAAACTGAATGTAAGTGAATAAGAGAACTAATTTAATTTTTTGAGTGACGAGTTAAATGTTATTTAAAATTGGTTTTCTTTTGTATATATGAATTAAGTATACCGATTATATGCGATTAAAAATATAGTGAAACATTTAGCTTTTAAAGACTTTCAATTTTTGACAAATTTGAACGACACATAAACACATATGAAGCATTCTGATTGGTTAAAAAATAGTGAGTAAACATAAACAGAGATAAAAAAAAATGTAATTTTTCAAGATTTTTTTTCTTAGCAATTTAGATTCTTTTCGTGGAAAAGTTGAAGCTCTTGGTAACTTACGATTAGTCAAAACAAACACTTTTCAAATGGTCCTTGTAATTTGTTAAATTTATTTTTTTTTCAATTTTATGCTTTCCTTTTGGAAAAATACATTATTTCTCTTAACTAAAGTGCTAATTAGTGAAAATGTTACTGTCCTAGGAAGAAAGAACGTAATCTCATTAATCATTATCATTATCATAATCAACCGTTTTCGATCCACTGCTGGATGTAGGTCTCCCCCAGATTTTTCCAATGTTTCCTGTCTAGTGCGTTCGTCATCCAATTTACACCAGCAACTTTTCTAATTTCGTCACTCCATCTTACTTGTGGTCGTCTTCTTGGTCATTTTACTTTTCTGGGATACCACTGAAGTACATTTGTGCTCCATCTATTGTCTTCTTGCAATGTGCCCAGCCACTTTCCATTTCAGCTGTTTGATTCTTTCAAGGATGTCAAAAACTTTTGTCTGATTTCTTATCCAGATTATCCACTTTCTGTATCTTCTAGTTATGCCTAGCATGCATCTTTCCATAATTGTCTGTGTTGTTTGTAGTCTTTGTATCATTGTCTTTGTTTCCTTAATGTCAATGTTTCAGCTCCATAAGTTAGGGCAGGTAAAATAAACTGATTAAACACTTTTCTTTTCAAACAAAGAGGCATATTACTCTTCAGAATAATATTGTTCTTCCCAAAAGCACTCCACACGTTTCTAATTATTTTATTGATGTTATTCATGATACTATTATCCGATGATATTTCTTGTCCTAGGTATACATAACTTTGTACCAAGTAGATGTTCCAAGAAGAGTCTCATTAATACATTTCAATTAATATTTCATTTTTGAATGTACCATTTCTTTGTGCGTGACTTAGTTTATTTATGATAAATGATGTAATTCATTCCGAAAAATTTAACCAATATTTCAATTTTATTTATTCAGTAAGCATATTTATTTATGTTAATATACTTTATAGGTATAGTTAATTTTCAGTAACAAACAGTGTTTCAATTGAGTAACAATCATTTAAGTTGTTTTTCTCTGCAGGGAAACTTGATGTTTTCTGTAAAAAAAAATGAAGATATTTGTTCTATCTTAATAATTTCTTTATTTTAAATTTATGAGTATGCTTGCTAAATTACACAAACTAAGTACTTAAATCTAGCTTATATGTAAGGACCTGCATTAAATCGTTTTCAAAATTGTTTATAATGTCGATAATCCCCTGAGTTTAATTGTTTCATTGAAAAGTAGAAGTAGAGTGTTTAACTTAATTAACTGTAATATATTTATTCAAACTGGTAAATAAATGATACGAGTTATAGTTTTAAAACTCAGTTAAAATGTGCGCAGGTCAGGATTCAAACCAGGGACCTGTTTGCTAAATGCCATTACTGTTCTAATTGAGTTTGTCCTGGACAAATTTGTGGACCCACAATTCACCCCAAAACTTATTTATTATGATATCTGGTCTAATATCTCAATCAGCTAAACGCAATAAATCACAGGTAATGGAACTTTAAGAAACGTTGGATATATAATTACACTTTAACTAATTTTAACACAATTATTCTAAATTGGTAAATAAAGTACACGGATATTTTCCATCTGGGTTATGCATTCCGGCGAGTTAACAACAAACGATTTATTCTGATGAGCTGATGTAAATATCAGGCCATATATCATTATCGATAAGATTGGTGAGTAGTGTATTTTCCAGGTTGGCCCTGGATAGTTCAGTCGGCGGAATTTTGTCAACTTTTCCCCAGGGGTCTCTAATTAAGATACATAAATAAACTGTACATTTTTTCACGTGCAGTTGAAAATTCCGACGCCTGTGGCAGGAAGGATTAAAGATAAAAGTTGTCACTTGTGATTCCTGTTCATAATGCAATATTCATAATCTATATTCCAAGGCAACTTTTTTTTTTCGAGGTATAGTATTAAATCAAAAATTAGCTAAAAAAATCTAACCCCCTTCCCTCCCCCCCCAAAAAAAACTATAGCACAGAATACTTTTTGAATCTAGGAAACTACACTCTGTAGTCCGTATACGTTTCAAAATGTTTACAGCTACACATATATCTTTAATTTTCTTATTTCTTTCTTCCAAGAATATGAAAGTGATGTCGTGACAGTTTAATGATGACAGAATGCAACTGTTTCTATGGACAACCACTTTGACAGATCTCCTGAAATAAAGTCGTATCGGCAAACGCTTTTAAGAAGTAATGGTTCAATCACTACGTTTAAGGTATGGATATCGTGGAAACGGTGTTCTTACGGAGGACACATTTTTAGAGATAAAGAAGCTGAAATGAAGATTAATGGTTTTTTGAGCGGGGGAGATACGGGAAAAATAATCTAAGGCTGCGAGCGAACAGCACTAGTTTTTATTACACTAAAAGAGCAATCAATCAATCTTTGTTTCCAAACGGAATAAAGGTGAAACTTCTTTAAATGATTTTTGAGGGACTAACCATACCGAATTGACAAAGGAAGGGGAACTTTTATCTACCCCATCTTCAGTCTTAACCCTTTCCGGCACACTGTGCCCGGTCTGGGATACTTAATTTTAATTTCAAACATGCAAATGACACTAATAATATTTTAGTAAAATTTCGCTTTTACCATAAAAGCCTAAAATAAGGAATTCAGAATATCTAAAAAATTCGTTTGTGAATTCCGGTGTCAGTCGATATTTTCTCATTTTACTAACAGGTTTTACCCGTTCCGGAAAGGGTTAAAGCTGTCAACTGATTTCGAATCCGATTTCTCTCTTGAAGTTCAAAAAAGTTCACTGAAAAAGCATTTTATACATCAAAGCGCCGACACGAAAGATCAAAAATAGCGACACCTGACCGCAAGAAGTTAGTGCTATGTGTCTGGTGCTTAAGCAAGTCAGTGATTATACACAATATATTAGAAAATGATTATAATAATAGGGCCTATAAGTGCTCATTAATAGTATTATAACGTTGGTTGTTTTATTTTTTATATTATAAACATAATAATAAAATAAAAAGCTGCAGAAAATTTTTATAAAACTTAAGGGAGTGAATTTATGTTTCTTCATATTTAATTAAACGGAAAACTTAGTCAGATTTTTTTCCCCTTAATTGGTGCAGATTTTCAAAACAAGGCAAAATTTGGCACTGTTCGGTTAGACGGACACCAGTGTTATGCATATATATATCAATATATTGTATATATACATACATATATACATGTATAATACATCTGTATCTATATAGATCTATACATATGTACATATGTAAAAATAAAACACGCATCCGGCTAATTGGAATGTATCCAAAATTTTTGCATAAGCCATGCGAAAAACATCATTTTTATTTCACAGATAGTAAGCCCAAAGTGTAAACTTTTATTTAAAACAAAAAGAAATTGGAAATTTAATTTGCCTTTTTGTGTGCATACGTAATATGTAAAAATAAAGCACTTATCCGGCTAATTGGAAAGTACCCAAAATTTTTGCATAACCCATGCGAAACACATCATTTTTACTTCATAGATAGAAAACCCAAAGTGTAAACTTTTATTTAAAACAAAAAGAAATTGGAAGTTTAATTTGCCTTTTTGTGTACAGCCTTTTTCGTGAAGTCACAAAAATTTGGAAAAATTACCATAACTCTCAACTTTGGCTGACTTTTTTTATCCTAAATATTACAAGTAATTTTTTTAAATATTTTTTATTAAACTATGCATCTTTTTATATTCTTACAGTGATATTTTTGGGATGATTCATGTTTTAGATCCAGAGAAACAATTTTTTGAAGATGGAGCTGCAATCTCAAAATACAGACTCAGAAAATTTTCCGATTTGAGAAAACCTCAAGAATTGGACCCCCATATCTCACAAACTATGGGGTCTGGGAAGGAAAAATTTCTGATGGAATCATATTATGATAGAATTAGTGTACACACAAAGTTTCATCCAAATCCCTGTCGGTCGGATTACAAATGGGGGAAAAATTGGTTGAATTGACATGGAATGACCCTATATCAAAAGCATAAGATTAAATGCCAAAAATGACTTATCGTAAATGTCCAATCTACTTGTCATGAAACACGCTACACTTTTTTATTATGTCATTATTATGTGATATTTGATTCGATGTTTTTGCTTGTATTTTTATTAATCTTTTACTAATTTACTTAATTTGTTTTATTATTTTTGTTGTGATAATTCAGAATTATCACAGGTTTTTAAAGCAAAGTAACAGAAAAAGGCATTTATTTCTGAAAGAGGTTTCACCATGAAGCTGCAAATTCAAAGTGACCCTCATTCTCAAGGTGAGGCTGTCGGCGGTATTAAAGGATCGCTACCTCATTATCGATCAACGGAACCGACAGGCGAATGACACTAAAGTGAATGGACGACCGCCCCCGTCGTGCCTTTGATGATGCTCCGTCACGAAGCAAAAGTGCGATGTTGACCCGAAGGCCAGACAGGCTGGTGCCGTCGGAGTGAAATCTCAGGTACTAATGATCGAACGACTTTACTCATATTTTAATGAGAAAGAGATCATTAAGGTTCATGATTGGTTTGTGACCTCTAAGGGAAGATCTAGAGGAGGTCCGGGATCGTAAGAAAAAGAGAAGCCAGGGGCTTGCAGCGAGGCTTCTGAGAGAAGATTCTCGCAAAGAGCAGAGAGAGAGAGCAGAGCGGTTAGCTCGGAGTGTTCTCTCGTTCTCGGATAAGTGAAGCAGCTCGAATTGGAGAGCTGGAAGAAAGATTCTGCCAGCGGGTCTGAGAAAGTGATTCTGATCGTAGAGCTCATGCAGCATCGCGGAGTGTACTCTCGCCAGGAGAGACAGCGATAACTCTCGTCTTGAGTGGTTTGATAACGCCGTTATCTGTGAACTATTTTACCTCTACGTTGTGTGTAATTAGAGAGACTTTACGTCAATCACGAACTTTGTGTTTACGGAACTCAAACTGAACTTTAGTTAAAGCTAGTTGGTATAAGAGCCTAAGTGTTCTTTAATAATTTTAAGCTGTAAATATTTTCTCCAGAGGATTTTTTTTGTTCTATAAATAATAAATAGATTCTCCATTAAATATTCTTGTCTGGATTATTTGCCGAGAGGCACATACACTACCTATCACTTAGCATTAATCTACTAAGGGCTAAGTTATTACATTGTTATTTAAAATAAAAATTATGCCAATTTGTGTAATTTAGGAACAGTTTGGCGATTTATATAACTAGTTATATAACGATTTATATAACTTTTATTAAATAATCAATTGATAAAAATAAATTAAATGATTAAATGTAGTTTTTAATGCATTATTTGTTGTCAAAGCCATTAAACAAAAATTAAGTTTTACTCCATATCTATACATGAACATGAAATTTAGTTCAACACAAAACGAAATGTATTTAGGATATAAAGTCCGATACAGTAACCGTTATTTCCCTAAGGCTTGAAGAATGAAAACGAAAGTGACAATAATATATTGGGAGAAAACAAATTTATCATCTACTGAAAAATGAAGCATGCTCCTCAAAAAGATGAGTAAAACGATATTCCTTATCTATTTCTTTACAATAAGGAAAATTGTATCCATAAATTCTTTTATTGCTTTTAAAAAAGTATGCAATCACCTTAAAAAAATGAAAAACGATATTATTTTCCGAGGCGAATTCTTTTATATGATTATATTGCATTCGCTAATACCTTTCTTTGAAAGTTCTTTGCGATTTTATTTTTACAAAATAAATTAAAAATATAGGTACTGAAAAGGTACTTTTTTCAGAGACATATAATTATTTTTATCTTTTACCATACAAAATCTCGTTTGCATACAAATCTATAATTTTGCTTTCAAAATTATATATTTAATTCAAATTTTGCAATAAAATGACTCAACAAAAACTACACAGAAAGGGAAGTCCAGAAATGCTTCTGGAAAATAAGTGAAAAAATTTCCAAGGACTCTTACTTGAACATACGGAAACATTCAAGGAAACTCTATTCGCATATTGATTATTTTGATCCACCTGCCGATCGCCGAAGACTTTTTAGCAAACGTTGGCTAATTGTTGATCAAAACCCACAAAAAGTGGTCTGTTCCGGATGGAGCCTGGAGACTCAACGCGGCAACAACTGTTTTTAGATTTTTTCCCTGATGAGTACCGCATAAATGACGGTCGAAAAGGTATTGGATTTTTTAAATGGACTTGAATGTATTTTTAAATGTTTTTATGTGTTTTAAGCAATATACATGCATTTTTATAAATTACATTGATTCAAATTAGATTCATATTTGTGTTAGTAGATTTATTTTTGTGATATTAAATTCTAATAAACTATATGTTTTTATGAGATGTTTATATGAAGATGTTCCATGAGGCTCTTCTGGTTTAAAAGTTAGTTTTGTATTCAGTTCAAATGTATCATGAGAAACGATTCTCGTCACCTTTGGCAGAATTTACAATCTCTGAGTGAGGTACTATGAGACGCACAAAAATTGACGAATAGAGAACATTTGTATTAAATTAAGTGTATACGTAAGAGATACACGTTTGATGTTTATGAGCAATCATAGCATAAATGTATCTGAACAGATCAGCTTTTTTTTTTCTCTGGAAACAGCCTTATAATAAACAATCGAAACATATGTAACAGAGGTCGTATGATCTGCAGTAGACGAAAGAAATTATTCTCATGAGGAAAGTCACGAACTGAAGAAAATCACTTTAAATGAAATACAACAAATCACAACTAATGGCACTTACTGAATCTCCTGTGGTTAGTAAGTAACATTTCATTGAATGAACAGTAATCGGAAAAAAAAGAAAAATTGGTTTTTATTACTTTCCCATCAAACTAAACGCGGAGAATCCGAAAAAAGAAAAAAAACAACTGGAGGGACATTAGATGATAAATATGAATCATACTAGAATTCCGCGTTCCTTGATATTTGAGTAAATTGCAAGCTACAGATTACATTAATGGAAAGTGTTCGATTAGATAGAGTGGAATAAGTAATCAAGTTATAAGAAAGATTTGCTGTGTTTATAACACTTAGTGTAAGAAATGGTCAAGAATAAAATTTGAAAACGAGTGAATTTTCGGAAATATTTTACTTAAAAATCATTTATTAAAATACTTCATAAGTATGACAAGTTTTAATGTTTTATTTTTTACTTTATTTATTTATTTATTTTCATTTTCGATGTTTGTATATTAGTAAAAAGTGTAATTATACAGTCATCGCAAAAAAATCTTGACACTTGCAATTTTACATGTTTTGTTAAATATCTTGAAATATACGTGGGGAATGACTCTGAAACTTTATTATCATAAGCCTCTTAATCACAATCTAAAGTTTAAACGCCTTTGCTACATTAGTTTTGACAGGGTTATTCAAAAGATACACGTTCTTTTTTAATTTGTAGACGGTCCCCTAATGGATTTTGGAAAAAAAATCTTTTGGAAAATATATGACATATACTATTTTCTTTATACAACCGCAGTTTAAGAGTCATTAATCATGGATATTTCTAGATATTTAACAAAACATCTAAAATTGCAAATGTCAAGATTTTTTTTTTTTGCTGTTACTGTATATGTATACGCAGGAGTGTAAAAATCTAGCTGCCAGAGGACAGTCTTTTCACCACAATTTTTTTTCGCTATTTTTCTTCAAATGTTTTCTCTAATTTATTTTTATAAATGCCAACAAAATTTAAACGCTGAAAACTAATAAATTATATTGCTGAAAGACTGTCCACAGGCACCAAGATTTTTTCATCCCTAAGTATATGTAGCATTATGTTTTACATCTAAGTTTCTTGAGCATAATTTCATTGCTGAAAATTAATTGAAAAATTAATTATAATTAAATTATATATTCACCGGTGCTGGGTTATTTGTGTCTCATGTTACGCCACAGGTGTGTGTGCTCCTGTAGACGTTAACATCTTGTGCTGTAGTTGCAACCTTACCAAATAAAATGTAAGTGAGGAATGACAAGCTGGGCATCGTCCTCATAGTTTAAATGGTAGAGCACTTGGAGCCATATTTCAAGGGTTCCGGGTTCGATCCCCGGCTTGGACGTGTTTTCGCTATGTTTGTTCTACGACTTGTAAGAAACGTGATAGTCACATATTAAATATTCAATATTTTCAAGCGTAATTTCACTGCTGAAAATTAATCGAAAAATTAATTACAATTAAACATGCTTTCATATTTTTCGTATTCTTATGTGGTCTGATGATGATCGCGGAAATAAATCGAGACATATCAATATTAATTTAATTATTGATATCTAAGCAATTAAAGTAATTTTGATATGTATCAAGAAAGCAATTTCCCTTGCAATTAGCTTTTGCAGTTACAATTCATAAATCTCAAGGTTTGACAGTAGATAAATAAGTAGTAGATATTGGGGATAAAGAGACATCAGTTGGCTTAACGTACGTAGCGTTGTCGAGAGTGAAAACCCTTCAAGGTTTAGCATTTAATAGAAAATTTCCTTACGAGAAATTCTACAATATCAAAAATTTTCATATGCTGGTATGCAGAAAAAAATAAGAAATTAGAATGAAAAAATTTACAGTTAATAATTGTTAGTAAAAACGAGAGCAAATTTCTAATGTTTAAAAAAAAGGAAAAAGAAAAGAAATAGAAAAAAAAAGGATTTTGAAGAAATAACCTTTTTTGAATGCATTATTCTTGATTGCTATCGAAGATTATTTGATGTGAATTACAAACGTGAAAACATACCTATTTCAAATCATTTGAAAAAACATCGGAGGCTATTGAAAAATATGTAAAAACACCTTTAAAACTTTTAGTTAAAAATTTTAAAAATATTTTGTAAGATTCTGCTTTGAAAATATTTTTATTTATACCAGCCTTATATCATAAATAAAAACTTCCGAGGAAATTCTTAGTTATTTGGCTGAATTTATATTTCTAAAATTTAAATGCGCCAAAACACGAGATAGAGCTTTTGTTTAATAAATATGCAAAAATAATATAAAAAATAATGTTACTTTCAAATATTTATCATATGAAATAATTCTTCTTCACGAATCCAAATAAAGCACTGCTTTTGCTAGTATTAGTCAAATTAAAATAACGCAGTAATTTTTTTAAATTTATACATTTTTTATGATTGGATGAAGGGGAAATACTCGTATGATATAATTATTTCAAGCAATTTTCTTTCCAACAACTTTTTTTCAGATTCAGAAACGGAATGCATTTGAACTAAACAACATTTCGTTTTCTTCAGTTCACCAAACTCTTCACATAAAAGTTTTTTCTTCTCCAAAAACACCCATTTACTACACCTGCATCTGTTCAAATATTTCGGTTCCACAAATTTTGCAAAGCCTGTGTGTATATTATTATCATTTTTTTTCTTTCAAAAAGATAAATGAAACACAAGCATTTTTCTGTATATAAATATGAACAGCTAACCATCAGATTGAAATTTTTTTAGCATATTTATACATACAGGGTGTACACTCTCAACGGTGGCCAATGACTAATTTCTAAACCATTAGTCATTGACATATATAGTTCCAGTTTCAAAAAAATCCCTGTCGGCTGGGCCTATAGGCGGAGGTAGATTTCGAAGAGTGCTCATTTCAACAACAACAACAATATATATATATATATATATATATAGATGATTAGAGATAAACCCAGTTTAATAACTTCATTTGGCCGTTTATGAAAAATTTTTACTTTCATTTTTCCGCAAAAACTGGTTTTATCAGAATCATCTTAAGAAAAATTCAGCTCATATGCCCATTTTGACAACATATTTTGAAATAAATTCTGAATTTATTAAAAAATCGACCAAAACAGTACATTATACAGTTCCTAAATAACAAAAAACTGTCAGTTGAATGCATTTGAGAAAAAAATTGAATTTAAAAATGAATCATAAAATAACCAATTTGTTGTTTGAATACATCCTTAATTCTTTAATCATGATTGCTTCGGAAAATTTTGTGCGAAATACTCACTTTCACAGCATTTTAAAAAATATATTCTATCTTTATCAAAAAACTGGCCAGTGCGTCACAGCATACAGGGTGTTTCTAAATTCATTGTCCAAACTTTAAGGGGTGATAGTACACATCAAGACAAAGAATATTTAAATAGGAAACCAAGGATCCCAAAGTCTTCCGAAGGAGATAGGCTCCATTAAAGTTTAGGGTCCAAAAATTCAAATGATTATGAAAAACAGAAAAAATGGTCGATTCGTTTGCGGTTTTCACTAAAATTATTCTTTATGTCAGTTTTGTCTTGAAAATAAATTATAAAGATAAATTTTAAAAAAATGACGATAGAGGGCGCTTTAGACTTTAGAGTAACGAACAACTATTTTTTATCGTTATTTTTTGCATCTCATTAAAGGTTTCGTAAGCTTAGACTTAAACTTAAATTTTGAGCTCAAAATCTGAATAGTTGGAAGCAGTTAAGTAGTACAAACTTAACTGTGTTCAGAGGGTTTTAATTTCAAATGATTATAAAAAACGGAAAAATTGGTCGATTGATTTGCGTTTTTCACTAAAACTATTCTTTATGTCGGTATTTTATTGAAAATGAATTATAAAGATAAATTTCAAAATATCCCGATAGAGGGCGCTTTAGACTTTGGAGCAACGTACAACTATATTTTACCGTTATTTTTCGCATCTCATAAAATTTTCTAGAAGCTTAGACACAAACTTAAATTTTGAGATGAAAATCTGAATCGTTGGGAGTGATTATGTAGAGCAAACTGAACTGTAGAGCAAACTGAAACGGGAGGTTCAAATTTCAAATGATACTAAAAAATGAAAAAATTGTTCGATTCGTTTGATGTTTTCGCTAAAACTATTCTTTATGTCAATATTTCCTTGAAAATAAATTTTAAAGATTAATTTTAAAAAATACCGTTAGAGTGCGCCTTAAACTTTAGAGTAACCAACAACTATTTTTAACCGTTATCTTTTGTATGTAAATAAATGCTTGTAAAAGTTCAAACTTAAATTTTGAGCTGAAAATCTGCATCGTTGTGAGTAATTAAGTGCGTAAATTTGAAATGTGTTCGAGGGGTGGGGAGGGTAACATTTTAACTCCTGAACGCTGTTCAGTTTCCGCTTCTTAACCCCTCCATCGATTTAGAATTTGAGCTCAAAATTTAAATCTAAGCATTTTCAAGCATTTAATTAGATACAAAAAATAACGGTTAAAAATAGTTGTTGGTTACTCTAAAGTTTAAGGCGCCCTCTAACTGTATTTTTTGAAAGTAATCTTTAAAATTTATTTTCAAGGAAATATTGACATAAAGAATAGTTTTAGCGAAAACGGCAGACGAATCGAACAATTTTTCCGTTTTTTTTAAATAATTTGAAATTTGAACCTCCGCACCCCCATTGAACACAGCCCACACAACACAATGATGTCCTCAAGACATCCTAAAGTTGTCACATGCAGGATGCTCGGATGTCCTAAGGACATCAGATATTTTCCCAGTGACATCCTAAAGACTTCTTTTTGCAGTCAAAATGTCCCACTTGGTGTCATCCTCTGGAAGTCCGCTACACGACACTTTCAGGTTTTTCTAGGAATTTATATGACAATCATAGGTCAGCTTTAGGATTCATCCGACGAAATAAGGTCAAAATTAGGATGCTTTCTGGATTTAGTAGGATAGTTTTGGGAACTTTCAGTATCTCTTCAGGATAGTTTTGGGAACTTTTAGTTTCTTTTTAGGATTGTTAAAGGATGCTAATCAAGGATATAAATAGGACGTTTTCTGGGATTTATAGGATTGTTTTGGATGCTTTTAGGATGTCTATAGGCTAGCATTATATTTGGTAGTGTTAATATATTGAAATGATTTTTATTTTATTAAAACTAAAAATTTAATATGTTGAAAAAGTACTCGCCCAAATTCACACAGCTTTTGGGGTAAGATTCTTGAATCACCTTTTAAAAATTTGTTTTTAATCCACCAAAAAGTATTTATAGGAAATGAATCCCCCCCCACACACACACACACACAAGAGAAAAATCTAGGCTTTAAAAAAAAAGATTAAGAAAAATGAATAGTTTTTAATATTTTTAACAACTCTTATTCACTGAAAAATCTCTTATTTTCATGTGTCCAGAAATTATGTACAAAATCTTAAAAAGCCATGAAAGCAACATCTATTGTCTTTTTACTAATTAAAAGTATATCACAAACTGTTTTGCTGTGAACGTTCTGTATATCGGATGGAAAAATTGCTCAGGATCTTTGATTATTCACACAAGTAGTAAATTTGCCTTCAAAATAAAAGCACTTCTTGGATTAATTAGACAAAAAAACTTATTTTAAAAAATCAGTGATCGACAATAAAAATGTTTTTAAAGGATGCTCCTAGCGCATGGATTAATTTCAAAATATATATTTTTTAAAAAGAAATTTGTTAAGAAACACAGCTGACATTAGAAAGTGAATGGATTTCAGAAAACACTGTGCATAATTATTTTAAAGAACATTCTAACATTTTTAATTAAAAAAAAAAAATACTAAATTTAATTTCCTAAAATATTATATCATTTTTTGAAGAAAACATGCGCACAAAAAAAAAAGTTATGAACAATAAGAGTAGCAAATTTTATTAATTATATATTTAAATATTAACACTTATTACATATATTTCTCTAAATATGCAGTGCAAATGTTTTGTGCACCTGATTGAGTATAATCAATATATTCTCTGTTTATTTAAATCTTCACATGTGATGTAGATTGTTTCTTAACATAGTTTTATTTTAAAGAGCATACACTGCATTCCGAATACTGATAATTTTCAATTACTGTTATT
Source organism: Maratus speculifer (assembly GCA_964019185.1). NCBI lineage: Eukaryota > Metazoa > Arthropoda > Arachnida > Araneae > Salticidae > Maratus > Maratus speculifer. The sequence goes on from OZ025300.1 coordinate 270,577,471, forward strand.
TTAAGGTAAAGTGCTCAATAAATAAATGACTCTTGGGAAAAAAAAAAAAAAAAAAAAAAAAAAAAAGAAAAAAGAAAAAACAGAATAAAGATAGTAGATTCCCTCGGGCCTGAGAATCTGATTTTGAAATATTCCTAAATTTATCAGAACAAACCCATGAAATCACAAAAATCAGTATTGAAAGTGCACTTCATTTATAAACAAAATACTTTGAAAATGCTAAACATTTTGTTATAATAGAAAATTTATTCAACCAGATTTTAATCTAACGGAATTACTTTTTTTTTTTTTTCAATTTTTTAATACACAATTCTTAATTATTTGCTCTTATAATTTCTGCAATGACTGAATAATAAAAATAAAAACACTCAAAAATTTTAACAGGATTGAAATAAGTAGTGTGTTTCTTTAACTGTTCTTGTTCTAGCACAAAACATATTTCTAATCAAAGATGGATATTTTTTCAATTTCCCCAAACATGATTCCATTCAAAACCTCAGACTTATGTGCAGATTATTATTTACTCTTCAAATGAATAAATTAATTAATGGACAATTTTAAAATAATATATATATTAAGATTAATAGATTTTATGATTTATGTTTTAACCTTTTATCTATCAAATTATGAATTCATGAAAATTTTATATTAAGCATTTTACATAAATTGTTAAAACTAAATTAAAGATTTACATTATCATTTAATAAATTTTTGAAGGATTGGAGAGTTTTGTTTAGAAGGATTGATTAAATTTGAATTTTTTGCAATATTTATAACCCCACTCAAATCTTTTATTTTAAATTGTTTTCTTAGTATTTTGTAGAATTATAAAATGTACAAATATGACGTTCTTACAATATAAATATAGAAATATTTCTGAATTAAAAAATCCTCATTCTCCTCTCTCAGCGCCAAGAAAACTGAAAAGATACAAAGGCAAAAGAAATCATCCTTTTAAAAATATTTTTGTTTTGTGTAACCAATAATGCTTTTAGAACAAAATAAAGTAATGCTTCTGCAACTCATTCTAAACAGTATTACAACTAATTGTTGCATTAAAAGTATTTAATAAGTAATTTTAGTGGTACTTATAAGTATTGTCGGTAGATAAAGGGTTAAAACATGCTTCATTTCTTTCAACAAAATCATTTTACAATTTTAATGACCATTTAATGGCAAATTTAATCTTTACTGAAGTATTCAAACATCTATACTTATTCTATAAATAACAGATTATATGGGAAAAAAGATATTCCAAGGTAGTGAAATAGAAATTCCACTTTTAAAACTGCAGAAATTTATACAATTCATTTACTGTTTAAATCGAAACAATTCAGTTTATATGAAAAATTAAACTACTTGTGATTTATTTTATTTTCATTTTTTAACAGACATACATTTAATTTTTTTTTTCTATTAGATTTCACCATATAACTATATTGTACACATTCTAAATGCAAAATGAATTTAAAAATTAATAAGGAAATAGTTTAGAGAAATTACAAACTATCCTTTTGGCATTAAAAAAAAAACAACTATAAAATTAACTTTTGAAAAATAAATAAAAAATAGAAATTTAGAAAAATTTCTTGCAATATAATTTTTTAAATGTAGGAACATTCTTTTAACATCACTAGTATATTTTCACATCATCTTTTAAACATTTTAATTGAGCAGATTATGTAAAAAGTTTAAAAGGCTTTAACACAACAAAACAAAAGCATATTTTTAACATTTTCGTTATTCATTAGATCATGCCAGATATATTTTTGCTATAATTGAATTCCTTAAATTTAGTTTTCAAAAACATTTCGTATCACATTAAACTTCATTAACATACAAAATATTGTTAACCATTAAATATATTTTTGTAATGTTAAAATATACAAGTAGTGAACAATATGAATGAAGCAACTAAAAAGTAAACAAATATCTTTAATAGTATACATAGCAGAAACTATTACACAATAGGCCAAGATTTGCCAAGAAATTTTAAAAAATTACAAACAGGTATAAAAGCTTCGAAAAATGCTTCAGAAGTACATTCCTCAAAAGCGATCTCAAAGCTTAACGCTTATAATCAGAGAGATTCCCCAAACCACAACTTGGCTGTGATGGTCTTTTATAATAACACAGTGTTTGCAACGTATGAAAGTCTATCTCAAAGTGTATGCGATTTTCTGAATGCCCATGCTTCACTGAAAAAATTTCTTTCATCTCAATACATCATCATGCTTTTACAGACTTTAGCTCAAGAAACATCTGAAATAGATAAAAATACATATAACACAAATATACATTTGTAGCCACAAGGCAACTTATTACAACAATTTGCAAAATGACCAAAATATTTTTAAAAATTGTGTATATATATATATATATATTTTTTTTTACTCTTAACCCCTGTGCAGTGAGTAACATATGTCTATGTATTGTTCAGGGTTTGCACCATCCTTGAGTTTAAACAACACTATATTCGTCCAAGAAAAATTTTACCTTATCTAGTTACAGATTTTTCAGCAATCTGGGAAAAAAAAAAAAAAAAAAAAAAAAAAAAAAAAGGCCACTGAAAAGATTATGTATTTAAAAGTGCTAACACAAAAGTTTCCAATTTTTTATGTATAACAGCCATTTATAAAATTTAAGTTTTATGTATATAATTTGTTCATAACAGATATTTATAGATTTAAAATTATTTTGTGTAAATAAATACAGCAGTCAGCAGCTATACTATGCTGAAAACATATAGTTTCCAAATCCCTTACTCAATGACATGGAACTGGCATTTTCCAGGGCTCATACTCATTTTCCAAGAAAAAAATTCCCTGATGTATTTTCCGGGCTGTACAACTTTTCCATATCAACAATTAACAACAATTTGATATTACATATGACAATAAAACATGCAAACAGTAACAATTGCCCCCAGAATAGACTGTCATTTTGGTAGGTTTCTGCAGGTTTGGGAAATTTTTTGTATATCCCCTGATTTTTACAACCTAAAATTCATCCCAATTTTTGCAGGAATCCCATATTCCTCTGATGAGTATGAACCCTGTTTTCTGACTCATTTTTAAATATAATGGCTTCAAAATTGAACTTAGAAAATTGACTGTTTTAACTATAAACTGTTTAGAATTAAATAGTCTTTTCTTTTTTTTTTTTTTTTTTTTTTTTTTTTCCAATACTAAGTGTGCAAATAAGTTTGATTTTTTTTTATCCATGAAAAATCCACAAGAAATACAAAAAATGGCTTATTTAAGGTATTGTCTGCTAGTTACATATTATAGCCATCTTTCTGACAGTACATGCATACCTTTACGATAACATAAAACAACACATCTTTCGACAGAAAACATTTATCAAATAAATTTTTTATCTCTTCGAAATAAGCCAAGGGTATCCCAGCTATATTTTGCGCCATTGACCAGAACAAGTTTTAATCGGAAAGGGCAGAGTCTGGACAATATAGCAGGTACAGTAAAACATCCTATTTCAGCATTTTGGTGGTTTCCTGAATGATGGAATTGCGACAGTGTGGAATGTTGTCGTGCTGCAATATCACTCGCTTGTGTCCCGAGATTCATACTGGCCGTTGTTCGAGCAATGGATGATTCAAAATACAAATTAATTAATTATTTGTTGTCGGAAGCAATGCCCTTTATCAATTTCGCTCATTTTCAGCAGCTCATAGTACATGATTCCTTTCTGGTCCCACCAATCGTTGGGCATTGTCTTCTTTCTGAAGTGATTTTGCCATGCTGATCAATATTTATAATTCGCCAAGTGAAAGCCATGGTCTTTTGCATTGAGATTCTTGAAATACATCCACTTTTCATCACCAATAACAATTCGTTATAGGAAACTCTTCTGTGCTGCAAAAGGAAATCTTCGATAACGACTATTCCATTTTTCATCTCTCTCTCACTCAACTCATGCTGCACCTATTTTCTCTCCTTTAGATTTTTTTTCCATGGCAAGTAAGCACTTGTAAATACTTTGTCGAGTCATATTTAATGCCTTTCCAAGTTAATCTTGCTGTTTTGTTATCATCTTCCTCCAATAACGGTTGCAGATCGGCATCCACAATCGTTTTGGTTTTCCAAAGAAATTGCCTCTTCATTTAAACAAGTCTTCACAGGTAGTTTCCAATGGTGTATGTTCGCCTTAAGCCTTCTTAAGAAACGATGCCCTTCAGCAGCAATTTTTTTTTCAGATTAAAGCAGAATATCTAAACTTCATGCATACACTATTTATTTGGCACAAAACTCGACATCTTCACTGTTAGAAGAAATATTTTTGCATTGTGATATGTATTGGTATTGCAGCAGTTCATTGTTAACAGAAGTCTAAGGTGTTAAAATAACAGAACTTCAGATATATATATATGTTGTTTACATGTGTCGTTAGCGCCAACCATGTGTGAAACCCAGGAACTTAGTTGCGCACCTAGTACATAAATAATGTGCAAGTAAATAAGGATTTTCATGTGATGACCACTTTTACCCCTTTCTTGCACTGTTGCATTGGAAATTTGAATCAAAATGTTCTCACTTTGATATTGTTTTCTGAAATATCTTTTGTCTTTACCAAAAAATAGAAAACTCCATTTATATTTCTAAAACAGAACACTCGCCAATTTTATGAATTTCTGGGGGATTAGTTGATGAATTCAGAAATGTGACAAAGTAGCTTATTTGAATTTGAGAAGAGCTTAAAAGTCACTAAATTTTTTTACAGTCTAGAATAAATTCCCCCTTCCCATAAAAATGCAAACAAATTTTAATGCATATTTGCATTGACCCCAGGGATAATCAAATTCATTGCCGAAAATGTGGAATTCTACAGAAAAGTAACATGTTAGTAAATGTCAGACAAGATTTGCTTTAAAACTTTTTAATAGACTCAATAGATTGCAGGATCAAACATATTCTGCATCCCTGCAAATATATATCTCGAAATTTGATTAATTTCTGCTTTTTTTTTACATTTCAAAACTGTATCACACATTTCTACAGAAGATATATTAAACAAAAAATAACCACTTACCCTGTTTAAAATTTTCTGTCGCAATCTGCAGCAAATTAAGATTTGTGATCCAACAATGCTGTACCAAACATAGATTATTCATCAGAAATTACAGCAACCTATAAAACCAAGAAAGCTTTAATTTACAATGAAATTCTAATAAAAAGATGCAATCACTTATAGATTAAAGTGATCTTTAAGTCTAACTTGTTTTATATTTTTCATTTCGAAAGCAGAACACTTAGCAATGTTTTACAATAAACTTAGCTGATCACGAATGTTCTGCAGGAATAAGAAAGACACAGTGAGATTTTCTTTTATGTGAAGGAGAACATATTTTATAGAAACATAAAAGCCATTTTGTAAAACAATGATATACATACACACACACACAAAAAAAAACTATTTCCAAATTTCCTGATTTTATCCTGATTGAATGATGAAATCCACATTTTTTCCCAACAATGAATTGACGATTTTCTCAATATTTCAAATTTCTTTTTCTGTCAACTGCCGAATTTCTTTCTTTCTTACTGACCCAGTTGTCTAATTTCACTATTTTTCTCCTGCAACTGATTCAAAAATTCAGATATGTTTCACAATTCACTGATGAATTTTTCTTTTTTAACTGTAATGGATAGTCAATTTTTTAAAAAAATTTTTCCAATGATCTATTAAAGGATTTTGCAATATTTACTTTCTAACAACAGGCAAACTTGTCGCCTTTTTGAGAGCCGATTCAAAAAAAAATTGTGGATTTTTTTCTGCGATTAAACAATGAGTTTCCATTTTTTTTTTTTTTTTTTTTTTTTTTTTTTTTTTTTTTTCCCTAGCCAACAATTTGGGTATTTTAAAAAATTTTCCTTTTACCTTTAAGCAAATTTTGTAGCAATTTCTTCTGACCGGTTAAAAATAATCCATACATTTTATCTGCTACTGATTGACAAATTTCACAGACTTTTTACAAGTCACTGAATTTCGTGATATTTACTTTCTGCTAATAGGAAAACTTTTCACTTTTTTGCAACCAATTAATCTTGGGATTTTTTTTAACAATTAATCAACTAATTTCAGATTTTTGTCAATAATCCACTGATGAATTTCATTTTTTTTTAAACCTGAGATCGATTTTAAAATTTCATGTTATTTTTCTTACTAATAGGCAAATTTTTGCAGCTTTTCCTTGAAACCAATTGGAGAAAATCACAATTATTTTCTAGTACTGATCAATGAATTTCACAATCTCTTCCGATAATTTTCCATATTTCTTTTTTTTTTTTTTTTTTTTTTTTTTTTTTGTACCTTAGTCAAATTTTGAGGCTTTTTCTTGCAAATGATTAGAAGAAATTGAAGTTTTCAGTTTCCTCCAACAATACACTGACAAATAAATGTGTTATTTTATTTTTATTTCTACATGTGACCAATTGATTTTTTTTTTGTGACTGTTCATCGAATATTGTATGTCTTTCCACAACAAGCTTAAGAATTTCATGATTTCCATGATTGAGTGACAGAATGCACAAGTTGGCTTGTGATCTCGAGTTGTCGTACAGAAACGTTTATCGTTTTGCGATATATGTCACAGTTTTAAGTATAAAATAAAGAAATCATACACGTTCACATTGATAAAAGCAGTACTGCCATCCTCTCAAAACAAAAATTATATTCTTTATAAAATATAAAGACAACATCAACACTGATTTTTGGCATATTTAAAATTATTATACACCTAAAGTCCTCAGGTGGATCAGTCAGATTATAAATATTTTTTCTTTTTTAAAATTTAGTTATAGCAATTATAAAATTCTTTCACTGTTTTATAGTTTAACTTAAAAACACACCATTAGAATTATACATTTAAAAACAACTGTGCTTCACCCCTTAGAAGATCATGCCTGAACAATCGACATACATTGTCACGTGTCCAGCGGGCGTTCATCAACCGGTTGAGAACTCCGGCTCTTAGCCACGTGAGGGCATCAACTGAGGCTTGGGACCCTGTGCTCTTTACGCATGTCGGAGTCGGTCAACCTGAGGGAGAGGCCTAGTGTTCCGACCAATGGGAGATCAGCTCCAATTGCACTTCGATTTTTATCCAATGTTGCTAGGACATGTAGTCTGTCAACAAATTGATGGCTTCCTCAGAGGTCATTGCGACACTGGGTTCGCCGGGTGCTAACTTGGGACTGCCCGAGTATCCTCTTCGATTTCCCAGTACCTTTGCAAATGCAACTTTATGTCTTTTTCACTATCGTTGGAGGTTAAACAGGGGTTGCGACCCACTGTGTGTACTCCGAAGAAACTGCATTGACTTGACTATCAGTATACATTACATATTAAAAAATATATTCAACATTTAATTAATAAAACCAAACTGATACATACTCCAAATTAGTCTTTTTCAATACCTGGATCATTAAATATATTGTATTCATATTACTTTTGTTAAGGACAGTTAACTCCATGTAGAAAATGTAAAATTAGCAATAAAGTAATCATATAATATAGGCTCTAGATGAATTTGACAGAACGCAGTAATTTACAGGTATTTTTTTTATCACTTTATGCATCAGGCAGCCACAAAATCAAACTACTTTATGAATCCGGTGCTCTTTATCACTCTTTTTCATGCTTCCCTTTGTTTAATTTCATTATGTGATAGGTCAACTAGTAGGGAGATGTAATTTTGTATATTGAGGAAAAAGTAAATAACTTGCAAAAAATCAAGAAATCTGACAATCGCCTGCTCAGAAAAGTGAAATTTGTTGTTTGATTCCTGGAAAAAAAAAAAAAAAAAAAAAAAAAAATTAAATTTTCAATTGGTTATGAGAAAAATATTGTGAATTCTGTCAACAGACATGATACAAACTCAGCTAAGAAAATGCTGAAGTTTTAAGACCTCAAACTTTTGACAAAATTCATATTTTTTGCAGCATTTTGACAAAGTGTGTTTTTTGCGACCATTTGATGATAATCGCACTTTTTTTGCATGGTCTTTTCAATGAAATTTGCATTTTTATTCACGATCCTTTAGAGGAAAAAGTAAATAACTTGCAAAAAATCAAGAAATCTGACAATCGCCTGCTCAGAAAAGTGAAATTTGTTGATTGATTCCTGAAAAAAAAAAAAAAAAAAATGAAATCTTCAATTGGGCATGAGAAAAATATTATCTCAGCTAAGAAAATGCTGAAGTTTTAAGACCTCATGGACTTTTGACAAAATTCATATTTTTTGCAGCATTTTGACAAAATGTGTGTTTTTTTGCGACCATTTGATAATCGCACTTTTTTTCCATAGTCTTTTCAATGAAATTTTCATTTATTCATGATCTTTTAGAGAAATTCATGGTTTTCTACACACTTCTTCGAGAAAAATTGCATATTTTCCCCAATCTTTCATCAAAATGTGCCTATTTTCCGCCATCTTTCAACAAAATTCATATGTTATTCGCGATCTTTTGACAAAATTTCCATATTATTCACAATCTTTCGACAAAATTAGCATATTATTCAAGATCATTCAACAAAACTTGTATAGTCACGATCTTTTGAAAAATTTGCATATTTCTGGAATATTTTTACAAAATAAGTCTATTTTCCAAACTTTTTGTCAAAAGTCTCATATTTTACACGATCTTTCGACAAAATTTCCATGTTTTTCTTGATCTTTCAATAAAATTATTGTACTTTTCTTGATATTTCGTCAAAATTATTGCATTTATTGCGATTTTTCAACAAAATTCATGTATTTTTCACAATTCTTTGACAAAATTAAAGTACTTTTCCACAACCTGTTCATGAAAATCGCGCTTTTCCCGCAATCCTTTGACAAAAATTGCATCTTTTAAGCAAACCTTTGACGGAAATCACGTTAACTCATGAGATCCTTTGAAGAAAATAGTATTTTTTTCCACGATCATTTGACGAATTTAGTTTTTTTTTCCTCATCCTAAGGAAAACTTTGTGTTTTTCCTGCAATCGTTTGAAGAAATTTGTCCAATTTGGTGAGGTTTGTACTGGCACTTTTGTTGTATTTCATCTGTTACTTCTCCCCTATACAAAAATATCAACAAATTTAAATGTATTTTTGCATCTATCCCAAAGATAATAAAATTCACCATCAAAAAAGTGGAATTCCGCATTTCTGCAGAATAGTAGTATGCCTGTGTCAATCAGTCTCAAGATAAAATGGCAGGAATTGCCTATTGCTCACATCAGAAACAAAGTGAAATTTAATAATTGATCACAAGAGGGCGAAAAAAAAATCCAGAATTAATCAAGAAACAAGAAAGCTGTATAAATTTTATCATTTAGAAAGAGAAAAATATCGTGAAGTTATCAACTGAATGTGTGAAAAAAATTAAAACAGAAATGTCGTCTAATGATAACATGAAAATAAAAAACTGATTTCAGGCAATAAATCACATGTATAAATATGGAAACTCGCCATATTGTCAATCGTGTGAAAAAAATGATGAAATGCATCGATGAGTTGCAGAAAGATATAAAATTCATCGATTGATTACAGAAAATAAGTATGACAAAACTTGTCAATTGTTTTCAGAAGGTATCAGAAAATAAAATACTACTAATAAAAAACAAAAAAAACTGTATAACAAACCATTTTTAAAATATGCTTTTTGAATATGACACAAGAGAACATCTGGTGGTCTTTTTCTCCCAAGAGCCAACACTACGCTATACAAAGTAAAGAAACTATTTTAGATAAATTACATTTTCAAACTTCAACAATTAAAAATGTTTTGCATAATTTAACAACAACACAAACACCATTTTAATATTTTCAAAACTGAAAGCCCATGTTGAGATAGATTTAATGTTAAAATTTAAAGTATGTGTTTGATACTTGCCCATTTTTACAAATTTATACTACACTTTTAGAGCTCTTAATTTTTTCATAATATTTTGTAAATATTATAGCACAGATAGAAAGAATAAGAAACTAGCTTTAATTTGATATCAAAATAATATATAATTGTTTTCACAGTTCAAAATTAGCAGAGCTACAGAATTTTCTGCAACAAAATTTCAAACATTACAGTATACACTCGCATATAAGTCGAGAAATTTTAGACAAAAAAATAACTTCAAAGTGTGTGTGAGGGATGGGGGGGGGGGTCGACTTATACCCGAGACCTAAAAAAAAAAAATCTATAAATATCGGAAAATAGTTTGCTAGTGAATTGGTGCTGCAGCACCCCATTGTGTTTGTAGAGTACAAAATCCAGAATCCTTCCAACCTTGACAATTCTGAATTTAAGATCATTGTTAGTTTATTTTTCAAAAAAATAATCTACCCTACCCTGTTGCAAAGAACAAAAAAACAAAGTGTGTGATTTATGTCATTTCAGAACGATTCAGAGGAGTCGTTCCTTTTCAGAGTCATTTCATTTCTGATATAGGTGTAAATTAAAGGTCGCCACTCGCCACATGGCGATTAAAGTTGTAAAAGTGGCGATTAAAAATCGGCTATCGATCGCCACCCTAGTCGCCACTCGGCGATTAAAACATTTTATTAATTTGCTTTGTGAAAGACAACTTTTTTCATGGATATATGCATGTCTACTTTGTTTGCATCTAATTAGTGAATTGGTTAATTCTTTAAATTCAGAATCGGCCATCGATCGCTACCCTAGTCGCCACTCGGAGATTAAAAAATTTTATTAATTTGCTTTGTGAAAGACAACTTTTTTTCATCATTGTGCGCGCGGCAGCGCGCTACAATAATATGATTGAGCGATGGTGCACACGGATTTTTCAATTTTTCTTTTTGCAATAACTAACTAAATACTTATCCAATTTTGATGATTTTTTTTTAAAAATGTTCGTCTGACCAAGAAGCACAACATAGCACAAAAATTACTTTTTTTTATGGCATACTGTAGGTGTACTGTAGAGTATTCTGAAAATCGGACAAAAATTTTGTGTCACAGCACTTTTCTCGAAAACTACTAAAGATAAAAACTTAATTTTTTTTTTAAACAAAAGACAAACTTTTTATCCCGGGGTAGTCATCGAGAAAACGTTATTTCGCTGGGCGGTTTTACTGAAATTGCGTATTTTCCAAACTTGGTCATAAATGGGTATATCTAACGTTCTATTGCAGATAGAATGTTGCGGTAAAGTTTATTTTAAAGATTTTGCGATGCTAATTAATCCTGCAAAAATTCATAGCTTTACGTTAAACAGTTTTTTTACAAGATGAAGTAAAAGAATGGCAGTCATCAATCTAAGATACTTGTGATCATCGGAGAGAAAAACCAGTTACACCATTCGATTAAGCATAAAAAAATACAGAATGCTTTTTTTTCTTTTATTTTTAACTTAATTTTTTAACGAATTACGAATTTTTTTGAAAATTTTGACATGCTGATTTTTGTCATTTTTTAACACTAGAACGCCCGGATGGAGTCGATTCGACTCCAATCATGTAACTAAATTTCAATTCGAACCAGAAAAATTTTCTTGAAATAATTTAAATCTAATCCACGCAAATTTACGTTAAATAAATCAATTAAATAATTTTGAATAAAAATTCTGGTGAGAAATATTATTTTCAAACTTGAGTAGAATTTCCGGGCGTTCTAGTGTTAATGAATCATTTACTGAATAATTATGCACGGTGTCTAGCCCTGTTGGCTGTTAAATTTGATTTTTAATTTTAAATTAGGCAATTTTTTGCACCATACCAAATTTATATTTTATCCATTTTTTTCATTTATTTATATTTTGTTTTTAGCACAATGGCATCAATGGCAAAAATGCCTGGCATACCTGTCAAATATTGGGGCCCTGTACTTTAACAAAGTGTATTTACTATAAGTATATACCGTATTTATTCTAATAGAATGCGCCCTCTAATAGAGCGCGTCTTCTAATAAAATGCGCACCTTGGTGCTGATTGAAAAAATAAATATACGGAAACGATATAGTAGATAAGTAGAAAACGATTACTTAAATGCATTATCGAGGATTCTCATCGATCAAAATAGAGTTATTCTATCAAAGCGATGGAGTGGCGATGCAGCAAAAGTTTCAAATTTTGAACAATGTACCACTCCTGTAAACTATAGCACCAAGGATATGCACACTGTTAAAAATCTGCTGCATTTTGCTGCAACGCACTCCCCTGCTTGTATAGAAAACGGTTACTTGGCCGTGAAATGGCGCTTTCTCATTGGTTGGAATAGAGATATATACAAGTGGTGGAGGACGTTGCAGCAAAATGCAGCAGATTTTTAACAGTCCACTGTTAAAAATTTGACCCATTTGTTGCAGAGTCACTCCACAGCTTTTATAGAATGTCTCTTTATGGCCAATGAGAATGCTCCATAACACAGTAAAGCAATCGTTTCCTATAAAAGCGGTGGAGTACGTTTTTAATAAGTCCGTAATAAATACGGATTAAGAAAACAAAGAAGCATGGTTTTTGTATCAAACTTTACTCTTGCATAAAAAAAGTTCCTGTTTTTGGCAAAAATAATGGATATTTGAATGAAAAATCTATTCTTTGAAAGAATTTATTATTTTATTCACTTTAGTAAAAAACTGATTTTTTTTTTTTTTTTTTTTTTTTTTTTTTTTGAAAACTACCGTAGAATTTTGGTATAGAAAAACCTGTTTTAAATTTTTTTTTAAATTTGTAACACCAGAGTATTAGAGTATGTAGCCTTTTTTAATTTCAATACAAATAAGATTTTGTTTTCTATATATAAAATACAAAACAAGTTGTGCAGTATCTCTATGGAATATGGAAAAATAGAAGGACTAGTGAAAAATGCTCCAAGGAGCAGTGCAAAAGCAGAATATGATTTTAATTGAGCATTAAAAAGTAATGGACAAGTGCTTCTGTTAATTACTGAGCATGAGGAAGGATAAGGGATCCCTTCTTGGCTACAACTCACTTCAATGCCAACTTTGAAAAAATCATATTTGCGCTTTTTTCGTGAAAACAAATCAGTCGCAGTTACTATAAAAATGTATAGTGTAAAGACGTAACCATTAAAGATGCAGCTTAATTAGACATAAATGTAAAGGAAGGCGACATAATGCCAGATACCTAGTTCCTGCAGGTATCACATTCATGCACTGCCACCAAGCATACCCTAAGTGTATAATTGCACAGAAAATTGATTTGTAGTATAGTGCAGAGTGAACAGTGCAGTTAACATCAGAGATGTAGTACAGGCTATACGCCGCACACCTTCTGGACTTTTTAATAGAACACCATATACCCTCTGTTTTTCAAGAAAGCTTATAGTATACACATTCTAGAATATCCCTCTGCTTAGAGCATATATCTTATGTTATTTTTATGACTACACCCCTGGTTAACATCTAAAGCACGGTGGAAAATTCTACTAAAGAACCGCAAATTTCTTTTATATGGAAAAAGCGCAAATATGATTTTTTCAAAGTTGGCATTGAAGTGAGTTGTAGCCAAGAAGTTATCCCTTATCCTTCCTCATGCTCAGTAATTAACAGAAGCACTTGTCCATTACTTTTTAATGCTCAATTAAAATCATATTCTGCTTTTGCACTGCTCCTTGGAGCATTTTTCACTAGTGGATATATGCATGTCTACTTTGTTTGCATCTATTTAGCGAATTGGTTAATTCTTTAAATTCAAAATCGGCCATCGAGCGCCACCCTAGTCGCCAATCGGCGATAAAAAAATTTTATTAATTTGCTTTGTGAAAGACAACTTTTTTCATGGATATATGCATGTCTACTTTGCTTGCATCTAATTAGTGAATTGGTTAATTCTTTAAACTCAAAATCGGCCATCGATCGCCACCCTAGTCGCCACTCGGCGATTGAAAAATCTTATTAATTTTCTTTGTGAAATACAGATTTTTTTTTTCATGGGTATATTCATCTCTACTTTGTTTGCATCTAATTAGTGAATTGGTTAATTCTTTAAATTAAAAATCGGCCATCGATCGCCACCCTAGTCGCCACTTGGCCATTAAAAAATCTTATTAATTTGCTTTGTGAAATACGGCTTTTTTCCTGAATATATGCATCTCTACTTTGTTTGCATCTAATTAGTGAATTGGTTAATTCTTTCTTTCTATCGGATGCAAGCATATTTAGCAACTTTGTTGTATTTTCTATATTTTGGCTTTTTACCCATTTTTACCTCTGGATGCAAAGAGATTTTAAGGACATTGCTGTATCTTAAATCTTTCACTTTTGCTTTATGCTCACTAATTGTACCAGTAATAGTTGGCTGGTACATTTTTTTTTTTTTTAAATTTATGATTGAAGTTTATGTAGGTGTCAAGAAAGACTGAAACATTATAGCCAATTACTTAAAAAATACAGGACAAAATTAGCACTTGCCACTTAGGCGAATAATATTATCATCTGACTTTACTGCTACCAAGCAGACTTCCTCCACCTCACCAACACATTGGCACTCTCTGATTTTGCCTTAATGAGACATCCGGAGTTTTGAAATCTCAGCCAAAACAAAGAATATTTATATTTATCTGTACACTCGCCAAACTTAATAATTACCACCAATTTTAAGTAAGAATAGAATATCCAAGAAAGATGTGAAATTATTTTTAAATTTAAAATTTAAAAATACAATTTCCTTGTTTGTTTTATACAATGCATTAATATATATTTAAATATAGTTTATCACTTATAATTTTATCTGCAGTATTAATCACCAATTCATATTTTTCCATTCAGTGGAATGACAGTTTTATTTTTAACCAAATATGTGTAACTTTAACTCACTAGCCGCTAAATAAATATAAAAAAGCTATTTTGACCTATTTTTAAAAAGTGGCTACTAACTTTTAAAAAGTGGCCACTAATGAAACTGGGTCTACCGGCCACTGGCTACTAATCGAATTTCCCAGTTTTCACCTATAATTTCTGAATGAACTAGGGGATTGCAACTTTTCGGAGTTGTTTCATTTCAGAATGAGTCCGAAGAATCAATCCTTTTCAGAGTTAGTGCATTTCGGACTGATTTCAAGGATTCGTTCATTTTGAGACCGATCCAAAAAAGAATTATTTCTTGAACTCATTCCTTTTCGGAATCGTTCTGAAAAGGACAGATTTTTTTTTTTTCAAATTGAAATCGTTCCTTTAGTTCCACTGCTGCAATCACTCCTTTTGAATCATTCCTCAACAAATGATACATCTCTATTAAAAAAGTGATTAAAGTTAATGTTAAAACGACTGATTCAGCAAAAAGTAAGCTTAAAATAAGTAGGGTCACCCGGGGTAAAATGGGTATATTTTATTTATTTATTTTATTATTTTACCAGACAAATTTTTAAAATAAATTAAAATTATGAACAAAGTGCTTACATATCTGGCAATACTTAAACCTTATAAAAACAAACTGGCGACGCATATAATGGGCTTAGCAACCATTTTGTTTTTCAGAAGATAGAACAAAGTGTTTTTAGTGGTTGAAAAACTTCTTTCCAGAAAAATATACAGGAAGAATTTTAGGAATAAACTGTTTGATATTTACAGAAGAAGGATTCTTCTAACTGAAAACTGTTAAATTAAGTAAATTTATTTACTCACAAAAATTTTATAGCGTTTTTTGTCATATGGGGTAAAATGGGTATAGGTCAAGATATGAATGTATGAAGATTGATCAAAGTTGAAAGAAACTTTTGAGGGCAAATTGTTATTGATCCTATGTTTTAAACTGAAATTATGCTTTGTTATATGAAATTAGGCTATTACTTATATCATCAATTTATCATTTATATTATAAATTAGGCTATTTCGGGTGACATTATAATACATGCAAATTGACTAAATGTACAGGAGCACAAGGTAAGAAAAATATCGCAAAATTAAATTAAAACACATTTTCTAGTACTGGCAAGGCTATAAAAAAACTCAGAGAAAACACAAGGGAGTACAAGCAAAGGTAGGAGAAGTTTTAACTACAGAGCAGGTAGCTGCAAGTCTAAAAAAGTACAAACAGTTAAAAGAATCGAAGCAATCCATAAAATAGAAGTTAAACCAAAGGTTTTCACTGCAATAAATCCAGTGATTGGCAATTGAGTCCCTGTAAAAGTTAATGCAAAGAAGTCTGCTCAAGAATTCACAGGTCTTATTGATATCCGCTGATGAAGGTGAAAATACTGTGAAGTTTGCAACAAAGTCATCTGCTGGATTATTTTTATATCTTTCCTGAGAAAGACTATGTTGCTGATGTGAACGCATCCTAATTGCCAGAGAGCTATCTCAACAGAGCTGCAATAGTCCTTGCCAATATACACTTTGCATGTAAATTTTTATTATGTTATACCTATCTGCATAAATTGCTTTTGATTAAACATTGATTTTCCAGTGTAATTTAATTTCTCATTTTTTCCCTACAGATATTCATGCTGATATCTATCTGCATTTGAATTTCATTAAATAAAAAAAAATACTTTTAAAGAGAAACACGATTCACAGCATGTGTGTAAACTGATGTGGTGAAGGATAGGATTTGTCAGTACTCTCATCTTATTTACATTAGTTTCATAACAGTGTTTTTATATGTCAAGAAAAAAATGTAAGCAAATTGAAGTGGGGAGTTTTTGAAGCCCCTTCCCCTCACCTTCCAAGTTTACACATGATTCAGAGGATGAAAGTACAAAACTTTTAAATGGTTTACACATTAATTATAATGTATTTAAGTATATTTAATTTATTATTCAACTTTAACCAGCATATACCCATTTTACTCCGGTGCATACCCATTTTACCCCGAACCACGAGGTAAAATGGGTATACACCGGGGTAAAATAGGTATAGTGTTTTACATAAAAATTTTTAAAAAAGTAAACACAAATTATCTTTAATTTAGACCTAAGATACACAATGTCAAAAATATTGAACAAAAACATGAATTTATTTCATAATATTTTTGCTATGAAACATTAAAATTAAAAAAGCTGATTTTTATACCCATTTTACCCCGGGTGACCCTAACATGTTACATTGTTGTTTTTACCCTCTCCAAATCAAGAGCAAACGAGCACCATTATTTCTTGCTGCCGGCAGGCCCATATTACAAAATATGCGACTTCAAAATATTCCTGACCTGTGATCTTCAAATCACCGGTTATTTTGCTAATCATGGCAGTTGAAGAGAAGTTTGGCGTCATTGCACACGACATGCATTCAGTACTTTTCAGCCAATGGCGTTTTACATAATTTTATCTTTTTCAATGGCAGCACTTGTTATGTAGAAATTCTGTTTGTTTGTTTGTATGTATAAATAAATTTTACTTTCGCATTAAAATAAATGAGAAAAAAAAAAGGATTTTTTTTGGGAGGGAGGTTGACTTATATGCGAGTATATATGGTACTATGGTAATACCTCTTAGATTTGTCGACAAAAAAAGAATAAAATCAGAGATATAAGAGCACATTGAATATTTTATTTTGGATGATTTGGCAGGGAATGAGCCTGATGAATTCTCAAGAAGATAGTTTAGAGTATCTTGGTGATTTTTTAATGAGGACATTTTCAGACACTGAAAAGTACTGTGAACAACAATTACCCTGGAAAGTTGTTGACAAGGAATTAATTTGGTTGACTATATTCTGTAGCTTACAGATATATGCACTCACTAGCACTGAATAGACAGTTGTAATATTTCAACTCCAGTTATACATACATATAGTTGGATTTTTGACGTCAAAAAGTGGTTTTTGACATTTTTATTCAATTGTAATAAAAATATGTATATTATTTATATGCAATTTTATACATTAAAATAAAAAAGTATTTTCATAATGTACTTTCATTTTTAAAAATTAAAGTATTTCATATGATTTGTTTATATTTTTAATGCAACAATACTTTTGATTTTTTTTTTTTTTTTTTTTTTTTGTATATTTATAGCTTATAGTTATATTCTATTTTTAAAGTAATTTATTGAAACAAAAATAACTTTTGAGTATTAAACAGGATATGTGGTTTTTAATGTCTATAAGTGTCCAAAAGTTTATTCAAGTGTTTAAAACTAGAAATAATGAAAATTGTAAACATTTTTTTTTTTTTTTTTTTTTAAAGTTTGGACTGAATTTTAAGTTTTTGACAGTAATTGTCAAACTATGTCAAAAAGGGGTTTCTGACATAATGGTCAAAACCAGACAAAACTGTCACACTGTCAAAAACTTGCCAATCCTGTACATACATAAAATATAAACTGAAAAAGCCTTTTTATATGTGTATAAACAACAGAAATGGGTCATAATAAAAATAAATAGCTTTGATTTGCTTTAGGTGCAAAAATCAGAATTTCTTTAACAAAATAGATTATAAATATATATAAAGTTACACTTTATTCTCTTATTTATTATTTAATCTTTTAGTTTTTAAAATACTTTATCACAGTAGTTTCATGTTCAGTAGTCAAATTTCAGAATCAGAATGTATGGCAGGTAAATTAGAAAATGAAAGATATATACATCAAATAACACACTGTAAATATCTAATGCATAGAGTTAAAATTTCTTGTTGCAATCATGTAAAATTCATTTATAACATTTACTATTAAAAAGGATGAATGTTTTATTTTTATTTAAAATTATTAAGTTCTGAATCTCCAAACAGCTGTAAAATTGATACAAAGTATTTTAAATTATTACTATATTGAGAATTAATAAAAAATATAGTTAATCATTCAAAACAAAACAAAGTTACAAACAAAATGTTATCCAATGACATTCAAACTTTCTTAACATGAAACCAAATGGGTCACATTTAAAAAAAAATGTGTGTATTTGTCAGCCTTAGATAAAACAAAAAAACTGTCTGCAAACTCAATTTCTTAAAAATTTTCTGAAAAAAAAGAAAAGAAAAAAAATGCTATGCCTCTCTTAAGTGAGCTGGCCATAGCACCCCCTTAGCTACGGCCCTGGTTGGGAGCAGGGCTAGAAAAATTTGAAAAAAATTACATGCCCAGCCGGGCATGTGGTAGGGAAAAATAGATGCCCGAATAAAAAATTTACATGCCCAACTTTTTTGTACTTCTAAGTTTTATGATTGTAACTTTAAAGCTGGTATTTTTATGATTAAGAACATAGGTGATGCCAAAAAAAAAAAAAAGTTAACAATCGTTAAAGATAGTGTGGGGAAAGGAAATCTGTGTTCACGTGTGACCGTCGGAAAATCGTGAGTTATATCATTTTATTACAAAAACTGTAGAGAAAAAAATGTCTTTGCAAGAAGAAAAAATATTGCAATGCCGATCGCGAAAAATGAAGGCAGGGGGGGGGGGGAATGTCGATGTGAAAGAAAAAGTTGCGATGTCATTCATAATAATTGTTACCGATGTTGTGATTATTCATAATTAGTTAAAGTACTTAAAGTTTATTTACGTGTTATGTTTTGTTTTTAACCTTCTCAAATCGTCAATAGCGTACATTATGCGAGCCGCCATTGCTGCGTGGGTAAATATGTTGATCCATAACTTTTGAAAACCGTTATTAAAGAATCACTGGTACATCGGCGATCACGGCACTTAGTTACGTGAGTGACGTTCTATCCTGGCAGCCAATGCGGTAGCGGCTAGCGGAGAGTCTTTCTCTGCCGTTCCATCGGAGAAAAGGTGTGTACGCGCAACGGATGTGCGCAGCAAAGGCTATGCTCCTCTTCTATTTTCACTTGTTTTGACGAAAGCTCAGTCGTATTCCGGCGCTGACCGATTGTATTGTAAATAAAATGTCTACTTTTCGTAAGGCGTCCATTAATTTGCGAAGTTTGATCATTCTTCTTCATGATTTAGCTTATGCCAACCTATTTAAATTTAAATGTGGTACTTTCAAAAATACATGCCCGTTCGGGCATGTTGATAAAAATAATACATGCCCGATCGATAATTTTACATGCCCCGGGCATGTCGGGCAATAGATTTTTCGAGCCCTGGTTGGGAGTGAAGTGCCACTCAAAAAAAAAAAAAAAATAATAATAATAATAATTTACATGCATCTTTCAAACTCAGTCAAGAAATGTAGTACTAAATGGTATGCTTTCTTTCCAATCCCTTACATTATGTTACATGCACTCAACCCCATCTCCAGTTTTCTAAATTAGACTTTATTGAAAAAAAAAGGATATTATTATTAAGTTATTGAATTTTCCTTTTAAATGTAAAAAAAAAAAAAAAAAAAAAAAAAAAAAAAAAAGCTGCAAAATGTTAAACAAGCACATAAACATTCATTAAAATTTCTAACAAATGAGCTTTATTTAAAAGAAATCAACATTTAATTATTTTTTTAACAGAAAATTTATTTTTAATCAATTAAATTAATCTCCAAAGCCAAAAATAATCTGCAGCAACTGCTTGCAAATTTTTTAAATCCTCTGCGAACGACATTTTGCATGTTTGTCCATATTACCTGACTTTGATGTTAGTGTTACTTATTTAAATAATAGTACAATCTTATCTGTTGAGACTATTATTAATTTGTGTTGAGAGCTAAATTTATACTAAGAAATTTAATGCTAACAATTTTTCACTATGTTACAAAATATTAAATTAACCCAATAGCTACTAATAACTTTAATAAAGTTGGAAATTGAAAAAGAAATTTTCATATGATATATTGGGCAACTATTTTTTATGTTAAACAATCCAATCATTCAATATATAAACATATATTTTAAATTGGGGTACATAATCTGTTATCCAACTAAAGATTTATAGTGTTATCCAGCGGCGCAGCCAAGGAGTTGGTTTTCGGGTTAAAACCCCTCCCAGAGCTGAGAAAGATCGCTATAATTGCTGCTTATATGAATGAAATCCAAACTTAATATTTAAATGTTTTGACGCATTTCGGAATCTGCCACTTTATTGAATCAGATTTCATTTAATAAAATGATTCAATTAAATGGCGAAAATCCTACTTAAAATTGTGAAAGTGCATATTACATGAATCAGTTAAGTAAAAATTAGTTATTTGAACTAAATTACTTTTCTTAGATGCTTCATGCTAAAAACAAACAAACAACAACAACAACAAAAAAAAAAAAGATGATTTCCAGCCACACAGACGCTTTTTGAGTTTAAGTATTATACAGTAAATATTCTAATCAATACTGATTCTATTAACCGGCAATCACCTTTATCAGAAACTCAAAACCCCCCTTAGAACCGAATTATGGCTGTGCCACTGGTGTTATCTAGACAAAAATCAACTAAATTTGATCATAAAATTTTTAATATTAAGAAATCATCAACAGTATCAGTTGATTGGCCTTTTTTAAACTACTTTAAGCACCTGGCTACCCTTTACCACCCTTTTTAATGAACACTTTTTTTTTTTTTTAAATTAAAAGGCAAAAGTATCAATTGCTAGAAAAATATTTGTCAATATCATCGATTGGCCAAGAAAAAAAAAAAAAAAAAAAAAAAGCAAACAGCTGAAAGATAGCGAGGGGATATTAAAAAATGTTCACTTGATTGAGGGAAATGAAAATCAGACTTTTTAAATTGACATGGGGAAAACATTATGGGTTTTATCAATCAGACACAAGATGAAGCGACAAGCTTTGTCAATCGTTCACAGAAAAAGAAAAATCTGATAATCAGTCACAAGGAAAAAAATCATAAATTATGTCAGTCACATTGCAAATTTAAAACTTACTGTGAACAATTTACCATTTGTCAAATGCAATAATTTATTGCATCTGATACTAATAGTTAATCACAAAAACAGGGTGGTATGGCACATAATTAACGTCATTGCAGATTTTCACAATTATCATTTACACCCGGCTATATAAAAATACCTTATAAATAACTTCTAAAAGTATTAAAATTTTGTTATACAGTCATTAAAAATGCATACAGTTGAGTATACATTATTTTTATAATTCAGCATATCAGGATGTGATTGAAAGTTGCCTGTTGGGAGTGTTAAAAATTCAATCTTTACATTATATTACATGAACCAAGTTAAATAAAAAAGTGTAAAAATCACACATATGCAGCATAAAAAGGAAAGTGGAAATGTATTTCTGTTAAAGTATTGTTAAATACCTGTGGAAGCATTAAGTGTCAAAAACATAATATAAAACTAACCAGATCAGTAACAAAAATAATGAACTGATAGTGCCAATATTTGTTAATCATGGATTAATTTTTATCTGCACTTTTTTAAAAAGATTTTAACAAAACAAAAAGGGAACTATTCAGTATATTTTTAATTTTCATGCAAATGTTTGTGGGGCAAAACTTACACAACATTAATTTGTAATTGTACATTTAAGTTTCCTTAAAACAGTACATTATGTAAATTAAAAAAGCCTCACTCTCCTTCCTCCTTCACAGTCATAAAAAAAGAAAGAAAGAAAACTAAAAGACATTGGTAAAATGAAAATTTCTAAGAGGTTAGATCTTGTTGGTATGCTTTTTTGTCATGTAAACATTATATTAAAAAAATATACAAGGAACATACTATAAACATAAACAGTCAACAATGAGCACAATTTAAAATCGAAAACTCAGCAAATATACTGAGAACAAGAATTTTTAAATAAAATATAGCAAAATATCATTAAAAATAAAACACTTTGTAGCAATGTATTGTTTATTTCAGTAACTCTTCACGGAAAGAATTTGAATTTAGAGCTTATTTAAGTAAAATGAATGCACTGTTTGTGAATTTTCTTTCCTGAAAACAAATATTTCAAGAACATAAAATTTGTAAATACTGATTTTACTTAAATCTATTCTATTGATATATTTTATCTGTTATGAGGTTTCTGAAATAAACAATTCAATTACAGTATTTTTTCATATGCATACTTTGAAATCAAGCTTCATCAAGCTTCTTATGAAATCATTTTATAATGATATAAAATTCTAATTTCACAAAAAAATATTGGAAAGTTTACTAACCTTAATAATTGCACGTTGAATTTTCGACACACGCACACGCGATTGTTTACAACACAGCGCAAGGCGGCAAACTCAACTTAGAACTCACTGAAGAAAGTTGAGAGGTTCTTTCCTGCACTTGGGGAAAATTATTGCGCATGCGCTGAGTACACCACGAGGTTTCGTGCACAGTCAGGTTAAAATATGGCGTCCAGAAGACGTCGGCTTATACTTCTGTAGGATATGACAGCTATAGGACTTCTAGGAACCTTCTAGGATGTCCGGAGGAAGTCTGTGGTTGTGTGGGAGTTCATTTTGCTCTACTTAACCACTCCCAACGATTCAGATTTTCATCTCAAAATTTAAGTTTATGTCTAAGCTTCTAAAAAAATTTTGTGATATGCGAAAAATAACGGTAAAATATAGTTGTACGTTACTCCAAAGTCTAAAGCGAACTCTATCGGCATTTTTTGAAATTTATCTTTATAATTCATTTTCAATAAAATACCGACATAAAGAATAGTTTTAGTGAAAACCGCAAATCAATCGACCAATTTTTCCGTTTTTTATAATCATTTGAATTTAAAACCCTCTGAACACAGTTAAGTTTGTGCTACTTAACTGTTTACAACTATTCAGATTTTGAGCTCAAAATTTAAGTTTAAGTCTAAGCTTACGAAACCTTTAATGAGATGCAAAAAATAACGGTAAAAAATAGTTGTTCGTTACTCTAAAGTCTAAAGCGCCCTCTATCGCCATTTTTTGAAATTTATCATTATAATTTATTTTCAAGACAATACTGACATAAAGAATAATTTTAGTGAAAACCGCAAACGAATCGACCAATTTTTCTGTTTTTTATAATCATTTGAATTTTTGGACCCTAAACTTTAATGGCGCCTATCTCCTTCGGAAGACGTTTGGGACCCTTGGTTTCCTATTTAATATTGTTTATCTTGATGTGTACTATCACCCCTTAAAGTTTGGACTATGAATTTAGAAACACCCTGTATTGTTCCTAAATAAGAGGATCTGTAAATTGGTTGCGTTTCAGAGCATAAATGGATTTTAAAACGAGTCATAAAAAAAGCAATTTGCTATGTGAACACTTCCTTAAATTTTCAAATCACGAAGACTTCGGGAAATTCTGTTCAAAATACCCTTTTTGGTAGCCTTTTCCGAAATATATTCTGTCTTTATCAAAAAACCGATCAATGCATCACACTATATAGTTCCTAAATAAGAGGATCTGTAAATTGGATGCGTTTGAGAGCAAAAATGGATTTAAAAACGAGTCAGAAAAAAACGCAATTTCTTATTTGAATACTTCCTTAAAGGGGGTAGCGGGTTAAGGGGGGTCTGGCGGCCCCCACCGAATCTGTTAAAATCGTTCCAAAAATCTTGAAGAGGGTCGAAAAACAAGCAGTATAAGCTTTTTACCGACATTACAACCCCAAACAAAAACACAGTAATGGCGAAAAATATGATTTTTTGTGATTTTTATTTTTTTCAACCAGTTTAATTTATTTTTAAATGGTTTAAACGCAATTAAAAATTTGTTTTGGATGTGTGGAAGTCCCCTGAATTTTTTCAGATTTTTTGGTCAAGTAAAAACATGTGAATTTTAGGTTTAAATGTGAAAAAATCGTGAAAAACGCGTCATTTTCAAGATTCAACCCTCTAATTTTTAGGGTTGTTTTCATTTTCCCGAAAGGTGCTGTATAGTATAGATAGCGGCAATCGACCTCTTTCGAATGCAGGCAACTGGACTCAATTTGGTCAATTTTGGTGAGCGGGGCGATTTTTTGAAAAAAACTCGAATTTTCAACTTTCGGTAAATTACGGCACGTATTTGGTATAATGCGTCTTTGCTGTAAAAAATACATCTCTATAGGGGTTTTTGAGGTCGCTGATCACGAATTTGATGTCAAAAAAAAATTTTGACAACAAATTCACCCATAAATATTTATTAACACAGGTTTGATAATGTAAAAATATTAATGAAAGATTTTTTTTTAATTTCTCTCAATTAATTTAGTTTTTATTCCAAAAAAAGTAAATTCATAATATTAATAGTAATATTAATAGTATTAATGATATTATTAATAATATTAACATTATTTTAAAAAAAATTATGTGTCGTGGAATTTTCATTGTTATTTTATTTAGTCAAAAATATAATAATTACCGATAACGTAATATGAATTTTAACTGCATTGATAATGGTAATTTGAAATTCAAATGAGTTGACTGAACCACCATCTGGTAAAAGACTACACTATTAGGCAAACGACTCGAGGCATTAGGCCCAACCCGAAGTCATGCTACTGCGCATGCGCCATAGCGCTGTGGCGTCGTCATAGCGCTGTAGCATCACTCAAGCTTTCTTTTCCTCGTCAGCGATCGTCGCATACACGTGTCAAGTGTCACCACTGCAACACGTAGTTGTTACAGATTCTCACAAATCTTTTCTTTGTTCAAAGCGTTGAACCTGTTATTGAAGAAGATAGTGACGAGGATTAAAACTGTAAAATTGTTAACTTAGCTCTGTAAAAAAGTATTATGCTATTTTATATTACTGTGTGACTATTACGTAAGGTTGAATAAAATATGATTTATACCAGAAAATTTAGTTTCATTGATTATATTAGTTGAACACGATATTAAAATAGTTTAAATGCTGTGATTCAATGATATTTTTTACATTATCAAACCTGTGTTAATAAATACTTATGGGTGAATTTGTTGTCAAAAAATTTTTTGACACCAAATTCGTGATCAGCGACCTCAAAAACCTTTTTTTCAAAAAATCGCCCCGCTCACCAAAATTGACCAAATTGAGTCCAGTTGCCTGCATTCGAAAGAGGTCGATTGCCGCTATCTATACTATACAGCACCTCTCGGGAAAATGAAAACAACCCTAAAAATTAGAGGGTTGAATCTTGAAAATGACGCGTTTTTCACGATTTTTTCGCATTTAAACCCCAAAATTCACATGTTTTTACTTGACCAAAAAATCTGAAAAAATTCAGGGGACTTCTACACATCCAAAACAAATTTTTAATTTCGTTTAAACCATTTAAAAATAAATTAAACTGGTTGAAAAAAATAAAAATCACAAAAATCACATTTTTCGCCATTACTGTG
This sequence comes from Maratus speculifer, assembly GCA_964019185.1. Taxonomy (NCBI): domain Eukaryota; kingdom Metazoa; phylum Arthropoda; class Arachnida; order Araneae; family Salticidae; genus Maratus; species Maratus speculifer. Next base: position 270,603,536 of record OZ025300.1, read on the forward strand.
TTTTCGTTTGGGGTTGTAATGTCGATAAAAAGCTTATACAGCTTGTTTTTCGACCCTCTTCAAGATTTTTGGAACGATTTTACCAGATTCGGTGGGGGCCGCCAGACCCCTCTTAACCCGCTACCCCCTTTTCAGTCCGGATGACTTTGGGAAATTCTGTTCAAAATACCCTTTTTGGTAGCCTTTTTTGAAATATATTCTGTCTTTATCAGAAAATTGACCAATGCGTGAATTTATACAGTTTCTAAATAAGAGGATCTACCATTTGGATGCGTTTAAAATCAAAAATGAATTTTAAAATGACTCAGAATGTAAGCAGTTTGAATTTGAGGTTTTTTCTCCAATTCCTATTTTTTTTTCTTTTTTTTTTTGCTATACGAATTGGTCCTATGAAAAACTTGTCAATATAAAAGTTGTAGATATTTTTGAGAAGATGTAAAATAAATTTAATCAAATTTGATATCTTAAAAATTGACGGAGTTGTGGATTTTTCTCTTTTTTCACCGCCCTTTTTCTTTTCGTTTTTAATTTTTTTCATCGGTAAAAGTTGGTCCTATCAAAAACTTGTAAATAGAAAAGTTTTAGATAATTTTAAGAACATTTACAAAAAAAATTTGTTGGACTTGATATCTTGAAAATTGACGAAGTTATGAATTTTTTTCTATCAAAACCCCTGTTTTTTTCGCCCTTTCAGCCCACTTCTAAATTTCTCAAAAATCTGTCATGCATAAACTTTTGCCCCATTTTTAAGTAGTAATATAAACTTTAAACCGATTTGATATCTACTTTAACTAAGAAGTTATGGCGTTTTTTCGGTTTTCAGAAAAACGTCCCCCTAGACCATTAACGACCATTTTGCCCATTAACGAACTTAGCCAAGATTTTATCCCCTTTGATTTTATGTACGAGTTTGGTGGAGATTGGTGAAGAATTATAGAAGTTATCGGGTCCATAAAAAAGTGATATATATACATATATATATATATATATGATATATATATATATATATATAAACTGGTGCGATTGCAATAGGTAGTATTTCATACGAAATCTACCTAAAATGCTTTAAAAATGGTAAAGAATTGTGTTCAAGCGATTTAGGTAAAACGAAATAGTAAAAAATTACGAAATTAAATTTTTATATTTTTAATTATCACCCGGTCCTATAAATAATATTCAGTAAATTTTTACCTTTATTCTAACAAGTTAGACAAAAAAAGTTGGATTTCTCTGCGATTATAACTGACCGATTAAAAAACTGTGATTAAACTGACCATTGCGATAATTATGCCGATAAAAAATGTAAATCATTAGAAGAGCTTATGTTTTTCCGTTAATATGATCTTAGAGATTATTAAATTTCTGCCACATTATAAGAAGTAATTAGAAACAGATCTTTTTCTTCTTCAGCAAAATTTGAATCCATTAAAGGATTATGCCTTTTTTTCAAATTTAAAAATTAATATTGATAAATTTTAAGTAGAAGAAGATTTTTTTTAAAGTTTTAAACAATATGTTTAATGAAAATGTGCATCATGGAAAAGATATGCACATCGAAGCAAGAACTCTTTTAAACATGCAGCGAAATCTTGCGTACAAATATTATTCCTTCTTCATTTTTCACCCTTCAAAAAATTCTAATGCCAGGATCCAGATAAGCTTTTAATTTTTATATAACAAAGGCAAACTTGAATCCCTAATAGTCAAATGCAAATACTCAATTAAAAGGAATTTTTATGCGATTGTCGTGGAATTTCAATTCTAGCCTATGGTTTATATACTCTTACTTTGGAAGTGTTCATATTTCCGACGAAGCAAGACATCAGTTGTTAGCATGCATTCGCTTTGTCTGGTCGTCTGTCCATCTGTCCATGCTTTAACTCCCCTAAATATACGCAAATTTTCTTACAATTGATAAAGCTTATTGAAGGTCACCAAAGCATGTTTGGTATAACATTTGAAGTATGCATGGTTAATGGTTCATTTACAGGGACACTCAAAATAATTTTATTAAATTATGATACATGAAGAAAAAATGTTTGAGTATTCTAATGACATTAGCTAATGTATTGAGACTAATATTTTAAATGTATTGAAACTGATATAAATCACAGAATGTCACTAAGATCACGTTAAAACAGAGCATGCATAGCAATTTTTATTAATTTGCACACAAAATAAATCGATTGCAGATATTTCTCTGCGCAAAAATTGATGGAATGTACGTTTTAAAATTCGATATGCGCTTTTAAGTTTAATTAGTTTTTTGCAAGTTACTCTTTATATAAAAATTTCATGCCTCATATAGAGGGCTGTACAAAAGTATACCTATATCATTCTCTTTATTAAAGTATATTGTTGAAAGGTAATTTCCTGAAACATGTGTATATCTTAAATGAACTAAATTTTGGAATGCATGTTGTTAATACATACAAATCTCTATCTCATACAAACGTCTGCTAAGAAATTCGGATAATATTCCGATTGTAGATGGGGACAACTACAATTTTATTTTGAAATGCGTTATACATTTTCATTGGTGAAATAGGATATAATGTTTTTATTTTTGTAAACGGTGCAATTTTGTTACATTATTCTGAAATTGTTTAAAACTGAATCATAATGTATGTTTGACACATGGATTTTTTCTTTTTTTGTTATTTTTTTGTGGGGAATAATGGACCGATGAATTTTTTTCTATACATTAATATGAAATAGAAAATAGATCAAGCTTTGTGCTTCACTGCAACTTGTTCATTTAACAGCAGAAATAAAAATCCCCAGAATTATACGAACATACACGATTACTTTCATTCGTCTGAGAAATTATTTCTCGAGGATGAAATGATCGGAAAATATTAGTGAATTAAAAAAAAAGAAAAAAGGAAACAAAAGGAAGAGATTGTTTTTTCCGATTTCCGAAACAACTTCAGGCTGTTTATCGAAAAAAAGGAGTGAATCACATATGCTACGGCTATTATGTAATTTAACTGACAATCATGTTTTTTGCCATCTGACATATAAGTAAAATCGTGTCGCTTTAATTTTACTTTAAATGAGACAAACAGCGTTAGTGACTTTTATTTTAGTCCAATTTTAATATCTATATTACCATTAAATTTCTCATTAAATTACGTATAAAGATTTTTAATACCACGGAAATATAGTACTGAAAACGACATATTGAAAATAAAAAGATTTTCAATACGCAAAGTCCTCATAACTGCCTATTTGGCATTCAAAATAAAGTATTATTCATTATGAATATTTGTTTACAAGAAACCTCTTTCCTCGTAAATTAAATATTTACATAAAATTTGAACCGGGCAAGTATAAGTATGAACTTATAATACTAAATAGTAATGGACTCCCAACAAAGTATCAAGCTCGAAAAATTAAGATAAAACGGTGTTAAATATATCAAAAGAATCTAAATTATAGAAGCCTGAGATTATTACTAATATCAAATTTCCGAAATCTCCGTTGTAATAAGCGTCAGGATGAGCGCAAAATGTAATGCGAAAAACGGTGAAAATGAATAGTAACGAGATACTAATCTTGTGCAGCTTCCATTAAAAGGATTACTTCCATTCACTTCAGAAGGAAACGAGATTTTGGGATAGGAAATAGGAAGTGATAAATGTTTTGATATCGGTGATTATTAAGTTGAAGATAATGTAAATATAGGGGGAAAATACCGAAGAAAATATTGACGCCTTATTTGAAGAAAATCATAGTGAAAAAATAATCACACATTTTGCTGTTAATCTTTTAATCATAAAATTACGAGTAACTTAAATAGATAACGTACGCGTACATTGCTACGCCTGTCAAAAAATAAAATTTCAATTATCAACTATTTTTTTAGAAACATTGAAATTCACTTACTCCTGATTATATATGTAATACAGTACCACCTGCTCATCTGAATTAATCCGGACCGATGCGCATTTTCAGAAGGAATCACGTTTTGAGCACCTTATGGCCAGAACAACGATTGGGGCGGAGATGAAGTCAATGCTACGCACCCTTTCTTGTTTGTGACATCAAACGCCTAGCGAATAGCAACCCTTCCTTCTACAAAGAAATCGCGTTTATTGTTCATTTGTTTTTCTGTAAATGTTATCAAGCAAAGACTATAATGAGAGGAAATGTTATTTACCGTTGTTTACGATTAAAACATGGTTTAAAACAAAGAGAGCTTTTTCAGATTAAAGTGCTTTAAGTTTCACAAAACATTTAAACATAGGTTTTTTTTCTCAATTCAAAAATATAATTTCCATAACCCCTATGTTCGAAGAAATTGAGAAGTTAATTAAAAACAGTAGAAGATTCTCTTGTAATATATATAATTCTATTAATCATATGTTTTATGACACATTTGAACTTAGTTTATTTTGTGTTTGGCGCGGCAGCTAGCTGAACGTGCTCGCTTTCGCCAACTCGCCAAGGCTGGTGCTCGAAACATGATTCTTTCTGAAAATGCGACCGGTGCCTGTTCTGATTACGAAAAATTCAGATTACTTGAAAATCCTATCAATAAATAAAAGAGAAAGATGAATGCTAAAAAATATATAAGTTATAAATCTGCAGTAATGCAGTGAGCATCTTTTAATCCGGCATTTTAAGTATCTAGCATACTGAATATCACACATGACTTTCAGAAAATATAATATTGCTTGTTTAATCACTCCTGATGGTTATAATAATCCAATAGAACCTCAGAATAACAACCCATTACGAAACAATTCAAAATGATGAATCCATAAATAGCTCAGTCATCACTTAGCCAATGGGGAGAAAGAAATATTTTTTAAACTGAAATTCGAGAAAGAAAAAATAAATTTTAATCACCTGAACTTAATACTTTTTGCATTTTGAAAAAGAATTTTAAAATGACTGACAAAAAATATTCTATATATCTTTAAGTTTCATTTAGGAAGTAGGTTTGCAGTGCATGTTTTAATTTTATATTCGTATTTTTACATTTTTGAGGATATTTTTATTCTATTCAAACTGCTTAAAGAGCAAAGAGCATACCTTCCTGCCTTTTTTTAATTCTAACTTTTAATGTATTTTTCCAACATTCATCATGTAATCCGGAAAATTATGTAAGTTAGTCTTTTCAGTTAATCGGTTCAAAAATAGATTTTGAAAATAAAATCGGATCAGCGGGGTATTCGATGTACATTCGAATTCCATTTTAATGTTATTAGCTACTTATATTGATATCTAAGAAAAATAACTGTAGTCGAAAATTAATTTTCCTCAAATAATCTAAATTTGATATACATCATATATGCAGCACGAGGATATAGTAATAACATTTTATGATTCACTTTTTAATCTTTGTTTTCCCAGCGTTTTTTTCCCCATGAAGTTCTTGATGTAATCTAAAAACTGAAATTAGTTTGAAAAATTGAAGAAGCATCAATAACTAATGTATAGAAACAAAAAAGCACTTTATAAAATATATAATAAAAATAAAGTGTTCAATCAAAGTTATAACCATTTTTTAAGAACAGGTTTCAACGTAATCGTTAGTATTTTGGCTTAAAAAGCATTAAAGAAATTAATTACAAAACTGTTCTTTTAATTAAATCTATTACATGAAGTTAAATGAATGGTAGAAAGTTGAATCAAGGTCAACTATATATAGTACTGAATTAGTATTCATCAATTCTACAGAAAAACAGGCAATTTCTATTAAAATTTTCGATATGGAAAATGGAGTACATTATTTGGAAGACATATGAGTGAAAAAATACGAGTTAAAGAATCATATAAGAGCACCGACAACAATATTTAAATGCGCTGGGTTTTCCAAAAGAATTTTTTCGTCTTTCTTCGCTATGCAAAAAGAAGACAAGCTTTTATTATGAAAGCAGCAGCCAGACTGAAATGAAAGATAGAATAGAATAGACGGAAATAGAAACAAGTTGTAGAAACAGCTAAATAGAAGGTGGAAATCAATAGCCAATAGGAAAGCAGACAATCACAGAGGAGTATTACAGAAATAATAAAACATAGACTAAAAAGGGGAATTGGGTAACAAATACGAACATAAATAAATGCATATAAAAAAATTAAAATACAAAACGAAACTAAATAAATAAATGAACTAACATTCGTTAAAACAAAAGTATAATGCGAATATATGGTAGGACTGAAAAGTTTTTTTCAAGCTGCAGAAAGCTGATTTCATAGTAGAAGCACGTCTCCTTACTGCCTGACGAAGAATGGCTATGTTCTTTTGAAAGTTCTAGTGCATTTAAAATATTTTTGATGGTGTTTTAAAAAGATCTTTTAGTTCCTGCTGTTTCACATGAGTTTTACTGTTAATCTTTTATCAGAGAAATTTCGAGAAAGATCATCCAATTGTGAGAATAGAAGAATGATAGCAAGCTTGTAAATCCGTAATTTCTTTCAAATGCATCCATACACCTTATCAAAAATTACAGTTCATTAAAAAATTAAATAATAGCATAATACAGAACAGAATAATAGAATAAAATAATAGAATTCTTTTTTCTTAATTCTTCATTTACAGTCATTTTCATAATTCTTGACATGTTGTTTATTGTTAAAAGAGTGAGTTTTTTTTAATAATCACTGTTGATTTTGATATTTTTCACTTTTGATTCTATGACAGATTTCCTGTATCGAAGCATGTTTGATAAAAGGAGAGTTTATGAAAATTAAGTCAGAAAAAATGTGAAAGAAATAAAAATAAAACAAAAATTTTTCTCTTTTTAAAAATATGTTTATTTAGGAGTTACTTAAAGGATTACACACTAGTTAAACCTTTTTGTCATTTGGTGATATATTTTTAAGGGATTTCTCAAACTATTTCAGAAAGTTGTTATTTTGAATGTATCGTGTGGAGTAAATTATTAAAAAATACTTTATTTGGGTAGTTACTTGTTTATTTTTGTTGAGGATGCTGTTTTCTAATGTTTCTATTCACTATGTTTAAGTGTAAATTTACTTTTAACATCTTAATTTGATCAATATTCAAATAGATATTTAAATAAAAAAGCAAAATATTTCCACCTTAAATTTAGCCTAATCCAAGTTGTGTTTTCTATAATACTTTTTGAAAGTTCAAAACTTTAAAATGATAATAAGTAGGTTTAAATATCGAAACGCGAATAGTACATTCCCAAATAAATGCCGTTTTCGAAGATAAAAAGTTAAGTAAAATACAAACAGACGAAAAAAATCTTTCGGAACAACATAACACTTTCTTCAATGCGACAATTTAAATTCCACAGGCTTTCCGAGCAATGTTAGAAGTTTTTATTTTGAAAGAGTTTTGGAAAGAGAAACTCATTCAGTTACGAAATGCTTCAAATTCATGCAATATTAGGTAAAGTGCCGGCGATGCCTGGAATTTTAAGAATGTTAACGTCAAAATGAATATAAAAATCAATTTCAAAGTTAAACATTCAGTATAAACAGAAAAAAAACAGTTGAAGTAAAAAGCAGACACGTCGTGTTTCAATATACATGCATCAAATAAAAACCCACTATAAAATTGTATAAATTTATTTAACAGACCGAACAGAAACCAGCTATACGTGAGTCTATTTCCACTTATCGTTGGAGCAATAAAATATTAGAAACATAAGAGATAAAAAGGAAAAAAATTGTCAAACTGTTTTTGAACTTCTAGAATGAACTAAAAAAAAAAATCGAGAACATATTTACAGAATCTTAAAATGTTAAAATATGCCAATATTTCAATAATCCGGTTTTTATCATGTTTCAATACGTTTTTTCAAACTTATATGACCTTAAACGTTAACCTGCTGACACCCATTAGAAATGTTCACTTTAAATTTTTTCCTAAGTCGTCAAATTATTTATTCCATTTTCTTTTTTCACGTGGAAAGCTTGCAATAGAAAAGTTTTGGCGTAATAATCACTTTATTTTTAATTTATCAAGTTTTTTTTTCCACGCGGAAATCGTGCAGCAGAAATATCTTAAAGTAATAAGGTACTTGCACCCAATATAGACAGTGCTCTCAATATGGACATCCCCAATATTTTTAAAAGTAACAATTTTGATCAAGAGATCGTGCTATATGTCCATGAAGAAAAGCAATTGAAAAAATAATTAAGCCAGGAAAGTGCAAAAAAGCGCGCTGTTCGTCATTTAGAAGGAAACGTGTTGTTTCGTGCTGCGCTGATCGTGAAAACATGTAAGTTTAAATTCTTATTAGATATTATAAATTTTCTTTAAATATGGAAAAGTGGAGTGTTTTAGAAAGCTTAATATATATATATATATATATATATATATATATATATATATATATATATATATATATATATATATTCGATTGCTACTGCATATAATGCTTAAAAATGTTTTCTTTGTTTATTTATTACAATATTTAATAAAACTATTCCCGATTCCGAATATGGACACCTTATGTCCACGTGCTGGTGAACCTTCAGATTTACAAAAAATTAGAAAGCTAAGCAAAACCAACTATATTTTTTCATAATATTTTGTATTAACTGAGGTGCTTTGCATCGGTCTTCGAAGCGCCACAGCCGAAAATGACCCTTGTGCATGTTTTGAAATACTTACTGTGCCCTCCCGTCCCCCTTGATACTTTAAGATATATTTTTTTTTATCCCTTCTCTTCTAAAATTCTACAGCTCTTTTACACACCCTGTGAAGTAGGTCAATAAGGAGCCCCTATCCATAATAGGGACATGGGGTTCCTTATATGGACACTTGTAAAAAAAAATTTATAATTTAAATTAAACCAGAATACTTACAAGGTCGCCAATTTTAATAATGATAGTCAACAGTCCAGAGATAGTGGTCATATATTTTTTGAAGTGCTATCACGTGTACACGGGCGTGAAAAAAAATAATTTTCTTTAGGGTGTCCATATTGGGTACAGGTACCTTATTATTATTATTATATTTATTATTATTATTATTATTATTATGAAAATTCGTCTGTCTCTTTATTTCAGTTTCATTTTTCACATAGAAATCTTGCAATACACAGTTTTGACGTAATATTCATTTTATTTTTAATTCGTCAAACCGTTTATTCCATTTTCATTTTTCAGGTGGAAATCGAGCAATGGAAAAGTCCTGATTTAAAATTCACCTTTAAAAAAATAATTTATCGTTTTTTCCAGTTTCATTTTTCATTTTTCAAATATTTCAATAGAAAAGTAATTATTGTGGTAAGAGTTTTATTACAGATTTTTAAATTTTGTCTTCTTCTATTGCAAAAAATATTTAAAATTCACTGAAAAACCCTGTTAAATAGGTGATTTTTATGAATTAAAATTTAACCATATATTATTTCGATTTCTGATTACGTTAATTGCGTTTTAATACATATAGACTTACCATTTAATTCTGGTTTCTAAACTGTGAATTTTATACAATTATGGATAGACAGACAAATTTTAATTTTTATATATTATATTGTGTTTGATTTGTTGAAAACAAGTGGGTGCACTTTAAAAATACAAATGTTTCATACTCTAAGAAAACATATTAGAATCACGAATGTAAATATCTAATTGCCGACAATTCGGGAAAGCTATATTTATCTTTACAAAATTTAGAAACCAACGTACTGAACTCATAAAATAAACTTTTCTACCAAAAATTGAACCGACTTCAAAAGCTACTGCAAAGGGAAAAATAATTTTTTTACAGAATAGTATTAAGAAATTAAATTAAGAGCGTAGTATTTATCATGCGTATTATTATATTTATGTAGATTAATTTGATTTTTTGAAGTCGGTGCCAGCCAAGCCAAGTTACATGTAATTTTCCAATATACACGCATCAAAGTATCTACAAGTTTTTTTACGATTTAATATTTAGTTAAAGATTTAACTTTATTTTTTTATGATTTGCATTGGGTAATTAATTTTAATTTTGAACTTGGCTTGGCTGGCACCGACTTCAAAAAATCAAATGAATCTACATAAATATAATAATACGCATGATAAATACGACGCTCTTAATTTAATTTCTTAATACTATTCTGTAAAAAAATTATTTTTCCCTTTGCAGTAGCTTTTGAAGTCGGTTCAATTTTTGGTAGAAAAGTTTATTTTTCTCTTTTTAGTTAAAAGTTAACGATTTTTTGAAGTTAGTTAATAAAAATTATAATACGGGAAAAATCGCTGTAGCCACCTGACTGCACTCCATTCGGCGAGCTTAGTCATCGTCCATGTTACTTTTAGTTTGCGAGAAATCACTAATTTTATTAGTTTTTATTTAAATACTAAAAAAAGTACTGAACCAATTTCAATGAAATGGAAGAAGTACCAATGGAAGAGTAGCCTCTTTCATTTAACACAAAAAACAAATTAATCGGTTGAATAGTTTCGGAGTAATCGGTGAACATACACTGAAAAAAAATACATTCGCGCCGAATTGATAACATCCTCTCCTTTTATGAAGTCACTTAAAAAAACATATAATACGGAATTTTTTTTTTTTTGTATACTATACACATATGTCAGGAGTGAGGTTCGAACCGACACTCTCTTTCAAAACCAGAGGTAAATTCTGGTGCCTTAGACCGCTCGGCTGTCCGGACTACATTCGCTTCAGGGAACTTATTCAATCTCATGTTACTTTTTGCAAGTCTATTCTCCTTTTTGAGTACTCTTTCACTGATAAAGTATTGAGTTAATAAAAAATCTCTGATACTCTGTGGTAACGGTTAAATACAAAAATATTCCTAACAGCATAATTAGTATTTAACTTTTTAAATATATATTTAAAAATTATAATACGGAAAAATTATTGTATACTCGTATGTCAGTAGCGGGGTTCGAACCCACGTTGCCTTTCGAAAACCAGATCTTAAATCCAGCGCCTTAGACCTCTCGGCCATTCTGGCATCGGTATATTTATTCGACATCCATATTACTACTGATTTGCGAGAAATCACTAATTTTATTAGTTTTTGCCTAATTACTAAAAAAGTACTGAACCAATTTCTATGAAACGGAAGTGGTACCAATTCGAGAGCAAGCTCTCTCATTTAACACCAAAATCAAGTTAATTGGTTGGATAGTTTCGGAGTAATCGGTGTACATACATAAAAAAAAAATACATACGCGTCGAATTGATAACCTTCTTTCCTTTTCGGAAGTCGGTTAATAATTTGTTTTTTCTCCAAATTAAACAGTTACAAAACAGTAAACTATAATTTGTAGAATAGTGCAAAGATTATGTTATATTGATCAGCAATTAAACTACCAATGTTAAAGCTTTTGTGCTTTACAGGGAATCAGAAAAAAAAACATTAAATATGTCAGGCTACTAAATTGCACCTTCAATAAAAAAGTAAGTTCTTAAATACTTTAATCATTATAAAAATATTTGGAAACGTTTTTAAAAATCAGTGGCAGCAAAAGAAATTCTCATTTTATAAATACTTCTCAAAATCCCAAATACATACCGGTTTCCAATGACAAAGAACGCTTTTCTGTATCATGGATAATTATGAAGAGGTCATCGCATACTTTCGATCTTAATTATATATGCATAATACCTTACAAATCAAAATCCAATCAAAAGCCAATTAATGAAACAAAATCTGATCAAATCTGTAATTTAAAGATGACATGTAATTATATTAAAGAAAACGAATTCGAATAAAAGAAATTCGATGAACAGAATGATCGAAACTCCAATATTGATTATATTAGGCTTCCAGACCCCTCCTTGCTCTCACACATCCAATTACCTCCTTTTGTCAACAAAGCAATTGCTCTTATTAGCGATATAAATTAATCAAGCTACATTTTACTTTTAACCATGTTCCCTATGTTTCCCCATGTTTCCGTATGTTACATTGTATTTTTTAATCACAACGCATCAGAATGTTACAATTATCAAATAACATTCAGAAATCAATATTACTTATCTTTGTTATTCTTGAGTGGGCTGTATTAGTAGTACTGAACGGAATTACCAAGATAAGTGCGCAGGATGTGTTAGAAGATTGATGGAAGATTAGCTTGCAATTTCAGTGAATTTTCCTGCCCTAAACCAACAGATGAAAAAAGTTTATTTGACTGATATTTGGCTTGTTATGGTATGTATTACATAAATCGAAATAAAATTGCAATTTAATATCACATTGATAAAATGATCTGAAGGTTGGTTAAAAGAAAAGGTGGAAACTTAAAATGTTTAATTTTAATTTAAAAGATAAAATAAAAATAAAAATTATACTTGTGTCTTTTGTGCAGAATGTTGAAATATATTTTTTTAAAGCAATAATCAATAACATGCATTTATATCATATTACCTGCATTTACATCTATGTACCGTACATTGTGCATTTATATCTATCTACCGTAAAGAAAATTTAAAAAAATTTGAAATAAATAAAACGATATTATTCAATTTTTATTCATAGCTTTTAAATGCTATAAAGAACTATCTTTGTTAGCTTATACTTTGTCTGCTAAAATTGTTTTCATTCATCTAGAGGAAAAGAAAATTAAGTTTATTTTTAAGGTTGCAATGTCTTAGAAAACTTTGTTTCATTACCTTCTTTTTTCACTAATTGTTATCTGCGAATTAACAGTAAATTTAAATACTGTTTTCACGTCGAAAATAATCTACATTTATTCAGTTACTGCTGCCAACAACATTTTTCACAGAAATTGCGAGAATAACGAAAGGAATTTAACGCTATTTTCGTCATTCTGTTTCCTTTTCTGTCTTACCTGTCAAAATATTTTTACCCAGGATTATTAATAGTGTAACTTTTTATTGGATAATCAGCATGTTTAACTTGTCACTTATGGCTATTTTGAGTTTAAAAACTTACATAAACTTAGATTAATTTAATAGCTTTTCTCTTAATATTTCAAAGTTTAAAAGAATTCTTTATTTTACAAGTAATACACTGTTAAAAATCTGCTGCATTCTGTTGCAACACACTCCCCTGCTTGTATAGAAAACGGTTACTTACAAGGAAGGTCTCCATTGGGGGCATACTCAGAATATTTGAATTAAACTACTCATGTAGGTAATAAAGGATCAGTGAAAATTAGCGGCGGAATTACATTATTAGATATGTAAAAAAAATAAAATAGTTTGGATTAATTGGCGTGAAAAGCTGGAAGCGACGCGGGATTTGGCGAGCAGTGCATTTCCTCGCCAAAAGCAAACGATTTTAACGAATCTGTAAATTGATTTTAATTGACTTCACTATTAAAAATCTGCAGCATTTACTGCAACGTCACTCCACTACTTTTATAGAATATCTCTCTTTTGATCAATGAGAATGCTTCATAGAACGGTGAATTGACCGTGTCATACACTGTTAAAAATCTGCTGCATTTTGTTGCAACGCACTCTACCGCTTGTATATAATATCTCTATTCCAATTAATGAGAAAGCTCCATTTCACGGCCAAGTAACCGTTTTCTATACAAGTAAGGGAGTGCGTTGCAACAAAATGCAGCAGATTTTTAACAGCGTATTTTTCAATTTGGAACAATTTTAATCAATTTAAATTGTGTTTTAAATGATAAAATATATTAATTTCATTTTGTTATAAGTACATATAAACGTATATGACAAAATTACACTTAAAGTAAAGTAAAAATGCAAAACTAAAATCACTTAAACTAAACTTATTTAAATAAATTGAACATAGAAAGTTTTTTCTTTAAAAAGTATTCGAAGCGTAAAAGCGTATTTTTCAAAATTCCGTTTTTTCGCCAACCGGAGATAAATCGCCAAATAAACGAAATTTTATTAATTTTTTACGGACGTTATAAGGAGGTTCCGCCGAAATTTTTTTTATAACCATATATAACTATATGAGAAGAACATTCTGTAATTTTTTCAGATTTTTCTGAGTATGCCCGTATGGAGACCTTACTTGTTAGCCGTGAAATGGAGCTTCCTCATTGGTTGGAATAGAGATATTATATACCAGCGGTGGAGTGCGTTGCAACAAAATGCAGCAGATTTTTAACAGTGTTCTCTTATTACCTGAATTATATTGTTAGTTCTTTTCTAAAACATAAATTAACTAAAAATTCGACATGAGGCTTCGATAGATGGCATTAGGTGTTCCGTAATCGGCTAGTCTTAGACCTTAGACCTACCTTTTTCAGAAGTGGAATCGTCCAGTTCAGTTTCTGAGATAGTATAAATGCCGTCCCCTGATCGAGTTCATTGCTCTCTTTTCGTTTCCTTGAAGTTCTCGTTATGATTTAAGTTATTATAGTTGAAGTTCGAATAAGATATTTAATTTTTCGTTTATGATGTTTTAAATGAACGACTTTATTTATAATTTAAATTTAAGTTATTTTTGAAAAAGCTCCCGGTGTAATGAAGTTTAATACTGTTTTTAAAGAAATATTTTTTATGATTTTCTAAATCATTTTTTAAAGCAAAGTTTGCTCTGAATAGTAATCAATTAAAAGCTGTTATGAAGGTATTTTTAAAACAAATTTACATGACTGATTGAAGTTTATATAAAGAACTGTCGTCATCAAAAACCTGACTTTTCGATGTCCCTTATATTCAAGCACAGCTTTTATTCTAGGTGGCTTCCACAGCGTTGCTGTAGTGTCTCTGCTTTTAGCAGTATAATTATGTATTACACCTATATTAATACAGGCTAAGACTTTTATTTAAATGAAAGAAATAGCGGAAAGACATTCCTAGTCAGCATAATTTTTCAAGAACTTACAACGTTTTCGATGCCTTTTATTCCATTAATTGTCGCTTCCCAATTCATAAAAGTGATAAGGCAACTATTTCTATGACCACAACTTTGATAGATTTTGAGAAATGAAGACGTCTCCCCAAATGCTTTTAAAAACAAATGGGGCAAACACTGTAGTCAAGTTATTGGTATCGTGGGATACAAAAGAGTATTGTGCACGAAAACTATAGTCTTCAGACGCTGCACCGTAATGAAGATGGATTTTTTTTCTTTTTTTGCGGAAGGAAAAGATTTTGTTATTAAAATAAGCAGGAAGCTTGACAAGAAAATGCAAGGTATACATAAATTGAAAAGTAGAGCATAAACACTAGGGTGGTTACAAGAAATCAATTTTTGAAATAATCATTTAATTTCAATTATCAATTTCTAGCCAATTGACAACTTTTTCAGGGATCTTCTACAAAAAATCAGTTTTCGAGTTTTTTGTAGAAGACCTCCGAAAAAGTTGCTAAATGGCTAGAAAACGATTTTGTCGAATTTTCAGCTCATTTCGATAATGATATCCCGTGCCCCAGTAAGGTCAAAAATTGAAAAAAATCGGAATTTTTCGAAAAAAAGGCTAGATTAAGATGAAATATGTAGGTAAGTATTATCGCAGATCGCACAGAGGGCTTCATTTAATATTTATTCCGTTTAAAACATTTGGTCTTTAATAACTTAATCTAAATTGTTTATTTATAATTATTAAGTTCTTACATAGATGGTAGCACCAATCAATTTATTTTTTAAATATTATTAAAGAAAGTTATTTAATTGAATCAAATTAAAAGTATTGAAATAAACATGTTTAAATAAAATCCAAATTTTCAAATATTTTGAAAATCCTAAATAAAAAAAATAACGGTGATATAAGTAAATATTGAAATTTTTAACAGCGAAAAAAATGTTTAAACAAAATTATAAATGCTGAATCATTAATAAATCGAAAAGTTTTTAAAATAGAAAGAAAATTCAATTCTAATATATATTATGAGTGTCAGTGATAGAAAAGGAACTAATATAACTCTTAAACAGGCAAAAATTATGAAATTTATTTTAATTAAATTCATCTAAATATAAGAATTTCTATTTTCAACTCCATTGATCATACTAACCACCTTCTGTTTACTACCCAAATGCTTTACCTCTAAGCTACGATGTGTACAAGCAAAATATTGAAATAAAGCTTTTGATATAAAATTTAAATTTTAAAAATGAACGGATGGTGCTGAAGAAATTGATTTAATTAAAATAAAAGACTTTTATTCATTTTTATTACTTGTCGTGTAACATGTGGTATTCAGATGTAACCACACAAAATTTGAAGCCTTTGATTTCAGACTTTTTTTGACTCTGTGACGGACAGACAGAGGACAGGGACGATTAAAGTTTCGTCACATAAACTAAACCTTAATAAAAATACATAAATTATACGCAGTAAGAAATTTATTACGCACATAATAGCACAAAATAGCTTAGATCAAAACACACTATATGTTTAATCTGCTAGTATATATATATATATATATATATATATATATACAGTAGAACACCGCTAATTCGGACCCAGTTAATACGGATCTCCGGTTAATCCGGATCGGTCTAAAATATTTTTTTTTTCAAATATGGGAAGAGATCGGAAAATTTCCATAATATTAATTTACAGTCAAACCCCTTTAATACGCGAATGGTTAATACACGAACCCGTCTAATACGCGAAATTTTATCAGTCCCTAGAAAGAAAAACCTATGTTTAATACGCGAGTGAGCTTAGTTATAAACATACAAGTTTTTACATGAAGTATATTTCCAAGCATTTTATACAACAATTATTTAAAGAATTATATAACTTATTTTTTATACACAAATTATTTAAACCCAATTAAATGAGCATATTTCCCCTCAAAACCACACGCTGACTAGTTTTGGACCCCGATCCGACGCTAGCACAAGATTGTCAAAATTCTCCCAATGAAATCTCATAAGCGGGACGAGGCTAGCGTTGTGCAAAATTTATAGACATGCTGCTTTATGTCTGCTTTGAAAAACACTTGTTTTCATTAGGAGAGTATGTAAAACCACAGTGGAAAATTTTAATAGAAATTCAAATTTTTAAAAGATACAGCATTTAGAGATTTTTAACTTATGCATTTTGGCCTATCATGAGATGCTAGTTAAATAAATGTAAACTAAAAAATAATTGATACAAAACTTTTTAAAAACCTGAGTGTTTTGTCGTGGTTTCGCTCGCTTTCTGTACCCATAGGCTCAAAAAATCAAATTGCACAAAGCAGAATGTATCTTCAATTCAATACTTTTCTTGCGATTTTTGTCATTTAAAAATATGAATGTAGATAAAAAGGGAATGAAATTTATAAAATCATACAAATTTGAAGTTCATATGAGGTTCATTTTTCGCGCGGCGCGGGCTGTGTGAGTCAGCTAGTTTTTATAAAAAGCAAAAATGAAAAGAACTTTTCCCCACAATTAAGAAATGATGTGACCCCCCCCCTCCCCTAAATTAGAACGGTAGAACCAATAGTGGAGCATGCGCTACAATCGCAGATTAATCACGTAAGTATTTCCAGTCGCTATTTCATCAGTGCTGTAATATTTTTAAAAGAGTCGCTTGTCGCTCCCAGTATTATCTAGTTTACGATATCCATCTATGTTTTTATAATTTAGTCTAAACTATGGCAGAAGGAGCAAAACATATTAAACGAAAGGCTCTTTCCATCACTGAGAAGTTACAAATTATAAACCAATACGATACGACAAAGTGTCTCAAATAAGTCTGCGTTCACCAAAGAAAAAGGCATATCTGTGTCAATTTTAAGAACTTTGTTAAAGAATAGGAAAGCCATCGTTAACCAAGCTGTAGTTGGAGGAACAAAGAACAAGAAAATAAAAACCACCAAGTTTGAGGACATGGAAAAGGCCCTTCACGAGTAGTTTGTTCAAACGCGTTCTACGAATATCTCAATAAGAGGCTTGTTAATACAAGGAAAAAGCTTCTGAAATCGCTGCAAAAATGGGATTGCTAGATTTCAATGCCTCAGATAGATGGCTGGATCGATTTAAAACTCGGTATGACATAAAATTCAAGCATGTGTGTGGTGAGTCAGCTGACAGTCAACACACACACAGTCAACATTGAAGATGCTACTGTTTGAAAATTAATGTGCTTCCGCAGCTTGTAGAAAACTACTCAAGTCGGAATATTTACAACGTGGACGAATTTGGGCTTTTTTACAAACTGACACCCAATAAAACAATGGCCATGAAAGGAGAAACGTGTCATGGAGGCAGAGCAAAGAGCGTCTTACTACTCTGCTCGGTGCCAACTCTGATAAATCAGATAAATTAAAGTTGCTGATCATAGGAAAATCACGCAGACCGCTATGCTTTAAAAATGTCAAGAATTCCTTTTGCCTGTGTACACGAAAGCCAGCGTAGAGCATGGATGACGGGCAATATTTTTACAACACGGCTTTGTAATTTTCATCGGCGTATGAGAAAAGAATAGCGCCATTTGTTATTGCTTGTGGACAACTGCAATGCGCAAGATAACGAAGACTTAAATAATCTCCAAGTAGAATTTCTACCTCCAAATTCGACTAGCGTCATCCAGCCAATGGACCAAGGAATAATTGACAGCGCTAAAGTAAATTACAAGACTCGCGTCGTACGGTGATATCTTCACTAAATGGAACACAGCAGCAATCCTTTTTGCGAGGGTTGTCGTCCAATGCACACCTCGACGCTTTGCACATGCTTGCTGCAGCATGGGAGAGAGTCACATCAACAACAATTACAAATTGCTTTCACAAAGTGGGTTTCGGAAGTAGCGAGGACATCATTTACACAGAGCCAACCTCACACCTTAATGTTGATGAAGATTGGGTGGCAGCACAAGAAACTGTAGGGGAAAATTTTGTCGATTTAGACACGTACATTAATATCGACAAAGATGTAGTTACCTCCGAACTTAGAAATCTGGATGATATCACCGATGTAACCGCGACTGACAATCCGGCTGAGGAGGAAGAAGATGATGAACCTGCGCTTCCGGACCCACCCCTTTTCTCCAAAGTTACAGAGGCATTCAATTTCCTAAGACAATGTACGTCGTCACTGGTGGACCCTCAACAAACGTTACCACTACCTAAATAAGGCGAAAAACACCATAGTGATGACGCGACCGTATGTTAAACAGGCCAAAATTGACAGCTACTTTTCCAAAAAGTAGTTTTTATGACATTATTGACTTCAGTAAGTTTTTTTAAATTGACTTTTTATTATTATCAACAATATTTATTATCGCATCTATCTGTTCTGTATAGCTAAAAAAAGATTTCAATTTTGTTAACATTAGTTTTAGTTAATATGGTTAGCAGAAATTTTTGTGTTTGTCGTATTCAATTTTGTGTGTCATACATTATAAATCTAAATTTGAAAAGACATAGCATTTTTACTTGAGAAAATAACGATTATTTGAATTTTCAACTTTCAAACACTCCTGCTTAACCCCTTGAGGACGAGCGACACGTATACGTGCCGCAAAAAGGCTTAAGAATCATCGTTTATCCCCACCAGTAAAATTTTACTGTAAAATTTGCATTATTTAATCGGAGTATTTTCTCGATTCAGTAAGATAGAAATTTCTGTTTTTTAAAACCGGTGACAAAACATTAAAAATTTCGTAAAATGCTTCCGTCGCGAAGGGGTTAATAAGTACATAATGATTAAAATAAATAAAATGTCATTTTATGTCTTAAAAACGCTAAAAACTGATGAAAAATATGTTTTTTCCGCATAGCTTGTTATTAGATAGACCACTCGAAGAAATTCGCGACCTTCAGTTAATACGCGAACCCGTTTAATACGCGAATTTTGATCGGACCCCTGATTCGCGTATTAACGAGGTTCGACTGTATTTCATACCCTTAATCTGAATAAAAAAGGTCTTTTCGGACGAATAACAGCAAGAAAAAAATCTCCGAAAGTCTTGGAAGAATTTATGGCCTGCAAATTATGATTTCTCGAGTAATAAGCTTGAATAATAAGTGGTGTCGATGAGAGGACGTGCAGTTTTTAAGAGCAGAAAATGTGAATGCTTGTGAAATCTATCGCCGAATGCAAATTATGTATGTCATGGAATGTATGTCACGAATACCTGCGTTTCAATGGTGTAGGCGTAGGGCTTTTCGTAGTGGAAGAAGTCCACATGCCCTGTACCAGGTCGTGACCTGTCATCAGTTCTGATTCTACCACTACGAAAATCCGTACACCATTGGAATAACGATCTCCGTGACCTACACACTCCATGATACACATTTTCCATTCGACGATAGATTTCACTCGCAATCACATTTTCTGCTATTAAAAACTGCACGACTGTGCGTTGACACCATTTGAAAGCATCCATTATGCAAACGTTGTATTTCAACGTGCTCCTCTCTGTAAAAAATAACGGACGATTTAACGGAAGTATTACTGGTTATCTAGACGCCAGTATTATTTACTGTTTTTTAACGGAAAGATTCCGAAAAATATTCCGTTTTTTACGAGTTTTTCCCGGAATTTAAGGAAAATTTTCCGTTAAAAAACAGTAAGTAGTACTGGCGTCTAGATTACCAGTAATACTTCCGTTAAATCGTCCATTTTTTTACAGTGCTACGTCATCACACACACACACATCTGGCTGGATTTGACGATATTCAACACTTTGCGCCCTCAGTAGTAGGAGCATGCGCAATCATCTTTCTCTTGAAATGGTGGAGTTAATACAGCAATGCCACTTTCACTTTAGCAATCCTTATAATTCTATTAAAAGTAGTAATATAAACACAAGAGAATTATGAAGAGTTAAGACTTTTGAACTCATAATGACAGTTGTTTTTTCAATATTTGAATATTTTAAAATCAGTTGCGGTACAAACGGGCTTTTCTTCAATAATGCGATCCAAACTTACAACTCATATGAATAAATGCATTTTTTAATATGCTTTATAAACTATCTTCGGTTTGGAAATTAAAAAAAAAAAATGTATTTCAAATTAAACCATCAGATTAAGTGAACTATTTAAGCTAATCACATTCTGTTTGGTAGTCAATAGTAAAATCTACTAAAAAATCCACTTATGCTTTCAAAATCGGGTGTTCGTATTAAACATTTCTGAATAGGTACAGTTACAGCTCTAAGCGACCCACTAGGCTTATTTTTTATGTAACGAAATAAAAGATAAGTCAAGTCGAACGGCTAATTTCGTATGTTTTCGTGATTGACAATTCAATTTATATCATATGTGTTCTTTAACACCTGTTGTACTTAAAAAATGGTGAAAGAAGGTGTCCGATTGAATAGATAGCGGCACTGACAAGGAAGGTCTCCATATTGGCATACTTCGAAAATCTACAAATGGTACAGTGTTCTTCTCATGACGATGTATACGTTTATACAAAATTTCGGCGGAAACTCGATATTGCGTCCGTAAAAAAATAATGAAAATTTTATTATTTGGCAATTTTTTATCGGTTGGCGATGGAATACAATTTAAAAAATACTTATTTTTACCAAATACACTTCAAGGAAAAAATGTTTAGTATTGAACTTTTAAAAATAAATTTAATTTAAATAACTTTAGTTTTGTCAGTTTTAGTTTGTTTTAACTATAATTTTGTCATATCAATATTATGTGTACTTATATTGAAATTTAACATTCAAAAATTACAATTTCAAACAAAATTCAAAATTTAAGATAACTAAAATTGTTTCAAGATCGAAATCAAGTCCAAATGAGAATTATATATTCGATTTTGTTGCTATGGGAATGATTCTGCATTTTATTTTTGTGTATGACTTTTTTTATATATGAAAAGCAATATGTAAAACAATATATATATGTTACCGGCCAAACCCGATTTTAGGCCAAATTAATTTAGCCAAGGCTAAATTAATAAATGAGTTTCTTTTTCGGTTGACCCCGGAATTGTTATACACGGAGGGGTTTTATATATAGAATAGTGCCTGAGTTGTTTAAGAAAATTGCTTTCATTAGGAACCTACGAATCAGAAGACTGAAGTATAAATATGTGTTTCTCGTTATGAAAGTGTTTTTCGTGGTTTGTTAATTTTATGACTCCACGTGAAGTAATCGATTTTATTTATGGCAGACGTATAATATGATTATATAACAGAAAAGTGTCATCATTTTTATTAGGTGGGGGAGCTTTAGCTATAAAATGTTTAGTGCTCACAAGTGATAAACAGACAGAACTTGGAGTATAGGACTTAGTTGCGCTTTGTTTTCATAATTTTATGCATCTTACAAACATTCCATTTCCTTGAATATACATTAAAAAATTAACAACCTGAGGGCCAGTTTATGGTCAGAAAGATAACTATAGACTAGCATTACCTCCCAGAAACATAGAAAATCAAAGAAATTAGGAATGTACCATTCTTCACTTTGTTACTATTTCAAGAGTGAAGTTATTTTAGAAATAGTGTAAAATTGGTTGCAAAACGAAAGCAAGAAATTTCTATTTATTTATCTTGTGTTACGTTATACTTTATTTTTGCAACAAAGAATCACCACGAGATATTTAGATTTAAATAAATAATTTAGTCATAGAAGCTCTAAACAATAAAATAAAATCATTAATATTTTTTTAAGTTTAGAGCATAAATAATTAGTAAATATCATTTGATTATAATAATTTTTCAATTAATTTTCAGCAATGAATTTACGCTTGAAATTATTAAATATTGAATGTGTGACTTCCACATTGCTTACAAGCCGTAGAATCAACCTAGTGAAAAAAATGTCCAACCCGGAGCAATGTGATTGTCACACCTTAAATATTCATTAATTAGTAAATACTTTTAAAAATATATAAAACGATTTATTTAAATTGCAATTAATTTTCTATTACCCATATACTATTTAAAAGTAATGTTTTTCAATTTTCAGTTTTATTTATTACCAAGAATTTGTTGCTTCTTTGATAATTTCTATTTGAAAAAAGTTGCAAAAAAATTAGAAAACATTTTTTCCCCTAAAATAAATCGCTGTTTTTTTTTGTACAACTTAATCAATATGTGAAAACAATTTTTTATTTACATCCGTGTTACTTGGCTTATGAAAGGATTGTGTCAGAGCCAGACAGAATGTATCTTCTTGAATACCGAGAAATGTGTTTTACAGTAGTATGATAAAGGGGGGGGGGGAAACGCCGTTTCTCATTGGAGTCTAAACAACTATGTGTTTTGAGTTACAATAAGAAATTTGAAAGGTTTATGGTTGTTATATGTAAAATTTTACTTAAGATTCCGGTGTTTTTTTTCTATTTGTAATCAAATGATAAAAAATAAAATTCCAAAAATAAACTTTTGAATGGTGTTTATTGTAAATAGATTGAAACTATTATTCATGTACCATTCATAGAAAAAGTGGAAGAAAATAGTGAAAACAATGAATTGGATACCAGTAATATGTTCATATTTATATCGATCTTTTATTACAAAATTGTAAAAAGTTTAAATATTTGAAAAACAATAGATATATCACAAGTATTTCTGTAAGTTAATTTAATATTTATCGGCTAGCTCACATTAAATTTGCAGAAGTTTCAAATAACTTTTTAAAATATCAATCCACCTAATTTTAAGCTTTAATATCTTAGGATTAAATTATCTGATTTAAGAAATTTCTTTTCTAACCAAGTCTCTGGCAGTATAAAAACAGACTATGCTTATAAAATAATTCTAAAAACAAGATTATTCTTTATATGATAGGGAGAAAACACATTTTCTTAAGAATTCTTCGAAAAAACGATGCCCTATCCAAACTATCATATATTGATGATATCAGTAGATAAAATCTCGGTGTTTAAAAGGCATTTAATATACTTTGCTCATCATGTTATTTAGCTTTAATTTTAAAAAAAAGTTTTTGGTTAGGTAAAGTTCAGGGTTTTTTAAATAATAATGCTTAGTTAACATATAAAAATACTAAATTTGTATTAAAACAAATGTTTATAAATGTATCTATATTGTAAAATATTAAAAAGATAATAAAATAGAACATTCCAGTCCAATTCTTGCAGAATGTTTATTTCACATAGGATTATTACACCTTAAAAAATAAAATATGCTTTCCTGTGTAAAGAATTTGGCCAATATCCACAATTCATTTATAATAGTCTCCCGATCACACGAAGAACCGAATTTTCATTCATAATTTTTATGTGATTGTTGAACTAACACGAATACTAATTACACCAAATATGAATTCATGGAATTTTTTAATCGTTCTTTTTTATGAGGTAATAACGATTTAAGATCGGAATCTGAACATCTTTTGAAAATTGGTTTGATGGTTATGCGACAATAAATTTCTCATAGGGACTAAACAGGGGCTGGAACCTCTTACTAAAGTGCAATTTGATGCAATAAAAACCTAACTATCTGAGTTAGAAGTCCATTCTAGAAAATTATGTGAGGTAACTATCGATTTAACCTCTTCATGCAAAGAAAAGCCAAAAACATATGTAAAGGATATTAAATTCAGAGCAATTATTTAATGAAAAATTGATTAATATATGTAATCACTGATTTCTGTATTTGTACAAATCTAACTTTTAAAATATTGACATGACTGTGTTAGGATAACTAATATCTATCATTATCATATTAAATGTAAACATCATGCTGAAATTCAACGGAAATGCTTTCAATTGTCTTTTAACTTTTTTTATTGGCACATTAATTCTCCAGATCTCTAAAACTTTCGTTATCTTGAAATCAAATCTGAAGAATTACCACCTTTATTTTAATATCTTAAAGATTCTAAATGTCGTTCCAGTTTGAAATAGTACTTCACAGATTCAAATGCACAGTGATTTGCACGTATTTTACATCGCGTTAGTAATTTTAATTTCAAATTTTAATTTTGTGTTTTCGACTAATATTAAGTATAATTAATAAAATAGAATGCGCTAAACTGGCAATTTAACTCCTTTTTCACTAGCCAGAAATTTAAAATTAAAATTTCTTTACATTCTTTTAAAGAGATAAAATTGTTTTCCGAGAATAAAGTTTATGAAAAGAAATATTTGGGATATTTTAATTGCATGTAGAAAGTGAGTTAAACGGTAAGCTCTCTACAAAGCTCTACACGCGTAGCTTTCACTTTTACAGCATAATTATTTGTCGCGAACCCTCACAGTATGTGTTCTTGCACTGGAATGATACTAAGCGCATAAAATAAGCGTTAATTTTTTATAATTGTGTTCGGTGCTCACGCCAAATTAATGTATTACAACGGTATTTTTTGTAAATAAAACATGAATTTCTGTCAAAAGATAAAGCTTCATTTTAAAGATGAGCCTTAAATGTTTATGCAGTGCTTATATATTTTTTAAAAAACTATTCTTATTCTTATGATTATTTGTTTAAAGGTATTTGTCAGTAAGATCTCAAATTATCTTTATTAATGTTAAACTTAGTGACATGGAATGCATTTTTATTCTTAAAATATTTCCTCAAAAATTAATATTTAAAAAAAATTTTAAGTAATTTCTCTAATAATAATTTGTTTGTTTTCGTCTGCTCTGCTCAAGAAACACAAAATGTTTTGACACATTTACAAATTAAATTTTTAAAGGAAATGTGTCAAATTGAATACTTGACTTGGGATGCAATTTGGAATCGATTTGTGGCTTCTATATTTTTAATAAATAAATTACCCATTGAGTTCGGAGAAATTTTAAACACGTGACTTAAAGGTTAAAAACCTTTCTTAGCGGTTATTCTTCTTTCGCGCAGAAATTCAGTTCAAAACGTTCATTTGGACACTATTTTCTGAAAAAATATTACATTTGAAATAAATAAATAAAAATAAATAGATAAAACAGACTGATGATATAGCTTAACAACAACACCTTCTAGTTCCTTTCATTTCCTAAGACAAATAAATCAAAACTTTTGTCATAAAGTTGCTCTTATAAATTTGAGAACAGCGATAAATCTCTCTCTCTCTCTCTCTCTCTCTCTCTTTTTTTTTTTTTTTTTTTAGCTTGAAAATTTATGTAATCCAAATTTTATTACAGAAATATACATACACATAAATGCATCAGGGAAAACATATTTCAGGGCATTGCTTTCTAAAACTAAAAAATATAAAAATAAATCTCAACTGCATTCTTTATAAAACGTATTTGTTTCTATTTTGTTATAATTTTTAGGACTGAGACACATTTGAAGCATCAATTCATTAATTTTTATTCATATTTTAATTTGTAATTGAGATTTTGCTTTATAACTTTAAGTACTTAAATGGTTTTAAAAATTGAAAAATTGAAAAAACAGAAAAGAAAAGAAAAAAGAAAGAAAAAAAGGGAAGAAGAAAGAAAAAAAATATATTTCTTGAAATGACTCCAAATTTCCTTTTTTACCCCTCCAATAATTCGTTACAATTAATGCGGCTTTTTAAATAAAATTCCATATGTCGATTTGCAATCCCTTGGTGATACAGGATTTATTTTAAAGATATTCTTGCTTATACTGTATAATCCGTGAGAGTATATGGCAAATTCCCGCTGTTTTTGTTTAAATAAGTGGCATGCAGATGCGTAATTGAAGGGATAGAGCCTTAGCAAACAACAGAAAAATGTCTACGACTTCCTGCTAAAAGAACATTTGACCGTGTCAGGGAGTTGAAATCATTACATAGAATTTACCAAAAATAATCAGAATGAATGTAAACACTCCTTTTCAGAATGGAATAGGAATAAATAACACACAGTTGAAAAGCCAAAAACATGACGGATCTCTTTAATGGAAAGCTACTTCATCCGTTTTGCTGTCTTACTAAAATTTGGTGATGAAGAAACGTATATGCATAAATGTATAAAGAAATTATCTTTTAAAATTAATCATAATAAAAAGCAAGAACAGAAAATGCTTCTTAAGAAAAAAAAATACTTACAGTTAAATAAATTCAGATAACTATTATATTATCAATTTTATGATTTACTTTTATTCAATAAAATCTATGAAATACACGACCCGACCGCAGGTCGGGTTCGGATAAAAGCGGGTAACCCGACCCGATGGACTCTAGGTTGGGGATTATTTTTCGAGAGGTTCGGACAAGATGGGCCAGGACTGGATTTATTTTCCTGCCTAAGTCGGGGCCAGACTGCATCCTTCTTGAGGCTTGAACAGGCAAAAATTTTCAGACCTGGTTCCAACGCAGCTCATATGAAAATAATTGGACCGGCACAGCTCTGCTCTGTTTAGTAAAATTTGACCTGACCCAACTTTTATTTAATCTACTAGGGGAGCTACGCTCGCCAACCCCCCGCGTAATCACTTTGCGATTCCAAGTTGTAGGCTACCCCTGCTTGCCGCGCTCGCCAATACCCCATGGAATCGCTTCGCGATTCGGTTCGGTATTGCTTTGCAATCCCGGTTTGAATCGCTTCGCGATACCTTATTTTCCATACACTCAATTTTGGAATCTTTCCTGGTTCGTCTATTCGACTCATGGAAGGTGTGGTCCACCCGGACGCGTTATTTCCAGAAACCTTACACATCAGCATCATTCCAGGAGTCATTCCTGGAGATTTGTTTAAGGCTAGTTTTTTTTTACTATAGAAGGAGATTAAACGAGTGCATATAAATATAGTATTTCAATAATATTCGATCAAACGGGTAAGCATATAAGTGTAACATTTCATTCGATTACACGGGTGCATATAAATATAGTATTTCATTAATATTAAATTAAACGAGTGCTTATAAATATAGTATTTCAATATTATTCGATTAAACGGGTAAGCATATAAGTGTAACGTTTCAATAATATTCGATTAAACGGGTGCATATACATATAGTATTTCAATAATATTCGATTAAGCGGGAGCATATAAATGTGGTATTTCAATACTATTCGATTAAGCGGGAATCAGATAAAAATGGTATTTCAATAATATTCGATTAAACGGGAAAGCATATAAATGTAGTATTCCAATAATATTCGATTAAGCGGGTAAGCATATAAATGTAATATTTCAATAATATTCGATTATGCGGGTAAGCATATAAATGTAGTATTTCAATAATATTTTATTAAATGGGAGGCTTTTAAATGTAGTATTTCAATAATATTCGAATAAACGGTTGGCATATAAATGAAACGTTTCAGTAATATTCGATTAAGCAGGTAAGCATATAAATGTAGTATATTAATAATATTCGATTAAATGGGCAAGCATGTAACTCTCTGCTGCGGTATTGCTTTGCAATCCCGGTTAGAATCGCTTCGCGATGCATAGTCGGAGACCTTTCCTGATTGGTCTATTCGACTCATGGAAGGAGTGGTCCACCCGGAACCGTTATTTCCGGAAACCTTACACATCAGTATCATTCCTGGAGTCATTCCTTTTAAGGCTAGTTTTTTTTTACTATAGAAGGATTTACTTATTTTTTATGCATGTATTTTTTAAATCGCTATTACACAATAATTAAAATTTATACATATTTTTTATTATTTTTTAAGATGGGTTTAGATCGGTTACGAATATTTAGGCAATAAAATTAAAATAAGGTTAAACCTGAGAGAAAAAAAAAACTGCTTGTGACGGAATCCTGTATTAAAAAGGAAAACAGAATCGTTCGGAGCGATGAAGATTAGTATAAGTTTTTATATAATCTACATACATAGCTTAGTATATTGAATAACGTTCAGTTGGAAAATACGTAAATAAATTTTAAAAAAATTCTCATAAGCAATTCACATTTATGCATTTGAATTATTTTTTGTAATCTTGTATATGGTATAAAGTATCTATGAACACTACGTAGAACACAACAAATTATTTAAATTCAAAAATGCAAACAAAACTTAAAATTGCAATTCTAGTATTTATAGACAGTAAAACTGTAAGTTAATTCATTTATATGATTCTGTAAATAAATATTAGGTGTTTTGCACACCTTATTTTAAAGAATTCATGTTTTTGTACACCTGAGAAATCCATATCCATTTCATTATGTTTGAAATTTAAACTGTATAGCAATAAATTACATCGCAAACGATTGACTATAATGTAACGGGATTCTTTTGAGGGTCCCTGTAAACGAACCAAAAATTTTACACACTCTCTTTTCATTCGCAATTATGCCATAGGAAACCTTAATAACACATGTAAATTACATGCAATACGAGAACATTTGCAAGATAGAGACAGATCGGAGAAATGCTGGTAAGCAAACGGAATTCATGAATACTTTACGGCTATGTTGGAAAATTATAAAAAGAGGTTTAAAACTTTAAAAGAGTCATAAAAGTTTTAAGAAGAATGTACTGAAAAGAAGTTAAACTTGTTAATTTTCTGATGCGACATTAATAAAAAGAATGAATCTCACGCCAACAGTTTTAACATGAAAAAAAGCGTGGGGTGCTCCATCTACCATGCTCCATCTATCAGTTCTTAAGAAGCACCCCACGCTTTTTTTCCACGATAATTTTATTTATTGCTTATTAATTGATTTCTTTAATAACAATGATTTTATAGTAATATAGTATTTTTCATCTATCTTCGTTTTCAGTTTATAGAACGAATTATTTTTCACTTTTTATAGTTTGATATACTTAAAAAGCGTGTTTTTTAGTTTTTTTAAACTATATTTATTTTTCACTTTTTAGTTTGATTACTTTAAAACCGTGGTTTTTAGTTTTTTTTAACTATATTTATATTTAATACAAAAACCAAATTAATCGGTTGGATAGTTTCAGAGTAATTGGTGAATATACATAGAAAAAAAAAATACATACGCGTCAAATTGATAACTTCCTCTTCCTTTTCTGAAGACGGTTAAAAATAAAAATTGTAAAACTGAATTTTTTTTTAAATTTTACATAGATATAAATAATGTCAGAAGTGGGGTTCGAACCCACAATCTCTTTCGAAAAACAGAGCTTCAATCCGGCGCCTTAGACCGCTCGGCCATGCTGACGACACTCCCTTCAGTGAACGTATTCAACACTTTTAATTAGAGAAAAATCACTAATTATATTAGTTTTTGCCTGATTACTAAAAAAGTACTGAACCAATTTCGATGAAACTGAAGTGGTACCAATTCGAGAGCATCGTCTTTCATTTAACACCGAAACCAAGTTAATCGGTTGCATTGTTTCGGAGTAATCGGTGAACATACATAAAATAAGGAGAGTTACAAACTCACAAACATACAGGTGAAGTTAATAAAACATACATGTGAAACATACATGTAATAACATACAGGTGAAGTGGTAAAAAAAAAACTTTTTTTAACGCTACAAGTTTTCAGAGGTCAAACAAAAAAGGTTTTAACATTCAGTATTAAAATAATATGAAAGTCGGGATTTCTTTATTTGTTGTTTAAATACAGTAAAACCCCTGAATAGCGGTCATCACTGTATATATTTTTTCTTTTCGAAAGCTCGAAAGTTTTTCAAAAACAACTTATCAATCTCATTATAAGCAGATTTTTGATGCTCAATTTTATATTCCAAATTTACACCTTAAAATTTATTTACTAAATAAAAGTCACATTTTTCAGAATGTTAATAATTTAAGGCTTTTTGCAATTGTACATTTCAGCTAATTTTTCTAAAATAAATAAAAAATTAAAAAAAAATAAGTTTAAAACCATTATTTTTTTCAACTTTCAACTTTTCGCCTAAAGTTAAAAAAGTTAAGTCGCTTTGAAATCCTTCGTACAGGGAAAAACATGCTATACCGTAAATAAATTAATCTTTTTTGGAATTTCAGTTGTAATAAAAAAAAAGTTTACTTAAAAATTTTGTGGGGTGACCGTTGTTCGGTGGTTAATTGTAATGTTATTTCTATGGAAGAGATTCGATAACATTAAAAAAATGAGCGATATTCGATGTTACCGTTGTTCAGAGAGACCATTGTAGGAGTTTTCATTGTATATATTTACTTACATACATTAATATGAATTCATTCTTCTGGCACATTTCATTAAAAAAGGTCAAATTATCTTGGTAATCCAATGAATCTGTGATGTCTATCAATTTTTTCTATATATAATCGCAACGTACCATTATGGACTTATATAAACCGCATTGATTAGAATGTCATAAAAAATAAAATTAGAAAAAAATGGTGGAGAAAAGTTTAATAGTTTATCAATTTTTAATTAAAAAAAACTAAAAGAAAAAAAATTAACTTTAAAAATTTCAACAATATATTATTCGGAAATAGATTTAGCTATGTACGATATTGATTCATAGCACTAATTTTATGAGATTACTTTCTGCCACAATGGTGAAACATTTTCATATAACTTGCCACTATAATGTGACCAAGCTGACAATTATAATATTATCAAAACTGGTTAACCATTTAATTTTCTAGTTACAAACTGTGAAACAAAGCAGATATTTTATTTATTTATTTTATGTCAAAAATGGCAATTTTTCAATATTTTTTTTTAAAGTCTGTTTAGTTTATAAAAAATATTTGGATATAAAATTTAAAGAAAGATTATATAATATTCTTTAATTAAAAAAAGTCAACTTGTATATTTGTGGACGCGCATAAAAAAGATAGCTCAATGCATAGATATGTGCATTTTAAATAATAATTTAGTAATACCTTTTTATTTATATATTAATGGTTAAAATTTCATTTAAAAAAATTAGCTATCACTTTTATTTAGTCTAAACTAAAGAAAATATCGAATTTTGTTTTCTTCGAAAAGCATTATTTTAGAACTGTTACAAAATACAAAATTTTGTGAACCAGAACCAATAAATTTTTATAATTCATAGTTCAAGCAGCATATAATTTCTTATCCAGTTTTAAAACAAATTTTATCGAATGGCAAACTATATCGCTGCTGAATTCTGAAAAATCCAAGTAGTTCTATCCCATAGTCTTGTTATCTATTATGTAATGCCTTACACTCTTTCTTAAACTGAAATATCTTCAATTTTGAGAAGAGTCATGTCAGAACTGACATTAAAATTTAATCGTGCAGAAAGAAGTATCGCCTAATACAGCAATTCAAATGTAAGAACGCTATCAAAAATTACTCCAGAAAAAGTATTCACAGTTGAATAATTCTGAAATAATATTAGTCATTGAATTTCGCTTTCTCAAACGGACATTTTCTTGTTTCACTGCATAGTATTTTGAAGAGAGTAAAAATTATACTTTGCTTTCCTTTTTTTTTAGAATTAAAAAAATATTCTAGCCCTCTACTCATGTTTAAAAACTACAAGCATTATGAAAAGTGTAAGATATTCTGTTAAAGTACATACAATAATATTGCATGACCTGAAACTTACTGGAGTTTTTCAAATACATACGGAAACTGTACTCGTTTTTAATCATTCGTATTGAAACATAAATTGCAAAATTGCATCTTGTAGCTTTTCGCTTAGAAGGCAAAATTCACATAGCAAAATTCTCATCACACACAAAAAATACACATAACGATGACACCAGAATGAAGAGGTAGGTATAAGTGACGAAATTGAAAAGCAGAGCAAAGTGCGCAGACGGGATTTAGTGAAAGGTATACATAAGAATACACTTTATTGATTTTAAGGAATACCGTATACCCTCTGTTACTCAAAAAAACTGAAGTATACGGAATTTAAAATATATTCTCTGCATTGAGCATATACCCTCTGTATTTTACGACTACATCACTGGTGTACATCACAGGTTATCTAGAAATAAAGTTACTTACCATAATTTCGGGTGTATAAGCCGCAGGTCAAACAATTAATTTTCGACCCAGAATGTTTTTTAAAACAAATATAACTAGTTAGATCGCCGTAAATATTTGTCTTCAATCACTAAATGAGATTTCTGGGTTCAAAAAGAATTGTTTGATCCGCGGCTTATACACCCGAAATTACGGTATATAAGAATATAGAAATATGAGTCATTTTATAATAATGTGATGCGTTCAATAGGTCAATTACTTAAGCTCTTTAAACTACATAACAGCTCTTTAATCTCTAGTTCAAATTTAAAAAATATTGTACTCTACTTTTTTTTAACAATTAGTGTAATAAGAGTTCAAAGACTACTTTAAAATAATAAAAAAAATTCATATTTTAATTTAGTCATTTACTATTGATATTCCAATGTTGAACTTAATTTACTCGAAATCTAAATTTCATCATTTGTATGTCTTGACTTCTAAGGTGTTAATATGTTAAATTCCTTATTTAAAAACTAAATACATAACATAAATTTCAACGCAAATTATATTCAACTGATTACAACGTGCTACATTATAGGCCAAATATTACATTTCTTGTGAAGTCTTTTTTCGCTGCCAAATCGCGGTAGATCTATCGTCACCTGAGAATTATAAAGTTCTATCTGTGTTTTTGAAAAAAAAATGACTTATCGATATGTATAGGGCATCTTTGCAACAAAATGATGTTATGTATAATTTACATATGGCCTTGAAAAAAATGACTTATCGATATGTATAGGGCATCTTTGCAACAAAATGATGTTATGTATAATTTACATATGGCCTTACAATCATAATATGATATTATTTTAATCCAGAAATGCCTTCATAGATTCAAATACAACATTTCTATATCGGTAAGTAAACTTTTTCAAAACACAGATAGAACATTGTTATTCTTATGTGACGATATTTTGAAGTAAATAATTTTTACTTCAAAGAACATATAAAAAATAGAAGTATGTTGTGTTAATTTGCTTCAATGCTTTGGTTTAATATGAAACAGTATTTGGTAATAATAAATGCCCTTTTAAATAAATGCCTCTAATTTGGTAA
Organism: Maratus speculifer; assembly: GCA_964019185.1. NCBI lineage: Eukaryota > Metazoa > Arthropoda > Arachnida > Araneae > Salticidae > Maratus > Maratus speculifer. Next base: position 270,637,133 of record OZ025300.1, read on the forward strand.
TAATAAAATGCCTTTTAAAAGTTTATTTAAAACAAATGTTTTATTTATTTTTGAACCTGTTCCCCAGTTAATATTACAGAATGATACTCAATGTATCCATGCTTTATTTAACGTTATAATGAAAGAAAATATTTATTACAAAATGATCTTGTGATAAACGACTTTCTGATTTCATTTTGCATTTTAATTCCAAGACAATATTCCTATGAAATTGAATGGGGAATTCATTTTACTTTTCACGCATAGAATAATGCTCAAAATACTGTTTTAAGATAAAGCATAAGAAAAAATTTGAAAGTTTCTCATAAATAATAAAACTCGATATTCTGTTTAGCTATTAAATATAATCTCAACAGGGATATAAAAATGTAATGGGATGTCTGCCTCGTGTGACATTTCATTTTTCTTTCTTTTTCAAAATAATATAGTATTTTTATAAAAATTTAACAGAACGAATAATCTTTTTTTTTTGTTCTTTAAGAAACTGCAAATAATGTGTATGTTGACTTTTTGGCATCTACATTAGTTTTTAATTGATCCTTTGGTATATTACGTATTTAAATAAAGTAACAAGTAAATAAATTCACTTCAATATAAATATTCACAAAAAAAATTACAAGTTTTTTTTTGTGTGTGTGTTATCGCCTAGTAATTGCTTTTTTTTAACATAGAAACTGCTTTCTTTAACTGTGGAAAATATTTTACTAATGCCCGCAATGGAAGTACTTTATAGCTATATCTGTTGTATCCACTAATACGTATGAGGCTTTAAAAGAAAGAAGGATACGGAGTGGAGAATCTTATAAAAAATACGAGTACGCCAAATTTTTCATGAAGTAATGATGGTGCAGATGGGAGAAATTTGCTTAATACCTTTCCTTAAGTATTTAAAAATCGGCATTTTTAATTACACAGGTTGCCTGAAAAGATTTAACCCTTTCCGGCGCAGTGTGTCCTGTCTGGACACACCTAATTTTAATTACAAACTTGTAATTGGCACCAATAATATATTTTTAAAAATTCTTTTATAATAAAAGCTTAAATTAAGGAGTTCTGGATTTCTTAAAAAGTCGTTTGTGAATTCCGGTGTCAGTCGATAATTTCTCATTTTACTACAAAATTTACCCGCGCCTGAAAGGGTTAAACACCGTTTAATTATTTACACTTTAGAGAGACATAGGAAATATAAACTAGAAAATCGTTCAGAATAAGTCAGGAATTTAAACTATGTGGATGGAAAAGGCCTGACATTGATTATTTATAAGATAAAGTTTTTAAATTTGAATCTTATGTAAATTATGTTTAGAAAAAAAATTCTTTAAATAAAACAAATACAATAATAACATTGCGTTCTCCTACGACCAAAATTCGCCAAGTTCTGATAATTTTATTTTTCAATAATTTCGGCTTTTAAGATTTTCAGCACTACAAATGGGCGGAATATATGTTAATGTCTCTTCAATTCATAGAAATATTTTGCACAATTCTCTCATGCCTTTATTTGGTTTTGAGTTTTGTACTACATATTTCTGGGACAGAAAACTCTGTCTGCTCGGATAGAAATATTTTTTCTTACAACAAAAACAAGAAAAAAAAAACGCTATAACGAAAGAATATTTTAAAAACTGATTTTTAAGAGAGATATAAGTACAGCAAAATCTCGTCATAAAGAAACACTGGGATGCACTAATTAATTTCGCTAAACTGAAAAGTTCGTCAAAGAGAATATTTCTATAATGAAATACCATAACAAAAGTTTTGACAATCCATGCAGCATCTATCAAACTGTAAATTTCGTTGAAGTGAGATTTTAGTGTACTTACAAAAGACTATTTTAAAGTAAAAAACACCACATCAGTTAGTATGTATGACTATTTAGAACCGGAATGAAGAAAACAGGTAATGATGACGGAATAAAGTTGTATTTATTGTGTTAGCAATAACTCTCTGCATTTAAATACATATATTTTATTTTCTAGTTTTTAATATATTCTACATCGAGTCATCAACGGGATCACAACTATTACCAAAACGTATAGAATTTTTTTTCGTCACACGTATGTCAAGAATATAAATAAATAATTTCAGAAATTGGGTTATCCCAAAATTGGTTGAATGGTGTATAAACAATAATAAATATCGGCTGGCATGTTTTAGGAATTACTCTTTAGTCATGTGAGTGTTTTTCTTTCCACCATGCACTGCTTTCATGTGTCTTCGCAAAGTAATGTTCTGGGCTGCCTTGTAATCGCATATTCGACAACCGTAGGGTTTCATCCTTTCATGAACTGCTCTTACATGCCTTCGGAGACTACCGATTTCAGTTGCCCTGTAATCACAGTGTGGACATGGATGAGGCTTTTTTCTTTCGTGTACTGCACCTACGTGTCTACGGAGATTACCAGATTGAGATGCTCTAAAATCACAGTGTTGGCACTGAAAGGGTTTCTTTCCTTCATGTACTGCATTGATGTGTTTCCGGAGATCACTATTCCGAGGTGCTCTGTAATCACATTGTTGACAGATATAAGGTTTCTTCCTTTCATGAATTGCATTTACGTGGGATCGAAGATGTTGAGCTAGAGATGCTCTGTAATCACATTGCTCGCACTTGTAGCGTCTTATTCCCTCGTGCACTAAATTTACGTGCTGTTTAAGATTTCCAGCATATGATGCGCTATAATCACACATCTGACATTGGTAGGGTCTTTTACCCTCATGTACTGCAACTATGTGTCTAAGGAGAGGAGTTGAGTTTGGCGTCTTATACTTACAATGTGGGCACGCATAACGTTTACAATAAATCCCGTTTTCTTCTGCGAAACTCACATGCTTGTTTTGAGTGTTAAATACCAGATTCGTTTTCGCAGCATAATCCATTGCTTCACTTTTTGTCCCACCCGACTTATCGCTGACATCATTCTCTGTTGTAATTCCTCCGATACCGCGTTTGCTATATTTTGACTTTTGTGAAATCTGCTCATTGTTTACTTCATTTGGAGCATCGGGTGAGTCAGAAGCTTTCAGGAAAGTTGGTTGACTCGACATCCTCTTTGATGGCTCTTGAAATGTTTCAGAATAATAAATATTTTTAATCGACGACGAGGGTGCAATTCCCCTATCATATTCAAGCTTCTTCTTCGCTCCTGAAAAATAATTATAAAATGTTCTCAATATAATGTCATATATTTTTTTCATTTAAGACAAAAAATTTTATTTAAACCTTTGAAGGGCTACTGGATATAATGCATGCCAGTTATTTTTAATACAAAAATAGGACATTAACACCAATAATTTGTATTTTTTGTTTTATAATTTTCCGGAAGAAAAGGACTTATTTATTTTCAAACAAACGTGTTTCTAAATTTTGATATCATTCAATCGTTTTAACATTATATTAACCCCAGTAGTTTGTCCATGAAAGGGTTAAATAAAAAAAATCGCCGGTTTTTCTTTTCTTGTGGATATTTTATTAAAATTGTTCCTTTTTGTGAAAAGAGATTTGTTAATATGATTTGCTTATTTTTAAAGGTATAATTAAATGGTTTGAAAAAATAATTAGAATTTCGTTTTATAGGGACTATTTTTTCTAAGTAAGGGTCACAATTTATAATATTAACAAATTTTTGAAAACAGACAAACCACTCTAGAATTCGGATTAAAACACTGTTTAACCTTTATTTCATTTCTACACGCCACATATCTTTTTAAAAGCTGTACATATTTACAATAATTAGTAACTTAAGAAAAAATGCATGAGGGAAAACTCTAACGCGTACATTTTCACAACGACTTCATCTTCCCACGCCATACAAAAGACCTGTGCGGCGAAAGAAATATAACCGCAAGTAATGAAGGGAAATTTGAAAGTTTCGGTTAATGCTGCAAACTATTGCAATAAAGATTTAATATTTTCGTTACAGTGTTTTATTACTATTATTGCAATCATATTAACTGAGTGTAATAAATTATAATAATACATAATAGTTTAAATGTTTTTGAATTGGATGCATGTTCATTTTATCTTTTGAAATCTTTTAGAACAAAGAGAATTTTATAATCATAATATGGTAAAGAAAATCAGTTTTAAAAATCTTTATTTGAAGAAAAAAGTTTTTATATTATTTTTTTTTTTTGTTATTTCTGTTTCAATATGGCTTGAGTTGTTACCTACATATATAAAAATCCCTATTTTTTTATTTCCCCACCCCTTTTTTTATTATTAAATATTCTGGGTACAGAACATTAAACAGTATAAAAAAGAAGAAAATTGCATGAATTGATTTCAGAAAATAATTTTGGAAAGTGCTAGTTTAGTTATTTTTGTAAATGATTGCGCCTTTTGAAAAAAAAAAAGGATGTTGGTATACAGCTCATATTCAAAATATTAGAATAATTGAGAAAAAGTAATAAGAAAAAATTATTTGTCATTTATTTATTTTTTATACTAAGTAAATGCAATTAAATTTCTTATAAATTAAATTTGGAATGTTTAGATAAGATTTTAACATTTATAAAATATAAAATACAGCACAATAAATTAGGTATACAGCTTCCTTAAACACACCAGAATATTAGAATAAAATTTAGATTGGTTCAAAATATTAGAATATTTTATTTTACGCAACAATATTACCTTATGAATATGAAGTAAATGGTAGTTAATATTTTGTAGCATCCCCTTTAGCTTTCATAACAGCGTACAATCGATCTTCCATACTATATACAAGGTGTTTACAAACATTTCTATCAATATTAGCCCAAATAGACTTTATACGTGCCACTAACTCAGTTTTACTTGAAGGAGGATTTTCTTGAAGTTTTTTCTTCATTATACACCATAAGTTTTCGATGGGATTAAGATCTGGTGAATTTGGTGGCCAAGGAAGTACCTTAATGTTGCGTTGGCGGAACCAATTCTTAGTTGACACCGAGGTATGCGGGGACGCTAAATCTTGTTGAAAGATGAAATCATCTTCAAATAAATCTTCTGATGATGGAATCATGTAACATTCTAAAATTTCTTGATATATCAGAGAGTTAACCTTTTCGTAGACGATGCATAACTTTCCAGGTCCTTCTGCACTCATACAACCCCAAACCATGACACTAGCAGCAAATTTTACGGAACGTTTAAGGCATTCTTTATCAAATGCTTCTTGCTTCATTTTTCAAACTCGAATACCTTGATTACCATATGAAACACAAAACATACTTTCATCACTAAATAATATATTTTTCCAATCTTCATAGCTCCATAAACGTCTTGATTTACACCAATTCAATCTTATACGCTTTTGTCTTGCAGTCATGAGAAGTTTTGTTTTCGGTACACGAGATTTAAATTTAAATTTTTGGAGACGTCTTAATGTTGTCGAAGTAGAAACTTCAACTTCTTCTTCTTTCCATTTTCGGTGCAAGAATCCCACAGTTTTAAAACGGTTTTTCTTAACTATACGCTTCAGTTTCCTGTCATCTCTAGCAGATGTTTTTGGTTTTCGGCCACCATTTCGGCGATTATTTTGAAATTTTCCAATTTTTGAATATTGTGTTAGTATTTTACTAACGCTCGATTGCGAACAATGTAAATAATTCGCTATAAAACATTGATTCTTACCGTGCCGATACAAATCAACCATACGAAGTTTAGTAGATTCAGGAATATCACTCACACGGCCCATTTTAAGACGAAAAAGAAACAAACTGCAAAAAAGAATACTGATTTTAAATAAAATAGTCTGAATTTAATCAATGATGCCACCATTTAAGAATTGGTAATAATTAAAGGAGAATTAATGTGAAATATTCTAATATTTTGAACCACTTGAATAAATATTCTAATATTTTGACTTTTCAAAATAATTTTTTTTGCAATTAATTTTTTCAAAAATGATATTAAATTTAAGATAACAAGTAAGTTTAATCAACAATAAGTTCTTAATAAAAATATCGTTTGCATATTTTCATTAAAAGACATTAAATTACCAAACGATATTTTCAATTTCTAAAAAAAAGGTAATTATTCTAATATTTTGAATATGAGCTGTAGTAAAGTCCTTTTGAATTTTTAGTATTTTGATCTCCGATGCGGATCTCTAAACATTGCTGAAAAAAAACTGAATTGGTGAAATATTATTTTATTTTATATTATTTATTATTTTTTTTTTTGCTAATGGTTAATATTTATTTTAGAAACGGATACCGGTATTCTATAGGAGAAATATATACATTCCTTGGCAAAAAGTTTCTGATCAGTGTTATCAAGTTTATGATTTTTGCATTTCGAAGCATATATTTTGCGATTCATGAGCATAGAGACGTTTTACGAAATACCAAATAAAAGAACACGTATTAAAATATAAATAAAAAGTGAATTTAGTATAACAATCATATAATCTTATACTATAATGCGAGCAAAAATTGTGTGTGTGTGGGGGGGGGGGGGTAAATTTTATCTCAAAAACGGCTCTAACGATTTTCGCAAAAATTTGGATTTCACCATTTTCGGGCACGCGAAGACCATTGGGCTAGGTCCCATGTTCGGGAAAATTCGATTACTGGGTCATTTTGGGTCATAATGGGTCAGGATAAAGCTATTTATATCTATAGAATGGCTGTATCGATTTTAAGGAAATTTTGTACCCAATCGTTTTTTGGTACGAGAAAACTATTGGGCTGGGTCACACGTTCGAAAAATTTCGATTAGTGGGTCATTTTTGGGTCATTATGGGTCAAGCCATTTTTATCTAAAAAACGGCTCTAACGATTTTGACCAAATTTTATATTGTATCGCTTTGGATTACAAGAAGACCATTGGGTTAGGTAACATGTTCGAGAAAATTCGGTTAGTGGGTCATTTTTGGGGTCATTGTGGGTCATGCTATTTTTATCTAGAGATTTTCTCACGCAATTTTGACTAAAAATTGCATTCTATGGTTTTCGGGCACGAGAAAAACATTGGGCTAGGTTACATGTTCTAGAAAAAATTTTAATGGGTCATATAGGGTCATTAAGGGTCTGGGTCAAGCTATTTATATTTAAAGAACGGCGTGATGGATTATAACGAAATTTTGTATGTAACAGTTTTTTGACATGAGAAAACTAATAGGCTAAATCACATGTTTGAGAGATTTTGACTATGAGGGTCATGATGGGTCATAATGGGTCATGGTCAAGCTATATCTAAAGAACAGGTGGATAGATTTTAACGAAATTTTGTGTGCAATTTTTTTTTTGGCACAATAAAATCATTGGACTAGGTTACATGTTCGAAAAATTTCGATTAATGGGTCATTTTGGGTCATTAAGAGTCTGGGTCAAGCTATTTATATTTAAAGAACGGCGTGATGGATTATAACGAAATTTTGTAACAGTTTTTTGACATGAGAAAACTAATGGGCTAAATCACATGTTTGAGAGATTTCGACAATGAGGGTCATTTGTGGGTCATGATGGGTCATAATGGGTCATGGTCAAGCTATATCTAAAGAACAGATGGATCGATTTTAATGAAATTTTGTATGCAACATTTTTTTTTTGGCATGATAAAATCATTGGACTAGGTTACGTGTTCGAAAAATTTCGATTAATGGGTCATTTTGGATCATAAAGGGTCTGGGTCAAGCTATATATAATTAAAGAACGGCAGGATCAATTTTAACGAAATACTGTTCGTAACAATTTTTAGAAACGAGAAAACTAATGGACTAAGTCACATATTCGAGAGCTTTCGATTATAAGGGTCATTTGTGGGTCTTAATGGGTCAAGGTCAAGCTATATCTAAAGAATGGGTGGGTGGATTTTAACGAAATTTTGTATACAACATATTTTTGGCATGAGAAAATCATTGGGGTAGGTCACATGTTCGAGAAATTTCGATTAGTGGGCCACTTTTGGGTCATTCTAATTTTATCTAGACAACGTTTCGCGCAATTTTGACTAAATTTTGTATTTTGTCGTTTTCGGGCACAAGAAAATCATTGGGGTTATGACAGATTTTTGAGAAAATTGGATCAATGGGTCATTTTGGATCATAAGGGGTCAGGGTCAAACTAACTATATCTAAAAACCGGCTCAGTCGATTTTATCTAAATTTTGTATCTAATGTTTTTCGGCATGCTAAAACTAATGAGCTAAGCCACACGTTCGAGAGATTTCGATTATAAGGGTCATTTGTCGGTCATGATGGGTCATGCTAATTTTATATAGAAAATGGTACTCACCATTTTGACTATACTTTGTATTATATCGTTTTTGAGCAAGAGAAAACCATTTGGCTTGGACACATGCTCGCTAAAATTCGATTAGTGGGTCATTTTGGGTCTTAATGAGCTAGGGTCATTCTAATTATATATAACAACGACTCAATCAATTTTACCTAAATTTTGAAACAAAACGTTTTTTGTCACGAGAAGACTATTGGGCTGAGTCGCATGTTAAACAAAATTATATTAGTGGGTCATTTCGCTTCATTGCTGAATGCTGCCAAGCTAATTTTACCTAAAAAATGGCTTAAACGATTTTAATTCAATTTTAATATTCTACTGTTTTTGATTACCTGAAGACGATTGAGCTATGTCACATGCTTGATCAAATTTGATTAGTGGCTCATTTTGGGTAATACGGGTCAGGGTCACGAGAATATGGCAAAAGCCAATAACTTGGTGATATTTGACAAAATATTGGCGACATATGGCCAAAAAATCGACTATAAAAATTACGAAAACCAAAACACGTATTTGGAGCTAATGAAAGAATGCCTCCAAATTTGGCTATATCTAGCAAAAAATATTGTCTTTCAGAATGAAAAGAATTTTTTTATACATTCTTAAGAGGATTCGAGATGCATGGTTAAACCAATCAGAGTCGAGCTAAAAAAGTGATTTAGATCGATGTCTTTTCGTTGTAAATTTTAAAATAAAGTAAAATTTATAAACATGCGCATAAAAACATAGTTTTCTTATTGATTGCTTTTCTAAATAATACTATTTTAAACATGTTTTACAGTAATAATACAGAGTTAATGATACAGTGAAAATACTATATCGAGTTGAACACAAAGTTAATTTTGACCGAGCTAAGCTCGGTCTCCCCTGCTAGTTTATAATTATACGGCACGCGAAAATGTTTCTTCGTGAGAAAAAAATATCCGATCAAGACGGAAGTTGGAAAATAGTAATCAATCACTGAGAAAACAGGTTTGAAATTTGCATACAGAAGGCAGATAGGCGTGCCTGAGCATGCGTACAATATCTGAATCCTATTTAAAAGAAGAAATCTTCCAGCTGCGATATCAAAAGCATCTCTGAAATGCTGAACAATGGCTCGTAGTAACAAACTGTCTCATGATTTAAAAATCCGTATGATTAAATTGTTGAAAGAGAGAAATTACAACAGCCACAAAGAAAAGTGGCTGTTTTATTAAACTGTGCTCAAAGTAGGATATGCGATATTCGTAAAAAATATAGTTGATTAGCAGCGTTGAAAATTTAGCTCGATGTGCTCGACGTCCACGAATGAAAACGCCTAAAGAGTTCAGAAAACTTGAGGAAATAGGAAAAAGAAAGTGACGAGTAACTTCAAAACAATTCAATGTCGAATGGTCTAAGTATAACGTAAAGGTATGTGACCGCACTGTACGTAATAGTCTAAACGCAGTAGAATTTAAATTCTGTAAAGCTAAAACGAAACCTTACTTGAAAAAGAAGCATGAAAAGAACGCTTGCAATGGTGTAAAAAAGCATGTACACTGGCCACTTGATAATGGAATAAAGTTATTTTTAGCGATGAATCTCGGATATCTCTTGGAACATGTGATGACTGTGGAACATTTGTTTGGAGGAGAGTTGGTGAGAATTTCAATGATAAATGTGTCAATACGAGGGTAAAATTTTCACTTCATTTACAGTTTGGAGCTGTATGACATCAGAAGACGTTGGTAAATTGTGTATTGTGTTACGTACAATAAACTCTCAAATTTACATTAACATTTTAGACTATTTTCTGACTTCTAGCATCGATCAATGATCCAGGGATCAAAATGACTTCTTATTTCAAGATGAAAACGTAGCTTTACAACGCACCAAATCAGTGAAGAAATTTCTACAAAATGTAGGTAATATACTAATTCAAACCATGACTTGACCGTCCAATAGTCCGGATCTTAATCCCATCGAAAATCTATGGAATATATTAAAAAGAAAAAATCGATTTTCGACGAATTACAGATGCTATAGAACAACGTATAGCTATAAGGGAATGCTGGTGTGAAGTTGCTCTCAATAAGTATAAAAATCTTATTGAGTCCATTCCACTAAGAAATTCGCCTGTCATACGGAATAAAAGTGGATTTACAAAATATTGATTACACTGATCGGTTATTTTTTTCCAAATCAAAGCTTGATCGAATAATTTTTTCTTTTGTGCATAAATTTCAATCACAATTTTTCTGTTTATAAATTCATGTATAATGATTTTCTTTATTGCATATTGTTGTTCATTATATATAATACAAATGTATTATCGCTAATAATCGTTTCATTTTTATGCAGTGAGAATAATTATTCTTTTCTTACAAAAGATGGTAGTGTCGATGTAATGATCGGAAACTTTGTGCCAAGGGTTGTATATACTTTTATTTTGAAGATTTATATATTATTAAAGATAAGAGTAATTTAAAAGTTAAAGTTACAAAATTTTTAATAACTTAGATAATAATAACAGTTAATAATAATAAAAACTAACGATCAATTTCGAAATTTTTTTGATTTCGTTGTAAACGAAAAACAGTAATATGATGGTTTACAGATCTATAAACAAACAAAGCGTTTCTATGAGTAGAGACTGCAGATCCATCCTCGGGGCTATCTATCTTTACACGTATGAAAAGGGTGACACTATAAATAATTATTTTGTAACTTTCAGATATATTCGAAATTTCGATAATTGAAAAGGATACCCTCGTAAATCATAAATTTGACTATTATGCAGACAGTTTAAGAGGCTTCTTCAGTGAAGAGTAAAGACCCGACCTCTCATGCTAATCCTATCAAAGAAATTTATAATTAAGATCTTGGTTGCATTCCAATATTTTTAAATCATTTTAAATTGTATAGTTTAGATCGATCTATACCTCGGCCGTTTTTTACTTTTCGATGTTGATTGCAGATTTTTCTTGGATTTTTTTTTTTTTTTAAATTTTGATATTAATTCCTAAAATGCTTTCATTAATATTATTTTCAAACACAATTCAAAAAGTAAACAAACAGCCTTGGTATAAATTGATCTCAACTGTTTTATGAATAACCACAAAAAAAGAAACCGTTTAAAAGTATTGATGCAAGTAAGGTTATTTTTCTATATTTCTTCCATTGGATTAGCATCAGTGAACGGAACTGTTCGTTTGACTGAAGTAGCCTCTTAAACCTAAAGAAACTTCAGATAATAATAAAAAAGTTAACTATCAGGATGTTTCTATTGCCTTCGTAGACAATAACACTACCCAACATCAAAAATGTTTCGGGCTCAAAAATAGTTATTTCCGAAGTATTTTGTCTCGTTAAACACGAAAATAAACATAAAAAGTTGAGATTAGCTCTTGTTTTCAAGATAGGAACCAATTTGAGAAATTTTAGTATGGCTGTTTTATGGGAAATCGAATGTTCGGAAGTTGGTACTCCTAATAGCTGTAATTCCCCTAAACTGCATTATCTATGTAGAATCCAACCAGAAGTCAAGATCACAGATTACAGGGCTCGTCAAAAGAATCTTCTTCATTTCTTTGAGAAGAAAGAACATGTTGTTGCTTGTACTGATGTTAATGGTTTGATGAATTCAATGAACATAACTCATGATCCATGGAATTGGAGGTTATTTATCGAGCCTTCCAAACTTAATTTGAAAGCAGTCTTACTATACAACGGCAATACTATTCCTTTTATTCCCATTGGACATCCCGTTCACATACAGGAAACTTATGGGAATGTGAAATTATTTCTCGAGTCAATCAAATATGAAGATCATAAATGGCAGATTTATGGTGACTTGAAAGTAATTGCTTTACTTGTGGGAATGCAATTAGTCTATACCAAGTACTGCTAATTTCTTTGTTTGTGGTACAGTCGAGATAAAAACTCTCACTACATAAAAGACAAATGGCCCTCAATAAATCTAAATCCAGAGGAGAGAAATGTCCAAAATTAGCCTCTAGTTGATTCAAAAAACATTATGCTTCCACCCCTGCACATTAAGCTGAGATTAATGAACTTCGTGAAAGCTGTGAACAAGGATGGAGAGGCTTTCCAGTGCTTTAGAGCAAAATTTCCAAGACTGGCTGAATAAATGGTTAAAGAGGGAATCTTTGTGGGCCCTCAAATACGCACAATAATGAAGGACCCTGCTTTTGATAATGTTTTGGAAGGGAAAGCGAAAGCAGTCTGGGAAGCCTTCAAAAGTGTGGTACGAGGACATCTAGGCAACAGAAAAGCCGAAAACTACCAACAGTTGGTAAAAAAAAAAACTCCCACAAAAGTACCATGACTTTGGATGCAAAATGTCTCTGAAACTTCATTTCCTCCACTCTCATCTTGATTTTCCCCCTAAAAATTGTGGAGTTGTAAGCGGTGAGCATGGTGAAAGGTTTCACAAAGATATCTCTGTAATGGGACGCAGATATCAAGTTCATTCGGATGAGTCAATGCTGGCCGACTACTGTTGGGCTGTTACAAGAGATGCTCCGGCGTTACAATACAAGAGGTATTTCAAAAAGAAATGTTTGCAAGAATAAGCTAAAACAACCAATGCTTTCTGAAAAATGAATATTGTTTAGTGAAACATGCCTATTGTATTGTATTTATTACATAGGGTTTTTTCCCCCTTCAATTTGCTTTTAAATCGATGTGTGGGATGTTGTGTGTCTTTCTGAAGGGGGATGTATTGTATCTTGAAAACAAGAGCTAATAAAAAAATTTCATTTACATATTCGTTTTTTTCAACCCAAAATTAGTAGGAAGCGACTATCTAGAACTAGGAAACTGACAAAAATATTTTTTTTGTTGGCTAGTGTAATCTGATTACATGCATTTATGATAAGAGGAATGATTTTGATTTTAACAGAAAGTTCGAATGTTCAGTTAGAATTTGCATTTTTTTTTTCATTCTTAAAGATCACCATTTTAACTCATGTAGAGAGAATAAGTTCTCGCTTTCACATTATTTCAAGCACATTTTTAAATTCTATGATACCTCCTTTTAACACGGTTACCCCACGAGACTTTAAATGCTCGTGGATAACTTTGAACTACGTGAAAAACAAGAATTAGCGGAAAGCGTTATATTCTCATTCCAATATATATGTCGATTAATTAGTGGTTTACTAATTGAATTTCGATCGGCTGTAAGCAATATTTTTATCACAGCTAGTTTTATTCTGGTTTAGGCAAGTTTGAAGGGCGTTCTATGCTTAATATGGGTATGACAGCTTGCCCAGCTGGTATGAATTTATCCATGCATCCTTCTTCGTTATATTTTCCTTGCTTGTTCTGTTTTTTGAGTTTATAAGATTTTCTTTCTTGTTGTTTGATCTGTTTTAGGGTTTTCTCTCTAATTTTGACTGTAGGTTCTGACTCTCAGTTCGCTTTGGAGAGCTTATGAAAAATATACGTTTAGAAGTTATGTAAATTCATGCTGTATAGTTCATACATATACAAAATTTCAAAAACCGCGAAAAAAAAACTGAAAAGTTCTTGGGAAACATTTTTTTCATTTTTTAAACATGTTTAACTTTATTTTTTTAAACGGATTTCAGCACGTTTGAAGCAAAAATATTACCTTAATTTTGTATATTGGGTTTTTCAGTAGCCAGTTAGTTAAGGGAATGCTTAGTTCAAAACAGAATTCGATTTTTTTACTTACCCATCATACGTAGTATAGGGTAAGTCTTGCAATCGTTTTGAAAATCGAAAAAAATTTTTTGACGGATTTACACATTTTAGATAGTGGAGATTCCGAAAAACATATTTTTAGAAAAAATTTTTTGCCGTCCGTCTGTCTGTCTGTCTGTCTGACTGTAAACGCTCTATCTCCCGAACGAATTGAGATAGAGACTTGAAATTTTGTATGTAGTTAGTATGTAAGAATGGGACGAACCCTATTTAATATCAGCAACCTCGATTATCCGGAACTATTTTTTTCGGACTCTCGAAAAATTCGTTCTGATGAAAGGTATATAAAAATTTTCGAATTTTTTTGTTCTAAGGAATGGACGTAAAAGGCAATAAAATAACACACATTTTGCATATAGAACGAAGTCGATCGGATTATTAGTTGCCGAGATATTTGTAATCCTGTTTTCCACATTCTTCGATTTTTCATGACCCTGTATTTCATTCAAATTTCAATTCAGAGGTATATTTTAATTGGAAATGAGACGCTTAATCCGATGCCGTTAATTGTTAGTTAATAGAGTTATTATTTTTGGAGTTATAAGGATGTTTCTTTTACGCAGTTCGGTACTACTTGAGTAGTTTGGCGTTTTATATAATTTGTCGAAATCGGTAATCAGCAGTTCTTTAATAGAGCATTACTATGTATATTAACAATATTTAAATTTTGTTTATGAGTTGCAATGCATTGTATAAATAGTTTTCACATGTTTTATTTTCATATACATATCCATGATGGGTAAGTATTACGGTGGCCCCCAACGACTAGTTTTTTTTTAACTAGTTCTTTTTAAAGTGTTAAGATTAATATTTTGCCTATCATATTCATCTATCGGAAAAGTAGAAAAAGTAGATCCGGTTTGGTGTCTTCAGTTTTTTTTCCAATATGTAAAAGCTTTTGGTGAGACGTATTCATAAAGCCAAGACAAAAATGACGCTTTTGCAGTTTTGGATCTTTTCTGTTTCCGCCTTCGTAACAGGATTTTTTCAATACACTAACAAGATTTTATTTTTTCCAAAAGCATTTATTTTAATTGCGTGTGTTGATTGAGATATTGGTTAATTATCAAAAGATGAGTATTCTAATTTTAAAAAATACATGAGTATGTGTCATCAAAGTATTTTATGAAGGTCTTTCTTACTTTTTTTTGTTTTTATGTAATTGAAAATCGTAATCTTTATTGTTCAAATAGCGTTATATATCCGTATATAAATGTAATTTTACAATAGAATTTCGGTACTGCGCTTAAATTTTGGTTTAAAAATATATATATTTACTATTTAATAAAAATACATTATTTGAATACTTTTTTATACTTTGAAATCACTAACCTCAGGTTCTCGTTAGAATTATACATAGCAATAAAAAAAGGAACAAAATATTAAACATGGTGTGCGAGTCTACCTCTCAGTTAAAATACTATAAATAAATGCTGTATTTAAAAATATTATTTTGTGGATGTCGTGTATATTTTTTATATAACAGTTTCCGAATAAGTATCTTTTAAAAAATATAATACATGAAATAGTTCGATAATAAGTGAAGATAGCTATAAGAAAATAATGGTTCTTAAACTTGACAACCTCGCTGTGAAAAAAAGGGTCGATCTACTAAAAAAAAATTAGTGATCTTTGTAATTACTAAGAATTTTTTAGTAATCTTACTCGGTTACAAGGAATCTGTAAGAATTACTAGAAAAAAACTAGCAACGAATAGAGTTAATAATTTTACATTTTTAAAAGCTATTACTAAAACTAAACTTGGTGTGGCCGTGATAGCCTAGTGGTCATAGCACCGAACTCCAGGCTGAAAGTACCCGGGTTCGATGCTGGACGCCACCAAATATTCACCGAATGTATGCAATGTAAGTACTCGTTAAATAAAGGGATTATGAAAATCCTGTTGTAGCAGTTACCATGGGTAATGATCTCTGGACTTTCCCTCCCCTTTAGAAACATGTCAGAATAGGGCATGTAGCAATGTTTGGTGCTGCCATCTATTGCGGCTTCGCCGAAAATCTTCCGCTTCAGTAGTCTGTCTTTTTACCCACTGGATGCAGCTTGAAGGAAGCTCCTACCCTTCGGGCACACGTAATGGTTACCAAAAATAATTTTGGAGCTATTACTAAAATTTGCTTAGTGGCTCATACTAAAACGTTTTAAGTTGGTTATACAAAAAATTCTTTTGTTCAGTTTACAAAAAAAAGTGTTTTTTTCACTTGCAAAAAAAGTTTGTAATGGTTACTAAAAAATTCTGTGGAACACAAATTTACTAAGAAATTTTTAGTAACCTCTAGATTTTTTTTTTTTTTTTTTTTTTTTTTTTTTTTTTTTTTACAGTGCACTCAAGTGAACTATATTATGTTAAAGTCAGATTTCTTTTGTGGGGTTTTGTTATAATACATTATTTTCTTAAATTTTTATGTATATATAAAGCATGAAATATTCAATTAATTTTTGAAATATCATAAAATGAAGATTTTAAATATTTTAGAAGACGTATACTTCGGAGTCTTTAATAAATGTTATTCAGTTTCAAAAACCAGAGTTTTTACAAAATTTTTAATTATTTTCTTAAACATATTTTAGGTATTCTATTTAAAGTAATCACAACTTTGTTTTGATGAAACATTTAAATAAAGTTACCTGTATATACCCGATATAGATACACATATGTTTATACAGGGTGATTCAAAAAAGATGGGAAAAATTTTAAGAGGTGATGATCACACCCAAACAAACATTTTGTATCAAAGAATGCATGGTCGAAAACTAAACGTAAAAAAGTTCGAGGGCGCCAAAAGTTATGTTCTTATACGAGGCAAAAACACACAATGAACGATTAAGTTACGAAAGCAAATTTAATGGCATTTGATTACAATAAGTGCTCAAACCAGAAAGTTGCATTCCTGTTGCGAGTTACCACGCTGCGAGTAATAATTGCATGTTATTGGAAGAAGAAGAACTGGTATTCAAATTTTCGTAACATTTCATAGATAAAAGCCCCTGATAAGAAAGTGTAATTGTCAATCTCTGTAGTAACGCATCGGAAGATGTTGCCATTCTCTAATAAGGAAAAACGCCGATATGCATTTTGTTTACGGAGCTGCAAATGGAAGTAGCGTAGAAGCTCAACGGTTGTACGTCGAGCGATTTCCCAACAGGCGGTTGCCGAATCCGAAAACATTTGAACGCTTGCATCGACAGTTGTGCGAGACGGGTTTCTTTCTTGCATCCCGGTTGGATGCAGGTCGTCCAAAGACAGATGTTAAGGTGGAAGAAGCCATTTTAGATATGGTGGCTGATGAGCCAAGTACAAGTACACGAGCAGTGAGTAGAGGATTACAGATATCGTAATCCAGAACATGTCGAGTAATCCATGATGAACGTTTGCACTCTTATCGTGTTCAACTAGTCCAGGCACTGAGGCAAAGCGATTATCCTCGTGGTGTGGAGTTTGCCCGTTGGTTTCTGCAGCAGAATGCTGTAAATCCAAATTTTATTTCAACAGTTCTTTTCACGGATGAATGTACCTTCATGCGTGATGGTGCATTTAACACCCACAATCAGCATGTATGGGCAGAAGTAAATTCGCATTCCACTTACCCACATTCGCATCAGCAACGTTTTTCTATCAATGTTTGGGCAGGAATAATCGGTGACCACTTAGTCGCCCCTTATCGTCTGCCAAAACACCTTGATGCGAATGACTACCTCGTGTTTCGGCAACAGGTGCTACCAGACATGTTGAACGAAGTTCGTTCACACATCCGGCAGGTAATGTGGTTTCAACAAGATGGAGTACCAGCTCATAACGCACAAGCAGTGCGAAACTATCTGGACGTAACCTTTCCAAACAAATGGATTCTGTAGCTTGGCCACCGCTCTCATCAGATCTTTCATGTCTCGATTTTTTTTGTGGGAACAGCTAAAGGCTCTTGTCTATGAGACTTCCATTGAATCCGCAGAAGAACTTGTCGCCAAGCTTTCGGCTGTTGTAGGGGAAGTTCGCGATATGCCTGTGTTTCAGAAAATTCACCGATCTGTTCTTCGCCGTTGTACTGCGTGCATAACAGCTGCCGGTCAATGATTTGAGCACTTATTGCAATCAAATGGCAGTAAATTTGTTTTCATAACTTAACTTAGTCGTTCATTGTGTGTTTTTGCCTCGTATAAGAACAGAACGTTTGGCGCCCTCTAACTTTTTATGTTTAGTTTTCGACCATGCATTCTTTGATACAAAATGTTTGTTTGGGTGTGTACTATCACCTCTTAAAATTTTTCCCATCTTTTTTGAATCACCCTGTATATATATATATATATATACATATATATATATATATATATATATATATATATATATACAGGGTGTCCGAAAAGTCTGGAAACGGCCGAATAACTCGAGAAATACATATGAGATTGAAAAACGTAAATATACGTGTTAATTATTTTTAAATAAGCTACTCTGTGATACCAAATTTGACCTTCGAAACCGACCCCCTGGGGGTCAGAGGGTGTCCAACTTTGAAATCTTAAATTATAACCCCCATTTTTTATTGCAGATTCGGATTCTACAGACAAAAATGCGTAACTTTTGTATTTGATGTTTATTTCAAATCTTCGTTTATCACGGTGTAATTGAGCATATTAAATCGATACATATTCCCGCTTTTCCAACAGGATTTTCCCTAATCGAAACTGATTGGGCAGAATTTTTGACGTCAAATTCCTCGTCTTTTGTAGGAATAGCGTTTCCTGAAAATCACCCGTGGCGATTATTTCACTAGTGCTACACTGTTAAAAATTTGACCCATTTGCTGCAGCGTCACTCCACAGCTATTATAGAATATCTCTTTTGTGACCAATGAGAATGCTCCATAACACAGTAAAGTAATCGTTTTCTATAAAAGCGGTGGAGTGACGATGCAGCAAAAGGGTCAATTTTTTACAGTGTACTTTACTGTGTTATGGAACATTCTCATTGGTCATGAAAGAGATATTCTATAAAAGTTGTGGAGTGACGCTACAGCAAATGGATCAAATTTTTAACTGTGTAGCACTACCGAAATAATCGGCACGGGTGATTTTCAGGAAACGCTATTATTGCAAAAGACGGGGAATTTGATGTCATAAATTCTCCCCTATCAGTTTCGATTAGGGAAAATCCTGTTGGAAAAGCGGGAATATTTATCGATTTAATATGCTCAATTACACCGTGATAAACGAGGATTCGAAATAAACATCAAATACAAAAGTTACGTATTTTTGTCCGTAGAATCCGAATCTGCAATAAAAAATGGGGGTTATAATTTAAGATTTCAAAGTTGGATCCCCTCTGACCCCCAGGGGGTCGGTTACGAAGGTCAAATTTGGTATCACTGAGTAGCTTATTTAAAAATATTTAACACGTATATTTACGTTTTTCAATCTCATATGTGTTTTTCGAGTTATTCGACCGTTTCCAGACTTTTCGGACACCCTGTATATATATGTGTGTGTTACAGGCCAAACCGGTCTATCCTAACGCCTATCGAATAAACTAGTTTTTCCTAGACCAAACCGGTCTATCCTATCACCCATCGGATAAATTAGTTTTTCTTAGGCCAAACCGGTCTATCCTAACGCCCATCGGACAAACTAGTTTTTCCTAGGCCAAACTAGTCTATCCTAAGGCTCATAGGACAAACTAGATTTTCCTAGGCCAAACTAGTTTGGCCTAACTCTTATAGGATAAACTCGTTTAGACTGCTGTTTATTGGTCTGAACTACTTTATCCTAGGCCAATTCAATTTGGCGTGATTTTATTGAATTCAATGACCGCCTCAACGCCAACATTCTTGTTTGTCCTAGGCTGATCTAGTTTATCCTAGGCCAATGTAGTTTTAAATGTTTTTAGTTCACGGGCGTCAAAGCCAGAGAAACAATGGGATCACAGGTTCTGTATGTGTGTATGTACACATGTATGTACGCATGTATGTACGTTTGACGTACGTATGCGCGTAACGTAATAACTCTTGATACTAATAATGTAATTTGACGTGTTTTTATCTAATCAGGTTACCAAAGCCTGAGAGCTAATGCGGCAGTAGGTTCTGTATCTATGTGGGTACGTACGTACGTAACGCAATATTCTTGATAGAGATACTCGATTTGCATCAAACTTTCAACGTAGGTTTATTCTTATGAGGAGCTTTTCTGATTACTTTTCGGAGCTCATTAGATAAGAATAAGAGGGGGGGAAACGAGAGGCTGATTAGTCCCTTCCCTTAATTCAAACAAATGGGTTTCCGTGCATTATTAGCATATTTTTTTTTAAATTTTAAATATAGGAGCATTCTCTTGAGGCGCCTCCATGATTAGTTGTGGGTGTTCATTGTTTAAGTATAAAGGGAGGTGGAATAGGGGTAACGCTCCATAATTTATGTAAATGCTTTTTTCACGCAGAATTTATTGATTTGCTTCAAATTTTAGAATTAAATTCATTCTGGTAAAGCGCTTCCCTAATTGTTTTTGGGGTTAATTGAATAAGAACAACAGGAAGAACAGGGGGATGCCGCCTAATTTTGGCAAATGGGTTTTTCATGCAGAATTAACTGATTTGCAACAAATCTTGGATTTGTTCATTCTGATGAAGATCTTCACTGATTAATTTTGGTGGTTCTTCGGTTAAAGATAAGGGGGAAACTTACAATTTATTTCCTTGTTTAAATTAAATAAATTGGTTATAATACAGAATTATGCTATTTGCTTAAAACTTTGGTTATGAATTCATTTGGTCATGCACTTCTTTAATTAATTTGGGTTTTTTTCTTTTGGTTAAGTATAATGGGGTAGTGGACGTTATATCTCCTTCCTTAAATTAGATAAATGGATTTTTATACAGATTTATCCGATTTGCCATAAATTTTGAATATAGATTTTCTTTATAAGTCGAATCCCTGAATTGTTTTGAGAGTTTAATGATTTAGAATAAAGGGAGGAATGGGAGATTACCCTCCTTAAATCAGATGAACGTTTTTTGAGCAGAATTATCTGATTTGTTTCAAATTTTGTATAATTGTTTAATTTTATAAAGCGTATCTGTGATTAGTTTTGGGGTTCAATGGTTAAGTATAATTGAGGGAAATGGGAAAAAGTAATCCAACTTACTTTATTTTTCAATTGTGTTATTCTTTAAAAAATAAGACTGTAATACACAATTAGTGTAAACAGCCTGTGAATGCAAAGTTATTGGTTTATTTGGCAATATTCTTTTTAATATTGATCCCGACTACTGCTCCATAGCTAACCTTGTGCAAAGTGGTTTTGTCATCACCCTTATATAATGTATTTTATTAGAAGGATTGTAGAATGCTGTCAGAGTTTTGCACGGGCCGGAATTTCGAGTCCCGGGCCCCGCTCTTCTCGAAGGAAAGTTATTTTTCCGTGAACCGGTGTAAAAAATAAAAGTTCAGCCCGACCCCTGCCTGTACAAAAATCAGTGAGAAGAGATTCGGTCCGGCTCAATCTGGCTCTAATCAATTTCTGCAAAAAATTCGGATTTTACTGAATATACAATTAGAATTCCTTTAAATAATTCTGCATACATATCTATTGGATAAATTTTCAATGTATTTTTATATTTCGATGTGTTCACAGAATGGTAAATGCACATTGTATTATTGATTATTTAGATTCTTAAAACTTTCAATATTCAAATAGGGATTCAGCCCCACCAGTGGCCGAGAGGTTGGGACCTCTCAACTGGTAGACGGCAGTGCTGGGTTCGAAACCAATCGCGGCTGTCGGCCTAACCGTTCGGAGTTTTCGTGGTTTTCTTCGAACCTTGCGTAAATACGGGTTAGGTTCCCTTAGAAAGACCCCCACGAAGGGCACTCCCCCCCCCTGGTCCTATATCCCTAGCGCAGATAATCGGACGTCAAAAATCAACCAACCAACCAACCAAATAGGGATTCATTAAATAATTAATGTAGTTTAGAACAAAAGAAAAAAAAGAAGAATTATGAACATCATAACTATTGAAACTGTTATGATGTTGTTTATAACTCAGTAAAAAGTAGATTTGTGAATATGTTTCTCTGTCATTCCTTAAGGCTTTCCTCAAATCCAAAAGAGTTACTTCCAAACACATTTAAGAGCAAATTCATTTTCGGAAATGCATAAAATTAACAAGCATTCTCACTCAGAAAATATGTAATCAAATGGAGTTAACCATTTTTTCATAAAAGCGATGCACCTTTGAGAAAATACTGTTAAAGCTATATTTTGAATCGAATTTCCGCTTACGACTTTGCGGGAAAGAAAAACTTGACGCAGTGACAAAACTAGCTTATATGTCGACAGGTAATTAATTTCTCAAAAATGGAAAACGCTGTTCGATTCCAAATTATGTTCAGCTCCGATCTGGCTCGAACATGCAATAATAATAATAATAATAATAATAATAATAATAATAATAATAATAATAATAATAATAATAATAATAATAATAATAATAATAAATGCAAATCTGATCTCAGTTGGCGCGAGTCTGCAGAGAAAAAATAAAATAAGCAAACACCATAATCCAATGCATCAAGTCTCTACTGTGGGCATGTTAAATTTCTGTATCGATGTTATAAGCAATGATTCTTTACACATATTTATACTTTCTTTTGAAAGACATGCTTTTTACCGGCCAAACCGGATTTCGAGCCAAATTAGATCAGCCTAGGACAAACTATTTTCTCCTAACGCCAATTGGATAAACTAGTTTTTCCAAGCCAAATTGTTTATCTAAATGTGCTTAGTATAAACTAGTTTTTCCTAGTTAAGAGGGTAATCTTTCATTTTTTCCCTTAATGCTTAACCATTAAACCCCCAAAACAATTCATAGGAACTTCCTTATCAGAAAGAACTTATATCCAAACTTTGAAGCAAATTCGTCAATTCTGCGTCAAAAACCATTTATCTAAATAATGTTGTGTTATCTACATTGGCCTTTCTTTTAGATTTAAGCAATAAACATCCACAACTAATCGCCTTGTCACAATGATCCTGTATCAAAATTTTTAAATGAAAACTGATAATTCTTCATGATAAATCCATTTCTCTAAATTAAAGGTGGGGGATTAGCCTTCTGTTCACCCCCCTTTATTCTTATCCAAAGAATTCCTAAAATTAATCAGAAAAGTACCTTATCAGAATGAATCTACATCCTAAATTTGAAGCAAATCGGATATCTCTATCAAGAGTTATCATGTTACGTAAATACGTACGCATATATGTACGCATATACGTACATACATGCGTACAAACATGCGTAAATGCATATACAGAACCTGTGAGCCCATTATTTCTCTGGCTTTCGCGCACGTGAGCTAAAAACACATAAAACTACATTGGCCTAGGATATACTAGATCAGCATAGGACAAACAATAATGTTGGCGTTGAGGCGGTCATTGAATTCAATAAAACCACGCCAAATAGAATAGGCCTAGGATAAACTAGATCTGCCTAGGATAAACTAGTTCAGACCAAGAGACAGCAGTCTAAACTAGTATATCCTATAAGAGTAGGCCAAACTAGATTGGCCTAGGAAAATCTAGTTTGTCCTATGGGCCTTAGGATAAACTAGTCTATCCGATGGGCGTTAGGATAGACCGGTTTGGCCTAGGAAAAACTAGTTTATCCGATGGGCGTTAGGATAGACCGGTATGGCCTAGGAAAAACTAGTTTATCCGATGGGCGTTAGGATTGATCTGTTTGGCCTAGGAAAAACTAGTTTATCCGTTGGGCTATAGGATAGACCGGTCTTGCCTAGGCCAATCTAGTTTAGCCTAAAATCGGGTTTGGCCTGTAACATATACATTGTCATTTATCAAAGACAATTAATACTTTTTTTTGAAGTTGTGTTTTTTAATGCGATATTTAATTCTCTAAAAATTGCCGTCACAGTAAACTTAACTTTAAAAATTGAATAATTTTGTAAATATACTGGGAAAGCTCGTATAAATTAAGGATTAGTCAATTCAAAGCTTATAATTTACTAATTTGGTTTTAAGTGTAAGTATTACCATTTTAAATGCAAAAACATTAAAATTAGTTTTGTTTGTTTATTTTTCAACATAAAACGTCCTCATAAACGTATTTTTCTTATATAAATTTAAATAAGACAGAATTTCCATACGCAGTACATTTTATATTTCTACCCGTGCTAAATTAGAAATGATGTACAATGATTATGTTCCCCCTTTTTTTCCTTGGAAGGTTGAATTTACATTTAAAATCTGTTTGAGAATTTTCTCCCAAGAATGTATTGCGAGTCAAATTACAGTATTTTGGTCTCAGTATTAATATTTCTTTCAAGATTTTCCATAGATTCATTTTTTATGTTCTAGTTTAAGTTAAAATAAAAAAGTATTAAATTTTCTTTTCAAAATATTTTTTTACATTAACTACAATTTTCGAATCAATTAGCTCGATAGAAACACATGTTTAAGTGTTTAATGTTATTTTTAAAAAATGACAGTATTTGTCTGTATTTTTACTCAAAATACTTTATAGACGTCAACGAACAACACGAAATAATAATTTAAGAACCGACGATGTTTTACAGAACAAAAATAGATTTTTAGTTACAATAATCATAGAGAATATCGTTTTGCTCTGTTGAAAGTGAAATGTTTCACATTTTGCTACCAATATGTAGAAAAGATATAAAAAATGTACGATTTATTATATTTTTACTAAAATATAAGCTAGAAAAAGTTATTGAGTTTTTAAAAAGTTAGATTAAAAAGCTATTTAAGTTACAAATGTTTTCAAAGGAAACTAGTAAAGTGTTAGATAATTAATATTGTTTGATTATATTCATTATCATTTTTAAAAGTAAAAGCAAATTTGATTATGAATGTTCAAGTATTTGCAACAAAGTGTTTTTTTAAACAAAAGATGATTGAAAAATAAATAAAAATGAGTGACATTGAATTTAATTTTTTTCCCTTGTAATTGAAAAACATAATATATTCTAGTATTACGCACCTCTCGTCATCTGTGTCTCTTCTTGGGTCCGGTGTATGCCGAGCTCCTTTCCGAACTCGTCCCCGTACCAGACGAGCAGCTCTGTGTAGGCCTTGACCTCCTTGTAGACCCTGTACCAGATGTGGCCGTGGTACTGGAAGGCGATCAGGTTCTGGCGCTCCTCGCACACCGCGCAATTCACGAAACGCATCCAGTTCGAGACAGAAGGGTCCACGCCCTCCACGTAATGAAGGACCCGGCCGCCCCTGCGTATCTAGGAAAGAAAAATAATAACCTGGTTAATATTTTGTGAAATTATAGAAATACATATAAAAGAAAACTGCAGTAATAGCGTTATTTTTTTCTCTAACTACTTTGCATGTTTTTTTAACTTCATATCTAAGAATAAATGGGAAATCTCCAGTTCAAGCAAGATTTTGCTACATTCATAAATAAGCACTTTTACCAAAATTTCCTTTGGTGAGGTAATAGTAACTATTGTGTTTTATAACCATTTAACTCACGGTTTCATTAACAGAGAGTTTGTATTAATATCTGTGATTTTATGATTAATATTTTTGTTTTATTATTAATTATTAACCATATTTAATTCGAATAATTCTCTTTTAAAGAAACATTGGATTGATTTCCACTCTGGATTTCACTGTTCACAAGCTTGAATTTTACCGAGAAAATGGCTTTAGCAATTTTGACTTTATTTGGTTTTCTATCATTTTTGGGCGCAAGAATACAATTCGGCAAAATTCCATGTCCAGGAACATTTGATTAGTGGGTCATTTTAGGTCACAATAGGTCATGATCAAGCTATGTGTACCTAAAAAACGGCTCATACGATTTGGACAAAACTTTTTATTATAAAGTTTCCGTGCATGAAATGATCATTTAGCTACATCATATATTAAGAATTTTTTGATTAGTGGGTCATTTTTAAGATACTACAGTTCCAGCTAATTTTACCTAGAAAACGACTTTAATGATTTAAATTTCCATTAAATCGTTTTCGGGATCAAGAAATCGATTGGCTTCAGTCATATGTTAAAGAAAATTTGAAATGCGGGCCATTTTAAAACACTATGGATACGAGTCAAACAAATTTTATCCAAACGACAGCTCTAGTTTTTTCTTTTTCAAAATTTTGTATAATAACGTTTCTGGGCACGATACGATAATAGGACAAGGTCATAAGTCCGAGAAATTTAAATTTCGGATCATTTGTGGGTTATTGCTCATATTGCTCGAAACTCTACAATTCTTCTCCGGGAACTCCAAGACATCACAAATTCTTCCTATACTAAAATAACAAGATCAGGACGTCCTGGAGAAGTCTCTTATAATTTCCTCCGAAATGAGCTGCAGCAGCGTCATACGAAGTAACTTCCGAGGGAGGCTACGGAAGTACTCGAGATGTCATTCTTAGAAAAGTGACTGGAAGCCAGAGAGCTAACGCCACCTCATGAATCATTCTGAAATACGATACTCAATTGCTTTTTATTAAAATAAGGAATTCGATTTGATTGAGATCAGTTTTAATGCGTTTATTTTATATTATTAATTATTCAATTTGTTATGTTTTAGCAAATCAGATAATTGATATTAAATTGCAATTATTTTTAATTATTGCTATAACGTGTAATATTTTTTTCTTAAATTAAAAAAATTAATTTAGTATTTCAGTTAATTCCTATTTTAAATAGTAATTAATATTACATATCTTTTAAATCAAATTTGTTCATTTTTCAATATTTTACCAATTTATAATATCCTCAGTAATTGGCATGCACCAATGATTGGCACATCTTACAAACATGTCCTAAAATATGATTTATATCCAGTCTTTTAAAAATGCAAGACCAAAAACCAGTTATATGCTCATTTACGTTAAAGATTATAACTTTGATTTATGCTACTAGATGACAATAGTGCCTAGGAAAGAGAAACAATTATGGCCTTGTATCAAATGAGCAATTTTTGTTGCAAATGCTTCTTCTTTGGCTTAAGGAAGGCATGCTTTTCAATTCAGTATTATCTGATTTATAATATATTTTAAATTTTAATTGACAACAGTTTTGTTTTGTTAAAAAGGTTTACTTTAATTGTGTAAAAGTATTTTCGAAACAAATATTTGGATTTCTGAATTAATGATGGATGCCAATTAACGGTGCTTCAATTTTGCTAGTTCCAAGTAATTGGCTCCTATTCCAATTACAAGGAATTCGCAAGGAATTTGAGATTAAACCACTTATTTTGGAAGTATTTTTAAAGTTAAAGACTAATTTGCTTATCATTTGTTTTTATTTGAAAATATGAAATATTATCAATAATTGTAATCCATTAAAGCTTCATATGACAATTACTAGGGACAGCATGACAATTACTGGGTATTAGTATAAGTATATTGTATTGTTTTAAAGTGTCATCATTTTAGATCTGATTTCTTTCTCTCAAAAACATGAAATATGGCATCTTCATCTACAGTAAATCAATTTAAAGCGATTGAACCCAATGCAAAATGTAAAGTTTTTTTTTTTTTTTTAATATAAACATGTGCCAATTACTGGATCACAAGGTGTCATACATTGGTGCTCTAGGTGCCAACTAGGTGATTTCAGCCACTTTTTATAAATATATTTTTATAAAAATGATTTTTCAAATTCTTTTGCTTTTAGTGGGAAAAATAGATGCACAGATATGCATTCTTTGATTTAAAAATATTTTCAAGTAAATATCTCATCTCTTTTTAATAAAAATTTAAGTAAGTTTAAAGACAAATACTTAATGTGCCAATTACTGGGGATGTTACCCTAACATAATGCGTTTTTCTGTTATATTAATAACAATTTTTCATCAATTAAGGAATTGATGTAACTTGTTTAAATTAACTAAATGATAAATTTCCAAATTAATACGCTAAAAAAGTAAACAGAGTACAAGTCTAGACTATGTATTTTTTTTCTATTTAAAGGGAAAGGTAAGAATACAAAGATGAAAAAGAGATCTTTATCCTTAGTTTGTCGATAACTAGCAATCTAAAACTATGATGTGAAAGTAATCTAAACCGAGATTCGAAGCATCTTAATATCAGATGTTAATTTTTTTTTATAATTAGATAGCATATTTATTAAACCCTGCATTTAAAAAAATTAAAAAAGTGTCGGGACGATCAGGAATCCGTCTAATATAATAGGTAAACCAAATAATAGGTAAAAAAAAATGCGAGTTTTCTTCTAAAAAAATTAAATTAATTAAATCATATAGCTTATTTTTTTTAGATTATTAAAAGGCCGTTAAAGTTTTTAAAAATCTTCCAATATCATTTCAGAAAATCTTCAGGGGAGAACCTGGAGAGTGCGGGGTGGGGGGTGGAGGAATTCTCAGAATGCTAGACATTTTCTTTTCCCGAGGACGTCTTGGTGACAAATTCCTAAATCTTCAGGGATATCTTTGGGATGATGGTGTTTCTTATAAATCTGCCTGAGGAAATCCTGGAAAGTAGAAAATGTTATACGGGTGTGGATCAAGCAAATTTTAACTAGAAAACGGCTCTAACGATTTTGATTACATTTTGTAATCCATCGTTATGGGGATCGAGAAGACTCGGTTCACTTTCATGTTTAGATAATCATATTAATGATGCATTTTGGATCGCATAGGCACAGGGCAAGCCAATTCTTTCTAGAAAACGTCTTAAACTATATTGACACACAACTTTTGATACATTTTGATCATTGGGCCGAAATTATAAGTATTGTCTAGGTGTCAAATTCACAGTGTTCTAAGATTGATAATTAATAATATTCATGTCTTGCGCTCTGCCAACTGCACCGTCGACTCAATCAGAAATGCGTGTTATTTATCCGATTTATGTATTAAAGCGCCAAGATTATGTAGCTTTGAAACTTGTTTTAAGCCCCACTCTCCCTGTGCATATTGTTGTTTATGCCTTTCATGTTCTTATATATTGGCTATACTCTATCAATACGCAATGATATACCGCATTTTGTATCACCAATCTCAGGGTGTGTCCTTATTAGCCGACATAGTGTGGTCACAGAAACTGCTCCAACTTAGCAACAGGTTCAGGATGAATATTATAAAACATAATAAAATATATGTTTCACTATATAGACATTTTAAGTAGCGTTAGTGAAGCCTCACCTCCCATGCGTATCCACTATCTTTCGCTTCTTTCCGCGACTTGACGATCTTTCCTTTGTAAGGTCCGAACACGTAACCCTTGTTTAAGTCTATTTCCGTCCTAATTCCGAGTACGGCTCTTCTGATCCCTGATCGGCACACAAACAGGTATTCGGGGCAGGTGTTCCATGCGTGTCTTGGGCCGCGGAGAGCCTGGAAATAAATTTAAAAAATGCATAAAATACACTTTACTGGTGTAATTATTACTTTCAGTATTTTTACTGAATTTATTAGTAACTAGGAGACTTCACTCTTACCCCCCCCCCCCCCCCTGCATTACTCTGGTCCCTCATAAGAAAATTAAATGTGTTTCAAATCCGTGTTGATTGATTTTAGGTATTTTAACGAAAATCATTTAAAAGAAACCTATTGTTGTGTTTTACCGCTGTCCTTGGCACTGTAGATGTTTGAATTTTAATGAAAATCTATCCAAACGAGCCCAGGGCGTCTCACTGCCTATTGAGAAATGGTCCATACTTTAAAAAATTGAAAGAATTTGCTCACAGATAAATTTTGAAGGGATGACGCTTAGAACGACCGGCGTTACTGAAACTAAGGCTCCTACATAACGGGCTGAATCACGACTCCATTAAGTTTCCAAAATGGTTGCCTGATTTGGCGTCATATCGCGTGGATGGCGAGAAAGTAATTTTAGTTTCTCAATCACTCTCACGGGAAAATATAAGAATAAGGCATTTAAATTTCTTGTATAATAAAGGGTGAAATAATAACATGTAGGTATGCTTCTGTAAAATGCTATATTAGAATTAAAAAATTATTTCCATCAAATTTATTTTTATTGATATGTTTCACATGCTTATTTAAAAAAGAAAATCTAAACGGAACTAATTCTAAATTTCATTTAATGTGAGTACACAAATATATTCACATGCATTAGACTGATTTTATTCTTTTTTTTTTATTTTAACTTTGAAATTATGATTAATATTTGTTTTTTAAAAAAGAGCTTCAAATGCTAAAATTCTTTACGATAAGTTACTAAATTAAGGATACAGTTTTTACGAATTAGTCGCATAAAACTTAAAAAATGAAATAATTTAAAAAAGAAGAATGAAATCCTTCCGCGCATCCGGTTTATTTTAATTTCATCTTAAATCCCCCCCCCCTCTCTCCCTAAAGATAACCTATTCCCTAAAAGATTCAATCAAATGCGTAAAACATTTTTTTAATTTACTTTCTTGCTTTTTTATTACTTTATTGCAACAGCAAATGATCAGTTATTTAAATCTCCACCTTTCGAAATTACCGATTTCGCCCCCCCCCTCCTCCCGAAACAAAGCATTCAAAACATAAAATAATTAAACAGTACTGTTTCATTTTTATTTTTTTCTGTTCTATTTGGAATTTTATAGTAATTGTAGAAAAATAATAATTTGTTAAATCAAACGCCCCTCCCCTACGCCAAAAAAATATTAAAATAATAATAATAATAATAATAATAATAAAACATGACACCTCCTCCATTTTTAGCTTAAAAATTAAAAAAAAATTAATTTATAATCTTTTTTGATGCTTTTGTTATTTTTTAAACAATAAATTTATAATTATAAAATCCCTCTCTCTCTGAATTTTCGGCTTTTTCCTTTTTAACTCTCCCCCCTCCTTTTCCTCCGCAAAAGTATAATATCTTTTTCAATTTAGATTAAAAATATCTCTATTCTTTATTTTAAGTTTCAATCAAGTGCTTAAGATTTGTAAAACTTTTTTTTTAACTTTCCTGTTTATTCATTACTTTATTGCAACAATAAATAATCAATTATTTAACTCTCCACTTTTGAAATTATCGTTTTCACCCCCTTCTCCCCCCAAACTGAGCATTGAAAATATAAAATAATTAAACAATACTTTTTCATTTTAATTTTTCTATTCTATTTGGAAATATATTGTAATTGTAGATAAATAATAATTTTTTAAGTCAAACACCCCCAACACCATGCTAAAAGAATAAATAAATAAATAAATAAATAATAAATCAATAAATAAAAATAATAAATAAATAAATAAATAAATAAATAATAAATCAATAAATAAAAATAATAAATAAATAAATAAATAATATATGCCACATCCCTCATTTTTATCTTACAAAATTTAAAATCTTTAAAACTTATGATTTTTCTAATATTTTTGTTTTAACAATAAATTTATAATTATAAAACCCCACTTCCCTCTGAACTTATGGCTTTTTCTTTAACAATGTCTCCCTCCCCCCTCCTTTTCTCACGCCGCAAAAGTATAATATCTTTTTCAATTTCGATTTAAAATATCCCTATTCTTTACTTCTTAAATATTAAATGATTCCAACCATTTAAATCAATACCTCAGACTCTAAAATAATAAATAAATAAATAAATAAATGAATAAGGCGAAAGTTGTATAAATGAGGGAACGGGGAATGCTTGTCTTTTCTTTTCTCACCCGTCTGGTATAAAACACGACATCAGTTTCGAAGAACCGTTTTGTTTTGTACAAGTGATTAGGTTGGCGCGATATTTGGCAAAGTTCTCCAATCCAGATCTATTCTTTTAAATATTTATACATGAATTATGTCTTTTTTTCTATTTAGATGGAATTTAATTACTCTAAACTCATTCCTGAACAGGTCAGAATAATTTTCTGCTAAACAACCGTCCATTTTTAACGATTTTGTAGCTTTAAAATCATTCAAATGTTTCTCGCCCCATAGGAATCAATGGGAAACAAACGGCAATTGGGAAACAAGATGCTTGACGATTGCCCGAACTGAAATCCAAAAGAGCTAGCGTCGGCACAAAATACTGGATTAATATTTTACAATTTATTCAGATGTAATTTGTAGGAACTTTGTAAACTTTTTCGCTTAAATCTTCATATACAATGAAACTATATACAAACTCATAATAATTAATCAAAGAAAACTTGCAATGTGTTTATTTATATGTAGATAGTAGCGCTTGAGAGCCAACTAACACAAGGTAGAAATTATAGTACTACTGATAATTACAATCAACGTTTAACACACAATACACAAACACACAGCACATACGTATACGTTTCGCGAGCACCAGGGCTCGCTTCCTCAGTGTATAAAATTTAAAATGTTAAAAACAGAAAAAAAAACCCCAACTGACAGCAAGTCAGAGACCCAAATGATCGCAAACACAATACCAAAATACCCACAAGCCTCAGCAACCAATAAGATGAAAACGATTGAGATGCGACATTATAAAATAAGTTAGAAACAAACAAATAGGTCCGTTGAAACCAAAGATAATAGCTAAAACCTTGTGTGTAAATTACAATAATTACAATCAACGTTTAACACACAATACACAAACACACAGCACATACGTATAAGTTTCGCGAGCACCAGGGCTCGCTTCCTCAGTGTATAAAATTTAAAATGTTAAAAACAGAAAAAAACCCCAACTGACAGCAAGTCAGAGAACCAAATGATCGCAAACACAATACCAAAATACCCACAAGCCTCAGCAACCAATAAGATGAAAACGATTGAGATGCGACATTATAAAATAAGTTAGAAACAAACAAATAGGTCCGTTGAAACCAAAGATAATAGCTAAAACCTTGTGTGTAAATTACAATAATTACAATCAACGTTTAACACACAATACACAAACACACAGCATATACGTATACGTTTCGCGAGCACCAGGGCTCGCTTCCTCAGTGTATAAAATTTAAAATGTTAAAAACAGAAAAAAAACCCCAACTGACAGCAAGTCTGAGACCCAAATGATCGCAAACACAATACCAAAATACCCACAAGCCTCAGCAACCAATAAGATGAAAACGATTGAGATGCGACATTATAAAATAAGTTAGAAACAAACAAATAGGTCCGTTGAAACCAAAGATAATAGCTAAAACCTTGTGTGTAAATTACAATAATTACAATCAACGTTTAACACACAATACACAAACACACAGCACATACGTATACGTTTCGCGAGCACCAGGGCTCGCTTCCTCAGTGTATAAAATTTAAAATGTTAAAAACAGAAAAAAAAAACCCAACTGACAGCAAGTCAGAGACCCAAATGATCGCAAACACAATACCAAAATACCCACAAGCCTCAGCAACCAATAAGATGAAAACGATTGAGATGCGACATTATAAAATAAGTTAGAAACAAACAAATAGGTCCGTTGAAACCAAAGATAATAGCTAAAACCTTGTGTGTAAATTACAATAATTACAATCATTGTTTAACACACAATACATAAACACACAGCACATACGTATAAGTTTCGCGAGCACCAGGGCTCGCTTCCTCAGTGTATAAAATTTAAAATGTTAAAAACAGAAAAAAAAACCCCAACTGACAGCAAGTCAGAGAACCAAATGATCGCAAACACAATACCAAAATACCCACAAGCCTCAGCAACCAATAAGATGAAAACGATTGAGATGCGACATTATAAAATAAGTTAGAAACAAAGAAATAGGTCCGTTGAAATCAAAGATAATAGCTAAAACCTTGTGTTTTTTTTCTGTTTTTAACATTTTAAATTTTATACACTGAGGAAGCGAGCCCTGGTGCTCGCGAAACGTATACGTATGTGCTGTGTGTTTGTGTATTGTGTGTTAAACGTTGATTGTAATTATTGTAATTTACACACAAGGTTTTAGCTATTATCTTTGGTTTCAACGGACCTATTTGTTTGTTTCTAACTTATTTTATAATGTCGCATCTCAATCGTTTTCATCTTATTGGTTGCTGAGGCTTGTGGGTATTTTGGTATTGTGTTTGCGATCATTTGGGTCTCTGACTTGCTGTCAGTTGGGTTTTTTTTTTTCTGTTTTTAACATTTTAAATTTTATACACTGAGGAAGCGAGCCCTGGTGCTCGCGAAACGTATACGTATGTGCTGTGTGTTTGTGTATTGTGTGTTAAACGTTGATTGTAATTATTGTAATTTACACACAAGGTTTTAGCTATTATCTTTGGTTTCAACGAACCTATTTGTTTGTTTCTAACTTATTTTATAATGTCGCATCTCAATCGTTTTCATCTTATTGGTTGCTGAGGCTTGTGGGTATTTTGGTATTGTGTTTGCGATCATTTGGGTCTCTGACTTGCTGTCAGTTGGGTTTTTTTTTTCTGTTTTTAACATTTTAAATTTTATACACTGAGGAAGCGAGCCCTGGTGCTCGCGAAACGTATACGTATGTGCTGTGTGTTTGTGTATTGTGTGTTAAACGTTGATTGTAATTATTGTAATTTACACACAAGGTTTTAGCTATTATCTTTGGTTTCAACGAACCTATTTGTTTGTTTCTAACTTATTTTATAATGTCGCATCTCAATCGTTTTCATCTTATTGGTTGCTGAGGCTTGTGGGTATTTTGGTATTGTGTTTGCGATCATTTGGGTCTCTGACTTGCTGTCAGTTGGGGGTTTTTTTTCTGTTTTTAACATTTTAAATTTTATACACTGAGGAAGCGAGCCCTGGTGCTCGCGAAACGTATACGTATGTGCTGTGTGTTTGTGTATTGTGTGTTAAACGTTGATTGTAATTATTGTAATTTACACACAAGGTTTTAGCTATTATCTTTGGTTTCAACGGACTTATTTGTTTGTTTCTAACTTATTTTATAATGTCCCATCTCAATCGTTTTCATCTTATTGGTTGCTGAGGCTTGTGGGTATTTTGGTATTGTGTTTGCGATCATTTGGGTCTCTGACTTGCTGTCAGTTGGGGGTTTTTTTTTCTGTTTTTAACATTTTAAATTTTATACACTGAGGAAGCGAGCCTTGGTGCTCGCGAAACGTATACGTATGTGCTGTGTGTTTGTGTATTGTGTGTTAAACGTTGATTGTAATTATTGTAATTTACACACAAGGTTTTAGCTATTATAGTACTACTGATAATTTAAATGACATTAATTAATGTGGTTGTATTTTATGTTTTGCCGAAACATCGTTGCTCTGTTCAATTACATATCTGAAACGAAGGAATAAATTTATTTATGCAAGACTTGTATTGCAACCAAAAATCTTCATTTTAAATTTTAATGTTTTGTGTAAAACATATGCAAGTTTGTTGTTTCCTAGATGCATTGACCTTTCATTATACTAGGAGTTTCTAAACGAATATCGGGATTTTTAAAAAATGGTAGTATTTATTACATAAATCACAGTATTATATCTGATACATAAAATGAAAGAGCAACTCAAACAGTCTTACATACTAGCCTACAAGTGTTCAATGTAAGCACTTTTCACTAACGGCACACATTACAATAATAGCTCTGTTCTTACCAAGTGTTGATTAGTCTTTTTATAGTCATTGTTGCAACATTTGCAATGGTCATATGGTAGTGGAACTACATACGCATGTATTTTAATGAACCCTCGCAGATAGAAGTCACATGGCGTCTGATTGGGTGAGCGTCTGAACAGAATTTCTTTGATAATCAACGTTTAGTAGGAATTCAACTGTTTGATATGTGCCGTGTGATGATTGTTGCCCACATGCACTAGTAAGCTTTTACATAAAACTGTGTGAGTTGCACTTTCATTTTATGTATTAATTAGAATATTAATTTTATGATATAAATACTACCAAGCGTTAAAACCCCTATATTCATTCAGAAACACACTATGCGTTAAATAAAATTTCGGAAAGTGTTCTGGGATTTTCGGTAAATTGTACTCTTAGCAACTTTTTGCTCAGCAACAATTTTCAATTTCGATTTTTTTTAATTAAAAAACGCTTATTTACGGATTATCGCTTATTATGACTAATTTAGGTTTTGAAATTAACTACCTGGCAAAGTTCGAACCCAATCAATAAGATATCGTATTTAGAATGATTTTCGCCGTGGAACATTTTTTTGGGGGGCAGATGTACCGAAAAGAAAAATAATATCAAAACACAGCCTAGGTACAAATGTTTTATATTAAAATTTCTGATATTTTGATACAAAATACAGATTAGCTTTAAAATAATCAGTATTTTCATCAATAATTCTCTTCACAACACTATTCTAATTCATACAGTCATGGTTTTGTAAATGGGATGTTAAAAAATGCATTTAGAAGATGAAAATATAAGCGATTCCATTTTTAATATATCATAACGATTATAGTTATATAACTGATTTTTCAACAATAGCTGATAAAAGGTGATTATGAAATACTTGCAGATATCCAGAATTTTGCTACGGTAACTTTAACGGCATGCAGCTTCTACTTGTGGCTTATTTTACACTTAATTCAGTGAAAATGCACCCTGAAGACTCATTAAGTGACTTACTTCCTTATGTTTTATGAACTTCAACGGACCATGTTTTGGACAGGATTCATCATGTGGCTCAGCACAGTCGTCGCAGTCTGCAAATAAAATAAATTAAAAAATGAGTCAGAATATAAACAGTTTGGATTAGAGGTTTTTCTCCAAACCCTATTTTTGTTTAACTTATTTTTGCTGTAGGAATTGGCTCTATGAAAAAGAGAAAGAAATTGCATTTCATAAAAAAGGCGATTAACTACGAATTGATGATAAGAATTATATTTTTTCAGTTGCAAAATTATTTTAAACCAGGTGTAAAAAAGTTTAAACTTTTTTTTATTCTTTTATAATTTTTTATCTATTAAGAAAGAAAAATAGGTCAAGTGCAACTTATTTAGCGCACAAAAAGCTGCAAACAAACATAGTGCAGCTGTATTTCTAGAGTACAAAGAGGAGTGCTCTGAAATCACTAGCTGGAAAGCCGCATTTTTTGATAAATTTCTAATTAAATCTCTGCCCGGTTCAGACAATTTTTTCAGATTTCTTGATTAACCATTCTTAGATAATTTCACGTCACACAATCGGAATAAACAACACCTCTTATTTTTCTGAGCTCCAGAAAAGTAAAATTTAACAGTAACAGAAAAATAAGATTTTTTCAAAAACTATGCCACCTACAGTTATCTTTATAGTTAAATTAAAAATAAACTCCTACTGTCCCCAAATTTTTTGATAATTGTAGTTTCAGTAGATTAAGCGTATAAACATAAAATAAAAAGTAAATAAAGAGAGGGATATATTTTAACAGTAGATTTTCAACGATATTCCTGAAAATATAATGCATAAAATTAAAACAAGTTTATTTTTCCTTTTTTTTTATTTTTAGCTTAGTATTAGGACATCTTTATAACTTACCCCAAAGAAGACCCAACAAACACATGACTTACGGCCTCAAGCCATATTCGTTGCGGCCATACTCAGTTAAGGCCATTTGTAGCCAAACAATAGCGTACCATAAGTGAGGCGCCGCTAATTGCGGCAGTTGCCGCCGAACCGCACACGTTTCGGCAGCGAGAAAACGGTTGCGTTTTTTTTACCCGTCATCATTGAAGGGCAGTTTCGGGCAAGCTTGAAATGGCCCCTCATCATTTAAAAAGTACAGGCCCAATATTATCCGACCCGAATATTACATTAACGCAAGAAAATGTATTTTTTTCTTTATTTATTTTAAAATAAGCTTAATTATTATAAATGTGGCATTTATTAAAAATGTAGATACATTATGAGATTTATATTTAAGACAGTAAAATAGATTTTTTTTTTAGTTTAAAACTATTTAAGGAATATATATATATATAAAAATGTAACAAACATTTACATTTAAAAAATGTAAAATATTTCCAAACTATACTTCGATATCTTTGCATGGCTATATTTTTATGGTTATGCTAGAAACAATGAATGTATTAATTTTCAATTTCTCTTGATTTTAATAGCTGAAATAAACAAAATACAAATTTATAGGAAGTACACAAAACTCGGAACAACACAAAATATTTAATTACAATAAGATGCATTCATTTATTGAACTTTTATATTGTGCAAAAAATCTACTTGAAATTTAATGATATTTGTGATTTTTTTCCCTCCAAGTTAATAAAAAAAATATTTGCTATGAACAAGTGAAAAAAATATTGCTTTCTTTGTTTCAACAAGCACATTTTGTTGAATATAAGAGAGTAGAAAAAGTGCAAAATAAACTGTATCTATAACACAATTTTTTAATATCATTTGAAATATATTTTCATGTAAAATAAAATTCTTTGAAAAGGAATTTAATGTTCTGAATTCAGTGTAAAATAAAAAATAAATAAAAATGATTTTATCAAATTTCTTACAATTTATGTATATTTATTTGTTTTATGATTAATATTAAATTATTATTAAAAAACACAGATGTCATATACCTGGTTTTAAAGAAGCAAAAAACCGGATTTGTTTGAAAACATTAATATTTTGCTATATAAATATATAATATGTTTATTATATAAATAAAAATTCCCTAATTTAATTAAAAGATTTTTTTATGAAAAAAATAATCATAAAACACTTAATGATTTGGTTTTGAAATGTGCAATAATATTTTAAATAAATATATTTTGTGAGCACTTTGGAATAAAAATGAATATTGTTAATTTCCGGAATGTAAATTTATTAAATAGGAAGAAAAGTGCAAATATAATATGTTTGGTGCATTGGTTATAAGTGATAAACATGATGAATCATTGGATAAACGTTTTAAACAATTGTTTAAAACAACTTTCATTTAATGGTTCGTCACATTTACTAGAACGTATAAAAATAATTGTTTTCATAATAATAAAACCAAAGAACTTATATATGTTATAACTTCTTTAATAAAAATGTCCCACGAAATATTTTTTCGAAAGGAAATCTCTCGCCATTGCCTCCTTACAGAGCGGACAGTTGCCAAGGTCATATGAGGTGCAGGAAAATTTCTCGGAAAAGAACTCGGACCCCCATATTCGCCCCCTCACCTTCCCTTCAATTTTGCAGAGTCACGCATACGCATCTTCATTTCATTCATTTGGAATTGCACTGCTGTGAGGAGGCAAAGAAAAGATCTTTGGAGGAGGGAATGGGCTAGGATTGTACAAGTAACTCATACAGCATATATGTGTGCTAGTAAATTATTTGTAAGTCTTATTAATTTTTGTTTATTCATTAAAGAATTGTAATTTTAATTTAATCTGTGTTTTTTATACATTTTGATTTTATTTTGTATAATTTAGGGAATTTATATATTAGATTGAACAGTATTTTTTAACATTTTCATTTCGGCAAATGTAAAATAATATTTATCTTAAATAACAGGATTTACTGATGCTATGTTACATTAAAATTATGTTTAAATTAGCAAATACTGATACTTTTTACAAAGTAATTGATTACATAGCGAAAGCTTGAACAGATTAATAAAAGACTCGGAACAACACAAAATATTTAATTACAATAAGATGCATTCATTTATTGAACTTTTATTTTGTGCAAAAAATCTACTTGAAATTTAATGATATTTGTGATTTTTTTCCCTCCAAGTTAATAAAAAAAATATTTGCTATGAACAAGTGAAAAAAATATTGCTTTCTTTGTTTCAACAAGCACATTTTGTTGAATATAAGAGAGTAGAAAAAGTGCAAAATAAACTGTTTCTATAACACAATTTTTTAATATCATTTGAAATATATTTTCATGTAAAATAAAATTCTTTGAAAAGGAATTTAATGTTCTGAATTCAGTGTAAAATAAAAAATAAATAAAAATGATTTTATCAAATTTCTTACAATTTATGTATATTTATTTGTTTTATGATTAATAGTGAAAAATACTTTATTTTCCCTTTCTATTTCTTCAAATACTGTAAAATTTAATTCAAATATTGTAAAATTTAATTCAATAGATAATTGTTTGATGACTTATTTTCTTTTTGCTGATGAGCATCTATATTGTTTTGAAATATTATATGTATATGTATCATTTGAGATTCTTTAAAATAATTTGCTTCAGTGGAATTTTTTTTTTTAATTAAAGAAAAAGAGAGATAGCTTGAGAAAAAACTTTTTTTTTTCTTTTTCTAAGTGAGAAATTTGATAATAAAATTTGATTAAAGTAATTGAATAAAGATTAATAAAGTTTAGAAAATCAGAATAAAATTTAGAAAACTGATTAAAATATTGGTAAAATTTAAAATTACCGTTAAAAAAAAATCCTGGTTATTTAGAAAAAGTTAAAATAATTTGTATATATTTTTCATCTTTGATAAACTGTGCCCTGAAAATTTATATATTAAAAAAAAGAGAACAAAAACTTTAATTATTTTCTAAGTTAAATAGAAATTTAATGTATTTCAATATAGGTGCATCACGCAATAAAAGTAAATATTACCTTACATTTGCCAAAATAAAAGCGATTAAAAATTTCTTACAAAATAAAAGCAATATATGTATAAAATGAATTATAATAAAATAACTAAATAATTCTTTAATGAATAAGTCTAAAATACTGGAAAAGACTTGCAAATAAATGTATAAAAAACAATAAACAAAAGTATAACACAAACACATTTTAAGTTATAATATACATTTTATATATTAGATCATATTAAGATTATATGCATAATTTGAGTAAAAATTCAAAATTTTTTCTGTAAAAAAAGGTTATCAAAAATACAAAGTGCTTTGTGTGAAAAAAAAAAAGCATTAATGCTCATTTACATACACTTTTCAGGAAAACTATAAGTTTATTTAGATTAAACTTTATAAATTTTTTCAAAAACACAGTACATGATATAGTGAATTAATAAATTTGTTTATTTTTTCAATAATATACTTTTAAAATTTGCACGACATGCAAATATTTAAAAGGACATTGCATAGGAATTTTAAAAATATATAATTAAAAAAATAATTCATTGTGTCAGATATTTTGGATATTTTTTTATAAAGTTCATAATAAGTGAATTTATAAATTTTATTTATTTACTTTTAAATGTACCTAAGAAATTTTTTTTAATATAAAAACATTTTATCATTTAATTAACCTTCTAATATTTTTTTTTAGAATAAATTTTGAATTATGCCTAAATAATCTTTTGGGGCAATTTAGTGGCTAGCTTTACATCATTAAATAACCTTAAAAGGCATTTTTATGGGCAGCTGTGGGCTAAATTTAATATTTGGGAAACACGACTGGCAGGGAGATGGCGAGCTTCCGTCAGGCCTTTATTTTTTATTGGCCTTTAAAAGAGTGAATGTGGCCAGTTTGAGGCTATACACCATTTATGGTAAAAAGTTTGTGGCGTGATTAGCTTGTGGCCATAATGCGGCCGCCGTGACACATTTTTTACGAAGCCGTTACGGCCAATGTTAGTGGGCCTCAATCAGACACTTGGGGCCAAGGCTATCGAAGCCATAAGCGGCCCGTTAGTTATGCGTTTGTTGGGGATACATTTTCTCCTACTAAATTAAATAGCGTAAAGTACAGAAAGTAAGTCCCATTTAGCAGACATGAAATTTTAATAATTTTAATTGATGCTTATAATCGGAATTTTTGTGAAACAGGTAAGAATTTGGAGGTTGAGGATATATATTTGGAAGTTATAAAACTCCCTGGATTTATATAGTTCGCAAAATATATGAGGGGCTTGTATTGTGATAGTGGCTTGCTTTTGGTACTTTAGGGTAACTCTCTTAAAATTTTCCTAAAAATATTCTCAAATGGCTAATAATCTAAAAAATTGGAAGTAGCTTTTATAACTTTCCCAATTTTTAATTTTCATATTTCCATCGTTTTCGAGAAGCGTGTCACTGACAGACGGACAAGCAGTCAAGTGAGATTTCTCATAATGGTTCTGTTTCTATATTTTTAAAATTTTGTAGCTCTAAAAATTTGACAAGTTTGAACATCGAAGAAATATCATCAAATTTGAAAGAGACAGTCTTTTTCAATCTTGTGCTTTGTATGACTTGTTTATTTACAATTATTTTAAAGTTCAATATACTGAGGAATTAATTTTGAAATGAAATATAGTGTTGACAGTTTTATAATAGCTGGAACTTTTAAAACATCAATAATTATACTTAGAAAAAAAATAAAATCGATATTACTTGGATGTTGACGTTGAGCGCGAGGAAAAATCTCTGCTTTTAATTTCATTAGGATTTTCATATAAAGTAAAATAATAATACCCGAAACACTTCCACACATTGAGAAAAAATTAGACTTTTTTATCACTCGTATGGAATTAGAAAATATATAATTTATAATGATCTTTTTTATAATGCCTTTAATATAAAAAAGAAGTTTAAAATATTATTTTTAATTTTAATTTTTATTGTTTTTATACATTTTGTTCCTATTTTCACACTATCACAAATTCTAGCAGATAGATAAATGCAAGAGACTCACAGATGTAATCGTCGTCGCTGGATACCTCTTCTTCCCGATAGCTGACTTTGGAGAGATTTCGCTTAGGATATCTCGGACGAGGGTCAGTGCCTGAGAAAAAGGAATAATAAGATGGAAAAATATATATATTCGAATTAGAAATAGAATCAAAGTCAAACGAAAATGTAAAATAAATGCAAAACTCAACATTTGAACTATTCTATAATGTTTTCATTTCGATCTGCTTTTAAATTTAATAAATAAAACCCAATACATACAAATTTAATAAGTAACAAGTTCTATTACATAAAATAATTTGAATACATACAAAAATTATAAAGTGAAATGTGAAATTTGTTATTCCATCTGAGATATTTGAAAGTGTTAAAAATTGTAAGTATTTCCCTTTCGCAATACAATGGATCAAAATATTATCTTCGCTTTTTATGTACATTCCTATACTATATAAAGAGGATGTGGTTCCCTGGTTCGAGTCCAGCTAGCGGC
The DNA here is from genome assembly GCA_964019185.1 of Maratus speculifer. NCBI lineage: Eukaryota > Metazoa > Arthropoda > Arachnida > Araneae > Salticidae > Maratus > Maratus speculifer. The sequence goes on from OZ025300.1 coordinate 270,680,025, forward strand.
ATGGGTGTGCGGGTGTTGTCCCTGTGATGTGTATTAAAATGTATGTACTGGATTTCTTGTAATAATAAAGTGTTCTGTATTTGTTTCTGTGGTTTATGGATCATTCGAGGTAACAGCCATTGTAGCTATAGACCTCAAAGCATTGTTCACTCAAACTCAAGATGTGTTTTAATTTATTATTACGTTCTTTTAACTTCAATAGAAGAAAGTATTGTAATCGAAATTTTTTCGACTTCCGGTTTTCAATGGATTTACACGTTTTAGGGGCCAGAGATTCCAAAAACCATGTTTATTAAAAATGTCTGACTGTCCGTATGTCTGTTTGTTTGTCTGTGTGTCTATCTGTGTGTGTGTGTGTCTGTGTGTCACCATTCTTCCATCAAAAAGTGTATGAAGCTGTGCATAGAATTGAACCAAATCTTTTGCGAATGTTTTTGGCTGTGACAAGCAAGTTCTCCTTCAGGTATGAAATATTCCACCGGAAGGGAGCGCTGCAATCTCGATTTTTGTGCCATTTTCAATGTTGTACCGACCAAAAGTATATGAAGTAATGCATTGAATTGAACCAAATTTTTGTGTTAATGTATGGCTACACGAAGTTGGTTCCCCCTGAATTTGAAAAAAATCCGCCGGAAGGGGTAGTGGCAATAGCGAATTTCATGCCACTTCAATATTGCACCACATAACAGTGTATGAAGGAACTGAGAGACTTTTCTAGAACTGAGCTAATTTTTTTTTATATGATTATTAGGCAAGTAGGTCCTCCCTAATTAAAAAAAACGGAAACTCGTTTTTACTCCGATTAATTGACTGAAGCAGAAATTGAAGATCAAAATCAAAGTTGGTATTGTATTGAATTAAATTTATTAAAGCATTATAATGAGCAACTATTTTTTTTAACATTAAAATGTACGTATGAGATAAAAGAAAGTTTTGGGATTGGGACATCCAACTGTTTTTTTTTAATACAAGGGCTTTATTCTATTAACATATTTTAATATGATTGGATAACATTATTTTTTAAATAACAATCACGTCATTGATATTTTGAAAAAAAAATTCTCAATAACGTAAGAAATTTTACTTTTTAAGAATTTAAATTAATGGGAATTTTATTAGATTTTTTTTTTATCAGAATGTGTTTAAGAATTTATCTGCAAATAATCACATAAAAATATTTATTTCAAAAGACTCCTCTTATTTTGCACACGATACAGGTTTCACTATTTATAAGAAAAAAGCGTCTTACATTACCATGTGATACGCTTGACGTGGTTATGCGAAATACATTTAACGAGTTTATAGCAAATTAACACAATCGATTTCAAGCATTTCTATCACTATGGGCCTGAATGAAAGCCATATACAATGATGAAACACTTTTGTATTACAATTCATGCATTATAAAGCATCTAAAACAATAACAAGCAATAGTAAAAGTGCGATATAAAAATGCACCCATTTTGCGATGTTGCATTCAGAAATGCTTCCAAATATGGTATACAATTCTGCAATCTACGTCATTTTCAGCATGCTTTTCACAGTTAACATTACCAGGCTATAAGTATTTTCCGACTAATGGTGACATGATTAAAACGAAGCAGTTATTTCAGTATTGTGTGACAATAAATTTCATCCTTCAGAAAAAAATGTACCAACCTGATGGTCTTTCACTGTCAGATTGGTCAGAGTCACAAGGTTTATGAAGAAGTTTCAGCCTAGCTAAGTTTTTGAGAGTTCCTTCCAGGATAAGATCTATGTTCATTTCATCAGTTTCGTCCGGGATAAAAGGTTCGCTATCACCCAAAGAAAGACTTTCCTATAAAAAGACAATAAATAAATAAAAACTAATATGCATTACTGCTTAAATAATAGCACTCGATAATGAAATTATCAAATTTCAGGAAATTCCATGTTTCTCTTTCTCACTCCGTTAAAAAATACTTAATAGAAAAACTTCTCTTTTTATTAAAAGAATTCTAAATATTTTTAATAAAGTAATTCCCATATTTACTTTGTGCTGTTTACTTAAAATGAAGCATAATTCTCTTTAGCATTAGGAATACTTTACATTATGACAATTTAAAAAACTTTTAATAAAAATTCAATTTTCGAGCATTTTAGATGAATTTGAACAAGAAGTTAAAATTTTATTAATATTAATTTTTCACAATTGAAAATATTTTTTAAGGCTTGAAAATAGTTCTATGTCAAGTTACTGAATTAAACTAAGTAAAGTAAAAGTTTTTTTAATTCTAAATATCTGAAAATTTCTGAAATTGTTTTAGACTTTTTTAATGAATATTCATTAGATGCACTGCCCTTATTAATAGTTCTAAATTATTGAAAATGGAATAAAAAATTTAAAGGGCCTCAGAACTTTCATAATTTGGAGTTTTTTATGGGACAGAATTGAAAAATATTAGTTGATTGCTATAAAAAATTAAAGAATAGGTTTAACATCATAAGAATTATTTTTAATTTTTCAGTTTGGAATCATGAATAAAAGTATACCCAATAACAAACTTTGCTGTAAATAATGATGTACAACGCTGAAAATCATATTTCAGCACAAGTATATAGAATACAAGAGTACTACTTGGTTATCCCATCGACGATAAAAGTATTGCCAAATTATAAAATTAAATACCAATGATGGATGACTGTGAATGTCACATTCAATGACATTAAGCAATATACACATTTTTCAAACGTTATCAAGTGTTTTTTAATTCCACTCTTTACATGTATTTTTATTAATGTTTTACTATTTTATTTGTTCTTTCGTTATTTAAAATAAAAATTATGTCAAAATCTATATTTTGGCTATTATTTTCACGATTTTATAATTTGGCGAAAATGGTCGACGAGATAACCAAGTTGTACCAATACAAGCCATGAACTTCTTAACAGACAATTTCTAGAAGCTTGAAAATACAAAATTACAGCTCATTTTAGTTTAAAACTTTTGGTAAAAAATCTGCCCTCTTTCATTTTTTTCTTCCAATGATTAAAAACAAATTTAATATTAGGAAATATAAATGTTAAAAATTCATAATTCCTTTTATCAAATGCCTTCAAAATTGTGATCCAAATGTAACATATACCGTAGATTCTGAATATTATTTTAAAACTGTATACAAGATCTTAATAACTATTAAAATTTCATCCCTGTGCGCAACCGATCTTCGGAAAAATTTCTAATGTATTTTTAAATACTAAACTTAAGTATTTTTGGTATAAATCATATTCTTAAACACGGATTTTTGCAGAATTTTGAAGTGGACATTTATCTTCCCCTACTAATGCAAGGATTCTTTTTTTAACTTACATACTAAAGAAGTGAGAACTTAATACAAATTCGTTAAACATAGATAAATAAAAGTCAAAAGCTTTATCTACTTGGCTAAATATAACAGTTCAATCCAATTTTCTACAATACTCTTGCTCTATAAGAATTTCAATTTAAGAATCAAAATATTCTGCAGATGCAATAGAAGACGCAAATCAATCAGCAACATATCACTACCATTTTATGATTTTTTATGATTTTCTGTAAATGTCCGATTATCCATCACTCACGAGACCGAAAGTATACGGGTAATTCAAAGGCAGTACAAGACCCTTATCAAAAATACATTTTTGTTTGTCAATTCATAAAAAAAAGAATGCTTAAACGCTTTTTTATTATTTTAATCAATAAAAAATGTAATTAATTTAAAAAATCAATAAAAATACTATAGAATTTTGCAGAATATCTAGTAACCCATTTTATTCAAATTAATTCATTGTACGTTTTCGATTGCGTTTCACTCTCGCTTTTACAACAGCAAGATTACCAGTTCTACGTTATAAATGTAGTTGAATTGTAGCTTCCTCTTGCATGTCACGCACATTAATGTATTTAGAGAGCAAAATGCTCACTTCTGCAAGACTTACTTTTGAATATAAAATTTACAGACTCATCACATTCACTCCCCCCCCCCCCCTTTACATTAACATTGTTTAAGACATTTTGAATAATTTTGTATTTTGTAAATTTTCGGATATATAATATATAGTAATATTCTTGTCACAATCAGCCTCTAAGTTCATCCACAAAAATATTTTTGAAACATGGTATGTTTGTCATTAAGCTCCATACCTCCAAACATCAGTAGGTGCTACCAATCATGTTATCGCAATGTTCGTTTCAGAACTTTCTTCAAATAGAAGATTGGGCTGGCAGTTAATCAAGGGTAATACTTGTTAGAGTGATGGAAAATCAGTTAACTGTATTGAGTCATTCCACACGAAATGAGCAAATCAGGTGTGGCTGACATGTCACAGATTTTATTGAAAACCATCATATAACCATCATCACTATCATTTAGGAGGAAACGCAAAGTAGTAGAGTTCAGACTAGTTTATTTCAGTATAAAAATTTACATTAAAGTTGATACGAAATCAAGGTCTTGTGTACATGCTTGAAATTTGAAGTTTGATTATTAGCGTTAGGAATGAAAAGATTGTAATAAAAATTATTTACACTTAAGAATGAACTATAAGTAACAGATTAGCATAATTTAGTAATTATATTTTTATTTTATAATTTAAAAATAAATAAATAATATAAAAATAGTGGAAAAAATAAAATATTTCAGTTATGTGTTTTAAAATGAAGGACACTTTTTCCAAATTCAAATTTTTTTGCCATTATAGCTAATTGAATATATTTAATACATCTATAATTTAATTCTTGCCTTTTTCATTCCTTTATGAGAAAAAATAAATAAATATTGAAAACTACTGATTAAAAATTCTATATTTTTATCATTTTTTTGGAGACGAATAAAAGCTTTCAAAAGTTTTAAACTCTTTGATATTACAGATAAAAGTGTATATTTTAAGTATGCAGAGTTTTGTTCTTGCTTTCAGTTTATTCTTGCCTCAAGAATATTTTTAACTTGTATAGAAGAAAAACGACTTTCTTCATAAAATAACTGTATTTTAATCTTAAAATCAAGTAACAAACATAGATGGCAGCACACGCCAATTTTTAGCAAGAAACTTGGAAAAAAGCGAGTGTTTTCAAAGAAAGATTGTCTTTAGAATGTATCGAATATTAGTTTTTTTAACCCATTTTTGTTATGTTAGAAATTAAAAAGGCAGTATTGAAACTTTTTTAGTGTGTCATGGACTTATTGATTCTTATATATGTGTAATATTTTTGATGTAAGAGCTTTCCTTTAATAATTTTTTTGAGGTAACATAAGAGAAATAATTATGATTTTGTCATTTTTTAAAGATTCTAAATTTTTTTTTTTTTTTTTTTTTTTAAGATGAAGGAAATAAATAACAACTTTGAAACTTTGAAAATTCGATCTTCATACATAGTACTACATCTTTCATCAATTTCACAGATGTTTTTTAAATCCTTTGATTTTTATAACAATTCAAAATTTTTAAAAATTTACAAAATTTCAATATTTGCAACAAATTTATGATTAATTATGATATTACAAGATTACTGTTACTCAATAAAGATTGATGTACAGTAGAGATGGGCATTATTTAACGTATTAGGATAAATAATAGTGTTATTCACCAATAGTACATTATTTAGTAACATATTAACGGAAAGTCCCTGTTAAATTTATAACGCATTGCCCACAAAATATGCAAAAAATAAAAGAAAAAGCTGAAAGAAGTTTTTAGAAATTCATATTAAAATGATAAATGATAATAAAAATAAAATTTCCAAAATTATTTTCGATACTAATAAAAAAAGGAGCTTAAAATATGTAACTTTCAAATAAAAAATTCCTTCTTTGAACGCGCAAAGCTAAAACGAAGAAATCATTAACAGCGCAGGCAATCAAAAATCGTCTTTTCACGTCTTAGTAGTTTTTAACGACTAGATACATCATCCACATCCTTTGAGGAAAAATGAGTAAAAACCTTGGAAGCTTTATAAAGTGATTCGCAAACAGCCAATCAAAGTCCAATCGACTGGCACACCTGGCCATCTGCCAGAAAAACAAAAACAAAAAAAAAAAAAATTCAACGTCTGTTAAAAAAATCCCAGAAACGGTATAGAGCTTGACAGTTATTTTATTACAAATGTTCATTATTATTGATTATATTACAATACAGGCCCGGACTGGCCAGGTCGGCTGGTCGGCGATCGCCGAGGGCCCCCGGCCTAAAGGGGCCCCGGAAGAGCACTCCGAAAAAAGAATATACGATTGTGTAATAACTACTTACAGAACCTTACATAAAGAATAAAAATATGCATTTACCAGTAATTATATGCGTTTACAATAAATTTTAGAAATTGACAGTTTTTTCATGGTAACTTATATAGTTTCGTCGCGTGATGTCGTTGGACAGACGGGAATAGAGCTGCTGACTGACATCGCCCTTTGTGCAGTGCTCAAAGAATCAGGTTCAGAGTGCATTGCAAAGCTCACTCGTAAATCTCGTACGGTATGACTGTAACTAGTGCAGTGTCACAGTTGTATCAACATGAAGCATATGTACCCAAACGACCGTAGGAAAAGAAAAGAAAAAATGAGAAAATTTTTAAACGTTTAAAAATGTTTGCAAAGTTTTAATACTTGGTTAACTAGTTCCACTTCTCAGTCGCACTAGAAGATATGTTGTTCAGTGGTTAATTGATGTAGTTTTATTTAATGGAAAACAAGGGATTGCGTACTGAGGGGATACAGCAGAAGGAAATCATATACTTGACTCTATAGATCATAATATTTTTCTCAAACTGGTCATGTTGGTTACAAATTATGATGCGTTTTTATAAAATCATATCAAAAAGTACATTGAAGACAACAGAAAAAAGTAGACCAAAAATAGTTTATAAAAAAAAAAAAAAAAAAAAAAAAAAAAAAAATCACAGGTAAGTTAATTAAAGAACCGAGTGGACGAGGCTCTTTGTTGAAATTTTTGTTGAAAATCTTTATCAACTAGTTAGAAATCTGTACGGGCCGAAATGTCCATGCCATTGAGATCGCCTCGGCTCGTTTATGCTTTCACACTTCGCAGCCAAGGACCATACAAAAATCAGGAGAAGGTCGACCCGATCCGACTCATTTCTCACAAAAAACAGTTTTTCTTAACATACAATTAAGATCTTTTAAAAGAATACTACATACACATTTATGAAACATTTTATATTTTAAAAACTAATATTTTATATTTTAAAATTTTATATTTTTAAAACTATACTTTTAAATCTCGATTTTTTGCAACACAAAACATAAACAATAGTATAACATTAATGATTACTTAGAATCCTAGATTTTTCAACATTCAAATAAAGATTCATTATAAAATTAATGTAGTTTATATTTAAAGAAAAAAAAGGACAGTAAAAATCATGATTAACTTTCGAATATGTATTTATTTATTCATTTATTATGTCATTTATTAGAGCTTCTCTCAAATCCAAAGGAGTTTGTTTCTAAAAATTTCTAAATTGATTTCCTTCCGAAATGCATAAGTTTTGCTGTTTTTTCTTATTCAGAATCTATGTAATCAAATGGTCATTTTTTGATAAAGACATTATTTCTTTTAGAAATACTATCAAAGTTAGCGTTTTGAATTGAATTTTTGTAAGCAATATCATTGAAAAGGGGAAAAACCTGCAATCACGTGTCAAAAATCTGTTAAATTTTGATACTTTATTTATTTACCGAAAATATAAATATTATTCGATTCCCTATTCCTTTAACAGTCACGCCTGTCAATTTTATGCATTTACAGTTCAAAATTATTCAGAATGTTTCCCGTTATTGAGAAGTGAATGGTAAACCATCTTAAGTTATACTTCCAAAGATTCCGTTAACAGAAGTTTATTACCGCTAATAATATTGTTTCAAAACATAGTAACTGCCCTACACATTCTAAGAACATTTAAGTCCATTTCTGGCCTGACTTTACTACGTAGAATAAAAAAAAGGGCACATCTGATCTCGACCTTAGGCATGAGTCTGAAATTAAACTCTGCCTCTAATACTACATAACTGTCCGACGCCAATCTCTACGATGCATATGTTGCATTTTCGGATTTCGTTGCATTTCCAGATGTTTTTTCCGATGCATATGTTGCTGTCAAACTAGCATCGGCTCGTGACGCACATTTATGCTCATTCTCGCGATAGTTATATTCACTGAAAACGGATCATATTTTATCGTCTTCGTTTAAGTTTTTATATCGGGTTGGCTTGCTCGCTATTTTTTTTTTATTATTATTATTTGCATAGCAGTCTTGTTAAACTTCTTTGCCTGTCCAGCCCGCAGACCGGGCTGGATACGGCCAAATCTGGGTCCGTGCAGACCTCTACAAAAAACAATAGGTTCAATGTTCTTTAATATTATTTTAAAAGACCCTTATGATAGCACAGTATTCGGCATGATGGTAGATAGTACTCAAGATGTAGCTGTTACGAGTTGGCAATTTGCGTTAACTATGACCTTCAAGAAAAGGTATGTGAAAGATCTTAGGAACAACAGAAATCTATGATTCTTGTCAGTTGGCTTTGTGTACAAGCCTTTAATATCAAAATTAGCCAAATGTAGCATTGCATCAAATGTTATTGCTTGTTCATTTGATAGAACTAAACTTTTAAAACGAAAGAGTGGATTTCGCTTCTCAGGAAAGAGCTGTAATTTATTGAAACGTGAATGAGTTGTTTTTTGAATGCTTTACTCATCTTGATTTAGATTGCTTATTTAAATAACTCATCTTGATTTAAATTGTTTAAAAATAACTCACTCACTTGAGTTATTTCAACTTTTTATGAGAGAGAAGTTGCCTTTCAAAACGTTAAATGAGCGAATTTCGGCTCAACTTGAGTTATTTTTTGGCCAACATTTTAAAAGAGTACCAATCTGAAAGTCTATTATAACAGTTTCAATTTCATTTCTAAAAGAAATGTTATTTATATTTGCTGCATGGAAAAGTTACTGAATTTGGTTATAGCTGATTGATTAGTTACGTTTCTCATAGTAGAAAACGTATTTGGATTGGTAGAAGAATCTGTTGTTTTTCCAAGCTCGTCTCATAAAAGAATGTGCATAAAAAGGGAGGGAAATAAAAATAAAACATTTTGTACATGAAAAACTTTACAGTTTTCAGAAAATAGGAGCCCCAAGGTGATGGAGCAAGCAAATCTCTCTCGCCAATTACCAAAGAAAATGACTTTAAATTTTATGTACTTACAACTGAATATCTCGTATCACACAATAAATCGTAAAAATTTTAAAAAGTCTATTATTTTAAAGAAATCCTTTTTATCAATTTCATCCGTTCATTTTTGTGATTAAAATTTTAAAAGAGTACCTTAATTTCACGGTATTTCGTGTATATATCACAGCTTAGAAGAATAGCGTCTCGCTAGTAAACAGAAAAGGTTCCCAATTTGAACCGCGACGCTGGAACTTGAAGTTTTTATACTAAGATAGACTAAATTAAAAAAAAAAAAAAAAAAAAAAATCTTATTTTTTGCCAATTTAAGGGTTTATATTATTTTTTTACCACTGATATTCATAATATTTTTTGAATTGCAATTTTCAGTCTATTTTAAAAAATAGCGGTTTATTAATTATTCAGCAATTTAAATTTCGTTTAAACCTTTCCTTTTTGTTTTTAGAAATTAAAAATTTTATTTATATCTCCGCTATTTTTATTATTTTTTTATTTCGAGTTTTCAAAAAATTTTGAATTTTGAACTTTATTTAAATAATTTAATTTGAACATTTTTAATTTAACTAAAATAAATAACTTCTTTTTATTTCAAAATTAAATTTTTTGATGCTACCTTTTATGTAAAAATTTAATAATTATAAATTAACAATTTCGATTTATTAATTAAAGGATAAGTTGTATTGAAAGATATATTGAACAAAACCCTCTGAGTGATCTGCGATGACACTTAACCACTTATTTTTATTACTGCTATGTCACTTAGGTATCACGGTAGGATTTAGATTATTATGACTTCAACACAGTCATTTGGTTTTGGTTGCCTAAAACTAAAAATATACTTCACGCTTATTTTTAAGTAATAAACCACTCAAAATAAATAATACTTGTTTTTTACTAGTTTGGAATTAGTTTAGGTAAGGTGTATAAAAATTTAATACAAATATTATTCTGAAAGTAAGTTAAAAACATTAGAAAAAGCTTACGTTTTAGTCAACTATTTTTTCAAACGACAAAATAGCCTAAATGTGTTTTTTTGCCCTGTAAGCCTAAATTTAAATATAAAATGTACTATCCTATTTCCGATAAATTCCCCGTAAGGGGCCCCTTTCCGGTATCTTGCCGAGGGCCCCTAAAGGAGCCAGTCCGGGCCTGTTACAATAACTGTTTATTTAACACGAAGAAAAAATGTTTTTTATCTCATCATATGTTATGAGTTCAACTGTTGTAATTTGCTATTCAATAAATAATGTTGCATAAAACCATTTTAGTAGATGAGATTTATTGGAATGAAATGTTTTTCAATAAAAAAATATCACAGGACGGCAGTAATTCCGACTTCGTTGCGTTGGCTGAGTAAGTGCGCCCGCCATTTTTGACCCAGTGATGTTTTCTTTGAAATTCAGTGTTTAAAAGGGATCAGAGGTGGATATAATTTTGATTTCAAAGCATTTTTCGTAGAGCTATTGCGGTTAGCCATTTTTGATCCAATAGTGTTTCTAATCTGAATGTTTAAAAGGGATATAGCAGAGCTGCCAAGTCTCCGGCTTTTTGGATACCGGTATTTTAATACAGAAAATATAGCTTTATTTAATTGGGACATTCTGGAGATTTAAAAGATCAATATTTTCTCTAAAATTATTCTGGTGTGCAAAAAGCCGGAGACTTGGCAACTCTGGATATAGTTTCTTTTTTTATTTGATGCTAGATATTTTATCGAAAAGGAGACATGCGTTTTTATTATTTATTTATTTCTTAGAGTCTCAACACTCTGTTTTTTGGAAATATGAGCTATAAACATTTTTATTTCTGTGATTTTGTTTCATTGTAAGTAGAAGAAAGACAATAGCATCACACTGTTTGTGCAAGGATGTAACTTTAACACGCATGTAGCTAATTTGAAAAACGTAATAATAATCTGTTTGGTGTTTGGATAAATGTTTTTAATTAAAAATGAATAAATATTTTCTGGTTCTTATAGATTATCGCTAGACAGGAGAGGTGTTAATAAATATGGCTGCAGTAAAATCATGTATCTTTTTTTTTTTTTTTTTTTTTTTTTTGCTAATTAAGTTCTTAAACCACTGTTTTTTCTTATCGTTTGCCCGAAGCTAATTCTAATCCGTTAGTTTTAGAGGTATAGTTCCAGTTGCAAAAATGTTTCAAATTTTGTTCTGCATCATATAAAAATTGATTTACGTTAAAATAGCTTTTTTTTAATATTTAAGAAATTTTAAAAAAATACAATGTCTGGATCTTATAAGTTTCTCTATGTTTTAACATTTAAGACAGTAAAAATTTATTCTTCTGTGACCAAAATGTACCGTGTCACGATATTTGCAATAGAATGAATTGTCAGATTTTTAGTCACCTAATATGAAAAACATGTTTTTAGTATTGCATTAATAAACTGCATTTGATTAAAAATGTATAAAGAATATTTTTCATGTTCTTCTCTTGTTCTTTATACACATGCATTGATACACATGGTAGCAATTAAGTAAAAAAAAACTTTCATTCTTCTTCTTCTTTTTTCTTTTTTATAAATTATATTATTAAAAACGTGTTTATTTTTATACAGAGTATCTCCTCTTAATGCTTACTAGAAGATAATTTCTGAACCGTTTGTTTTAGAGGTATTGTTCAAGTAACAAAAATATTTCAGATTTTGTTATGCATCATTTAAAATTAATTTTACATTGAAATAGATGTTTTTTAAATAATTAAGAAATTAAAAAAAAATTACAATGTCTGCATCGTACAAGTACCATTCAAAAAAAGTTTGTTCATGTTCTAACGACTAAAATAGTAAAAATGTCTTTTTTTTTTTTATCTAAAACTTACTGAGTTATGAAACTTAGAATTTTATGAATTTTTGATGCTTTAGTCAATATAAACATAAAACGTGTTTTTAGTGCCAGAAAACTGAAAATACATGAATTTAAAAGTATCATAACTAGGGAACTTTTGTCCTGTAAAAATTAAATTTTTAACGAAAAACTTTTTTTGTGAATTCATCTAAAAAAGAGCATCTATATACGTACATCCCAATTTATTTCAAATATTTTATTTAAAGGCCTTTTAGTTAAAACATCTGTTGACAGTATACAGCCTTTAATTATACGTTACAAAAATAACAGGTTTTTGGAACCTGTTACTTGCGCCAGTGTGGAACGATGTAACATGTTAACCAAAAATAACTATATTTCCCATCTCTAATGTACAGAGATTTCAATATTATATTAAAACTTCATTTTCGTTAAATAGTTTTCAAAATATAGAACTTGAAACTTGCAACTTTCGACGATTATCCGCAAGCCATTCTATATCACAAGTTTTTTAAATGTCCAAAATTGATGAAATAATTTATTTTTCGTCAAAATATTGTGCAGACATACATTTGAATATGAAATGAACATGTATCTCAAATTTTATTAAAATCGGATTCTATACAGCCACGTCTTTTTTTACATTTTTGCTCATTTGACATGGAATGACCCTATTCTGTATTTAAGGACAATTTTCAGAAGGTGCATTGAAAATAGCTTACCCAATTGATGGTACTTCGAGGAATCCAGTTGCTTCGGCGCACTTCCGTTATTTCGATGTCATCTGAAAAAAAAAATAATGAGAGTCTCAGTAATAATGCAGAGTAACATCTGTTGATATGATAAAAAACTTAAAGAAAATCTAAAAAAGCAAACAAAAACCAGTATATTGCGGCAAGTACAAAATCTTTTTTTTATATAAAAATCTAATTAAATAAAATTCGTATAATAAAATCATAGGAAATTGCCTTCTTTATGAATCATCTCTTTTACAATTTTGCCTCACGTTGTTTAAAATAATTATCTAAATAAATATCTTTAAAAAAAATTATTATTGAAAAATTATCTGATCCAACAGTTCTTCCAAACATCTTTTTTTATATTTGTGAATCCAGCAACAATGTGATTAAAAGTGTGTAAAATATATAATATTGTAGTAAACAAAACTGCTAATGTTAAACTGCTTCTATCAGTGGACTAGATTACTAAGCTTTATGCATTCATAGAATAATAGAGGAACCTGTTGTTAAGATATAAATTAAAATTGAATCAGCATCTATTTGTTGAAATTATATCCATTCTCAGATGATAAATAAATCATGTTAAGTGTGACATTGATTACTTCTTATAATAGCATCGTGAATTCACAAACGAACAAATTGGATATTAAATCCGATAACACACAAATTAGTATTCATCAATAAATAATGAAAAGCTACTTTTACCCGGTTCTGACGGAAGAAATCTCACGTGATTATCATTAAAGAGCTGAAAAAATTTTATTAACATTTTACTATTCTGTCTAACGAAAAATAAAGATGTAAAATAAAACGCTACTACAAATGCAACTTAAAACTTAACTTGTAATTTCTTACATCTTAATATAATGGCTACATAAATTTGTCTCATGAGTGATATTTTTTAACGTGTCTAAAAATTTATTTAAGAGACTTATTTTAGTCTCTAGTTCTAAATCAAACATAAAATAACTAACTGTATACATAATAAAATGAGGAAGATTTAATTTCGGCCACAGAAACAAGGAATTGAAGCAATGAAAAGGAACAGGTAAGAACAGATAACATGTTCTTTTTATGTTATGTTTATTAGTAGAATGTAGGTGCGAAAAGTTTTAAAATTCTGATAGATGAAGGCAAAATTCAGTTGTTTCATTTTACATGAAATGTTCTTAAATGGGCTAGTGACACATTCCCAAAATTTGTAAGAGACCATTCGCTCCTAGCCCAAATAATTTAACTGTCACATAGTGAAAGAAATGCATAAAATCAAAAACGTTTATAAGTGGAATTTGTTCAGTAATTCAAAGTAAAAAAATAATCTACATTCGTATAAAAAATATAAATTAATTAAATCAAATGTTCATATTTCATTTAATTATATACAATTTTTTATTTAGATTTAAATTAAATGTAATATAATTCTCCAACTATATAATGTCAGAAGACAAAATTGATCAAGACAGCGTTAAGAAAAAATATATATACATCAGAATAAGCCAGTTTTTCCAAAAAAAAAAAAAAAAAAAAAAAAAAAAAAAAAAAAAAAAAAAAAATCATCTACTTCTAGTAAGATTTTTTTTTCAAAATTTCTAAGTATAATACAGGCCGAAGGCATTTCCCTCCCCCCACTAAATAAATTGTCTTCAAGGTTGGTTTAACGCAGTTGAAGTTATTGCAATAGTGCGAAAAATTGTGAAACCAAGACACAAAGCTAGATATGTTGTCTTGCCATGCCAGTACACTACCTATTAAGACCTATCCGGGCGATACCTGGCTGTGTTGCTCAATTTTATTTGTTGGACATCATTGCGAACTGCATCGCTCGTTTCATTCATCCGAGCTATAACTAAAACATTATATACAGTGAATCTTCGAAATAGCACGGAAACACCTGTATACCATTTAATTAGATCATAATGGAGAACAGAAATACATATTTTTGATACTACTTAGTTACCCCGTCGACCAAAAAATTATCGCCTAACTATAAGATAAAATGCCAATAATGGATGATCCTGAATGTCACATTCAATCACATTAAATATGATTCTCGTGTTTAGAATGTCATTAAGATACTTTTTTCGACTTTTTATTTGTATTTTGATTATTATTCTACTATTTATTTTTTATTTTTTATTTAATATAAAAGTTTTGTCAATAAGTATAATTTGGCTATTATTTTGGCGATTTGTATAATCTGGAGAAATTGGTCGACGGGATAACAAAGTAGTACCATGTGTTTTAACTGGATAAATTATCGTCAATTAGGGAGCAACACAGATTAGATTTATTCTATAACAGGGTGTTTTTTCGCTCTGCTGGAAATGACATCGACGGTGCTACTCTGAACTTGAAGATGTGTAATTAAGTTAATTCTTCAAAATAATAATAATAATAAAATAACTGGCAAAATTCAATAAAATTAAACTAAGAGGTTTGTTTTACCGTCAGCTTCTTCGCTAGCTAATCCACGATTACTTGTTGTAGCATTTATTGGCGGATTTATTGTAGACATCTCTGGGCAATTTTTTTCTGAAAGTAGAATATCTTTAAAGAATTAAAAAAGAAAATAAATATCATATTATGCGTTAATTGTAACACATACTTTTACACTGGTAAGTAAGATTATGAATTGCACTGACAGAAATAGCTAAAAATAGCTAAGTATTACTTTACACATTTTTTTTTTTTTCATAACTGTCACAAGTTTTCGAGATCATCGTAACTTAAAGATTTTAATTACGGAAAAATGGTTATTACATTGATTGAATTTACTGGAAATTATATATATATATAAATATATATTTAGGTATATATACATATATAAATCGAACTATCAAAAATATATCTAATAAATCTTAACCAATTTAACTGAGGGAATAAAATCCTTAACGAATGGAAAACAGCGTTTTTGCCTAATCTTTTGTTATTGATTAAAATATTTAACAATTTTTATAGCTATGATATATATATCAACAGTTAATTTTCAATGCGTTTAACGTCAAACATATAAAACATATGAAGAATTATTAAAATTATATTAGTTTTATCAGAGTTCGATTATGTATAATTTACAATTTTGGTCAAAATCGAATTTATGTGTCAATTTCGCATATTAGTGAACAACAGTTAAATTTTATTTAATTATTTATAATGACTTTATCGCACATTCACATTTTCGAAATTTGATGATTTAGAAGCTCCTAATAACAGCAATAATTAAAGAAATAGGATTATATTTGCGATGTGGATTATTTTAATTTATGACAAAAGAATGAAGCTAAAAGGAACTGACTCCCAAATTGACAATTTTAAATAAAAACACTCAATTTATGCAAGTTGAATTCACGAATTTCATTTGACCTGAAAAATTCCGTTCAAAGTGAATTTTTATCAATGTCTTTATGCGAATATTTACTACAATTCCCACCAGCATTCGATATGCCATCAGCAAGCACTTAATAATTTTGAAACCAAAATAAAAGAACTCGTTTTATTTCTTTTCTAGGATTTTCTTTCTTTCATTTCGTTTAATTATCTTATTTAAATTTTATCGATAACGGTTACAATGCCACTAAAGTTATTTGTTTTCCAGTGAAAAAACTTTTGCTATGAAGAAAAGCGGATGTGCTTCCCAGAATTTTTAAATATTTTGTTATAACTGTAAATGTCTGAGATATATACCTCATTCACTATAGCACATTAGAACCCTCACTGCACAAATGACATAACATTTTATCAAATAATAGAATTACTGAGAGCTGATATATTTGTTATTTGTTTTCCAATTTGTATAAGTAATCTGTTATACGAGTAAAAAATAAAATAATAAACGATGAAATTCGATTAAAGAGTACAAACTTTTTCTAGGACCTGTTTCGCAAGAAGTCGCTCTTTCAGCCTTCTTCTTTTTAACCATAAATGGAGGCACGGCAGGATTCACACCTGTTAAGAAATTAATCGAATGTTCATCTAATTTGTTATCTTGAACACAGTTTATGATAAAGAAAAACAATTAATTTAAAATATAAGAACATTTTTATTTATTTTAAATTTAATTTAGAAAATGGAGGAACCTGATTTTTGTTTATGATAAAGAAAAACAATTAATTTAAAATATAAGAACATTTTTATTTATTTTAAATTTAATTTAGAAAATGGAGGAACCAGGCATGAAAAATCGTTTTAAGCGTTGTTTAAGTAAGTTTCATATATTACCGTGTTTCATGTTCTTTTAAAAATTTTAATTTTTGCAGCATTTTTTATTATATTTAATTTACAAAAAAAAAAAAAAAAAAAAAAAACTTTAATAATTGCAAATATTGCCGAAATATACTTGTCTAAGTTTAATAAATATTTTTTATTTTTTCAATTATTTTAGTAATTTAAATTTTATCATTATTACTACGGAGCTCTGCCCCCGATAAACCTCTATAGGCTCTATAAACCCACAGATTTACAATGTTTTAACATAATTTCTAGATTACAGAATATCGAATATTTGTTTTTTGGAATCTCCTTTCTGCTCTGAAGATGCTTAAAAGGATAAAAAGGGAAAGAAAAGGGGTAAAAACGGAATCACCTGGCCTGAATTTAAAAGAAATAGGGAAACGGAAGGACTTTCAGTCAACCAAATGAAGAAGTTCCAGAAGGAACGAAATAACGTTCTTTCGTTTCCTCTGAATTTGAATTATTGTAATTATTTGGACCTGACTTATTGCAAAGAACTTTTAAATAAGTTTTTAATTGTGACATCTAATATATATATTTTTTAAATGTTAAGTCACTCTATTTAATAGCAATAGACTTGCTTGTATCACAGTGAGTAAAACTATTTTTAATTTAGGAATTAATGTCTTGAATTGGCATAAGAACAGGAAGTTATGAACATTTAAATATTATCTATAAATATAAGCATTAGAATTTTAAATGAAGATAACTACACTTTTATAGCGGGAAAATTGATGTTTGATTGAGTGATTTTCCGGTTCCCAAGGTTGCATCCACTGTTACAGCGGTAGTTGACTGCTTTTTGTTCCGTGATTGATTAAACTACATTAACAATGTACCTGATAGTCAGTTTCTTTAAAGTGGATAAGGAAAGTTGTAGCTACATTGAATCAAGGAAAAAAAGTGACCGGGAAAAAAGTTATCGGAAAAAAATGACATAAACTTTAGAAGTGGAAAAAAGGTGATACAGTAAAAAATACCGGAAAAAGTGACAAGGAAAAAAAGTTACCGGAAAAAAAGTGATAAGGAATTGATTTTAGGGATTTATTATTGATTTTGGAGATTCATTGTTTAACTATGAAAGGGGGATCGGAGGGAGGTTCATATTTTAGGTAAATGGGTTATTCATGCTGAATTAATTGTTTCGGTTCAATTTTTGGGTATACGTTCATACAGAAAAAACGCTTGCCTGGTTAGTTTTGGGAATGGACAATTAATCAGCCCCCCCCCTCATCAGCACTAAATTAGATAAATCGGTTTTTATGCAGAATTAAAAAGGGGGAGGGGGATAATCCCCGTTCCCCCTTTTTAATTAGCAGAAGAACCCCATAACTAATCAGGGAAATACTTTATTATAATGCGTCTACACCCAAAATTTGAAGCAAATTGGATAATTCTGCGTAAAAAGCCAACTATATTAATTTAAGGGGGGGTTATCCCCCGTTCCTCCCTCTATACTAAACCATTAAACCCTTAAAACTATTCCGGAATTCACTTTATGAGTAAGAACTTATATTCAAAATTATGAGAAAGAACTTATATTCAAAATATGAAACACATCGGATAAGTGTGCATAAAAAAAAATCTGATTTAATGGGGGGGGGGTAATAATCACCTGCTCCTCTTTTAAATTAGCAAATACCATATCTAATCAGTGATACGTCTTATCATAATGAACCAATAATCCAAAATTTGAAGCACATCCAATAATTCTGGGTAAAAAGCCATTTATTTAATTTAAGTTTCATTATATACTAGCTAAGTATAGACTTAGCTACTAAACCCTTAAAACTATTCAGGGATTCACTTTATAAGAAATAATCTACATTTAAAATTTGAAATACATCGGCTAATTCCGCATAAAAAACGATTTATCTAATTTGAAGCGAGATAATTGCCCGTCCTCCCCTTTATTAATAAGTAAAAGAGCCCCATATTTAATTAGAGATATTCTTATCATAATGAACTTATGTCCAAAATTCCAAGCAAATCGAATAATTCTGTGTGAAAAGCTATTAATTTAATTTAAGAGAGGTTATTTCTCCGTTCTCCTTCAATCCTTAGCCATTAAACAACCAAATCATTTCAGGCATTATATACTAGGTTTTCAGAGAAAAACCTGTATCCAAAATTTGATACACGTTGAATAATTCTGCATAAAACACCATTTATCTAATTTAGGGCGGATGGGGGGAAGGTAATCGTTCCTTCTCAAAAGTAATTAGGCAAGTAATCTTTTCAGTATGAACGTATATCCAAAAATTGAATCAAAATAGTTAAGGCAGCATAACCCATTTACCTAAATTATGAGCCTCCCTCCGATCCCCCTTTTATATTTAACCAATGAATCCCCAAAATCAATAATAAATCAACAAAACCAATTCCTTGTCACTCTTTTCCTATAACTTTTTTCCGTGTCACCTTTTTTCCAGTAATTTTTTTCCGTGTCACCTTTTTTCCGCTTTTGTAGTTTATGTCACTTTTTTTTCCCGATAACTTTTTTCCAGTCACTTTTTTCCGTTTACCGCTACATCACGGGATTTCGCAAAGGCGCTTTTAAAAAAACTTTTTAAAATAATATTGCAATAGTAAGTTGAACTATTAAATATTTTTCGAAAATTATCATTTAAATATTTCAAAGTTATATTTACTTTTTGATATTCACATATTTAAAAAAATGAATGTAAAATATTTGCATCGATTATTACTCGGTCTTTTTCAAACCTGCAATAAGTTTTTAAAAACGGCTTTTTCAAACTATAAGTTGATTTCCCTCTGACAATTTAATAAAAAATTGAAAGAAAAAGGCAGACAAATTTTGAACCTTATTGATCAACAAATAAATAAGTGGCTGGAAAATATAGTTCCACAGTCATATTTATAAAATGCAATATTATAAAACTTAAATAATCTAACGTACGATTTCAGTAATTAATAGCGATTGAAATAATTCTTCAAGTTATAAACTGAGTTTTTTAAAATACTCATTTTTTATTGTTCCATAATTATACCACATTTATTTTTTGTAAGATACCTTATCAGTATGAGCCGTACAGTAAAAGTAGTAATTTTAACAGTAGAAGTCGCATAAAAGAAAAAAAAAGTGTTTTTGGGATCTCTGAAAGCAAAAACATATAAATCTGTCGAAAACTGGAATTCAAAAATTTTCACGAATCTGATACTTTATTTTTATAAAGATAGAAAAAAGTAAAAAAGTAACAACACCATTCCTCATAATAAATAAATAAATAACAGTAAAATAAAATAATTTAATCTTTATGCGGGGTCTCGGACTGCATCAGTTCAGCTTAGCATGTACTCACGGACGGTTGCTGCGCGAGCCCTTCTGTAAAGGTTAACGAATTACAACAACATTTGGAAAATGATTTTTTAAAGACTAAAATTTAAGATTTATAAATATGTCCTATGTCAAAAAAAAAAAATTACAATATAGTAATTTAAGAGTTACAAGTCTTTTACTATCAGAACATTTCAATGGATTCAAGATTAGATTATTTTTTGTGATCGTCGCACATTTCGTAATCGATTGGCTCAATGATCATACTTTTTTTCCTATTAAAAAGATTTTTCTTACGACGGGCGTCTTTCTTTGAATTCGTTTTTTTCCTACTTTATAATTTGCGCATTCCTATTTTGTAATTTTTTTACTTTCTTTTTTATTAACAATGACATTTCGATTTCCTATTAAAAGAAACTTCTTCTAAATATAAAGAGTTTTGAAAAAAATGAAAATAAAATACGGACATCCATTGCCCAAAGCAAAATAAAATAAGTACTTTGAGTTAATAAAAATCAGTAAAAACATCACTGTTATGATGATCAAAACGTCGCTTACGTAATAACAGAGTCATATATTACGTACTCCATGGATTAAAAATTATTATTTCTGGACCAATGATAAAAAAATAAAATGTGGACATTACAAGGTCTATTACAAGATCTATTATCAACTAAAAAATCAGCAATTTTTCAAATGGTCAATAAAGAAATAAATGAATTAATTAATAAAAATCGTTTTTGTTTGTTTTCCCAAATATACCTTAATTTTTTATGCTTAAAATTAACAGCACATAGTCACGAAAAACAGGTATTATTTCATAATTTTAGGAATTTTCTAAACGTCAAACTAGAATATGAATTTTCGAAACTGACAATAGAATTTTTTGAAAAGCTAAAAAAATATAAAAATAAATAAAAATAAAAAATGCAAATTGAGACATCTGATGCAATATTGAATGTCATCATACCTTTTTTAAATAATCGATATACAGTATACTGCAACAACTAGTTAATTTAACATGTAAAATACACAGAATGTAAAATAAGAGTACAGAAATCACATGAAAAATAAAAATAAGTTAAATGACTATTCATATTCCATTGATTGAAAATCCAAACTTATTGCAAAAAAGAAATTTTATGCATGTATTTGCGTATATGTGTGTATGGCAATAAAAGGAAAAAGTCTAATGCTCGCAACTTCAATAACTCAAATATATCTTGAAGAAATATTTGATAAATCAAGCTATTCTAGAAGTTATAAGAAAATACTCGCTTCAGTGATAGCACTGAACGAAATTTATAAATTTCATATGTGAAAGTTTTAAAATAATTTAAAAATGAATAATTTATCTTTTTCCTTTGCTCAGAGTATTGTAGTGAATGCAATATCGCAAAAAAAATCTTAAATTTATTAAAGTAGCACTTTTAATGATTCTTTTTTTTTTAATTATTCGTAGAATTTTAGAATATTTCTGGAAAAATTCGATCAAATGTCAATATCCTATATGATTTCGAAATATTTTACTTATTATGTTTTATTAAAACATTTTCTATAAGAATTAGCACTACTCATTCCCAAAGACTAAAAAAATATTTATTTTATCCAGAAAAATAATTTTTTCCTTAAATAAATAATTATGAAATCCCTGAAAAGTATTATAATTCATGCATGAATATAATTAAAAGGAAATTGCGACTGCAACTCTAATGAAATTCCAAAGTATGACTAATTTTCTCTATAAAACTGTTTATTGAATGCTTATTGTGGTCAATTTTCGAAACGAAGTAATATCAATGGCAAATGAGTTAATATCACTGTATAACGATTGAAAAAAAAAACTCATATTTTAAAAAAAGTAACAGACTAAATTTCCGTAATCACCTGAAACACAATATAAACACTACACATCATCCACATAAACAATAAAAATGGATATATATGGTTTCAGTTTCAGAAAAATAGTCATTCTCTTAATAAATTTAGAGTGTCACAATTATTGCAACTTTATCCGAACGTAAGTATTCTACAAGAAATATAAATTAATGAAAAAAATGTTTTAATCTTACCAATATTAACGAGATTTTCATAATTCCTCTTAATCCTAGCGAACCTTCTTTTCTCATAATTACTTAATTCGTTCCACGCTCCATCCTCGAAATAATTTTTTAAATCTTCCAGTTCGCTTTCAACAAATTCGTCGGCATCAAGAGAAGCCATTTTCCTCAAGTAAATTGCAAAATTCTTAATCTATATTATTATCGTTTGCTTTGTTTCCATAGAAACTTTTAAATTAAAACATGAAAGTAGTATTCCAAAAATGCGTCTGCTTTAAAAATAATAATAAATAAATCTTCTTTCAAAGTAAATTCTGATAAATAGTTTTTTAAAATGTTTTACATATCAAGGGATTTATCTTTTTTTTTAATTTATGGATAGTTAATAACTGAAATGATGATCTACAAAAATCTTTTTTTTTTTTTTCAAAATGCGCATATTTTATGTTTACATCCATGAATGCTTCTTGATTTCTTGATTCCAGTAATATTATAAAGATCGTCTGCTTGTGTATTTTTATTATCTCTAACATACAAACAAATAAAAAATGGCAGCATTCTTTTCCAATGCTGAAAAAATTGATGAATGATTTAATAAAAATTAAAATGTAATAAAATATATTTCTCTGGTTTTAATGCGAAAAGGCAGGGCCATAGGATATGCAAATATCTCCATTTCAACTATCATTCGGTTTCAAAAATAAATAAATATTCGTTTTTATAGAGAAAACAATAGAAAATTGAGCATTATCAATTCCTTTGTATAGAAAAAAAATCATGCCACAATCATTCAAAATTTCAGATTCCTAGATTAATTTATTGGACTAGCCGTCCTTGGTGACTAGTTTGGTGTCCCTTGAACGTATACTAAGCATTAACACTAGAACGCCGGGAAGTTTTACGCAAGTTTTTTAAAATACATTTAAAACCAGAAAAATTATTTGAAATTATTAAGTTAATTTGTTTAGCTCTTTTTTATTTCTTTTTTTTTGTGCAAATACTATATAATTTATTCTTTGGTGATTTTTCTGGTTTGAATTGACAATTAATCCAGTGATCGGTGTCAAATTGACACCTTCCCGGCGTTCTAGTGTTAAATCATACTGTTTTCATTCATAATTTATTTTAATTGCTAATATTTTTCCAAATTAGAAGATTCTGCTAGAGAAATAGACACAGATACCATATGCACACCACAATGGCGCAACTACAACAAAATGGCAATTATATGTGCTTCACATGGTAACCCAGCTATTGTTATTTATTTATTAATAAACCATTTGTTCAATTTTCTTTTCTTTTTTAAAATGATATAAATTGTTTTATTCTACAATTATTAACAAAACATTTTTTTATTATTATTCCCCCTTTTAAAATAATAGAAATTAATTTTAAAATATGTATGTAACTGGTATATGAAGATGGAATTTTCGCCAAATTGGCTTCAGAAAAATAACGCGCCAATGTGGTGAGTAATCACACCTGTGGTGATAAATCATAAACTCAGTATTTTTATGCTAGTCCGGTACAAATAATAAATTGCCAAATATTGTATCCATGGCATTTTTTCGAATTTAATTGATTGTTTAAAATATAATAATATAATATTTTCACTCATTTCATTTATAATGTAATAAAACTGAAAAGTTTAAAATTCATGACTCTTATTTACTTTTTTTAAGTTAAAAGAATAGAAAAAATAATGATATTTTGATGTTTCATAATTACAGCGAAGGGAAAAACATAAAAAAATCCAGTTTACCACAGCGTAAATGTTACGAAAGGACTTTGGCAGGCGGCGTGAGACTTATGCTTCGCCATAGGCGGCTTTGTCTCGAGGAAATGACTTTTGCATAGTAATCCATAAGACCTGTTTCTTTTGGATGTTGCCATTAAAATAGGGGTGCACAATCTTTTAAAGAGAAGGGCCACTTACAAATATGTCTGGGTTATCGAGGGCCACATCAATAACATGGAGAGTATTTGATTTCGAGGAAGCTATCTGTGGCCTATAATCGATAAAAAGTATGGTTTCAGAGGGGAATGGGAGGGGTAAGGTTACCCTTTTAAGTTCTCTTACCCAGTCAAAATATTCAATTCAGTTGGTAAAGATATATCAGCAGTTTTTATATTTGTATATATACCAATTATAGCATGAATTATTTTCATTATGTAATAATATTCCTGGACGTTATTTAGGTGAGTACAATTGTTTTATTAAAAGTGCTAGAAAACAAACATAAGTGGCTGGTTGCTGAAAAAAAATGCGAACTTAATAAACGAAGGAGAAAGGAGTAGCCGATCAATAAGATTTTTGAATGCCTCTACGAAATTCTGATTTTTCTGTTCCCGATCATCAAAATTTACGCATTTTACGAAACCTATCGACAAAATTCACGATCTTTCTAAGCCTGATCAACAAAATTTGCAATTCTTACAAAACCTATTGACGAAATTCGCGATTTTTACAAAACCATTCGACAAAAGTCGAGATTTTTACAGAGTCGATTTACGAAATTTGCGATTTTTTCGGATGATCAGTGAAATTATCGATTTTTTTTGCTCCTAATCAACACATTCACTACTTACACGAAGCCGATCGACGAAATTTCAGGATTTTTACTAAGCCGATCGACGAAATTCGTAATTTTTACTAAGCCGATCAACGAAATTCGCGGTTTTTAAGAAATTGATCGACGAAATGAGAGATTTTTCTTCGCATGATGAACAAAATTCATGATTTTTGCGAAGCCGATCGAGAAAATTCACTATTTTTCCGCACCTGATCAATAAGATTAGCGATTTTTATGAAGCCAATCAACGAAATGCGCTACTTTTACACAGGTGATCGAAGATAGAGATTTTTCTTCGGATGATCGGCAAAATTCGCGATTTTTACGAAGCCAATCGACGAAATACGCTACTTTTACACAGGTGATCTATGATAGAGATTTTTTTTCGGATGATCAGCAAAATTCGCGATTTTTACGTAGTCGATCGGCAAATTTCGCGATTTTTACGAAGCCGATCGACAAAATTCACATTTTTTCCGCTCCTGATCACTAAAATTTTTACAAATGCGATCGGCAAAATTTGCGATTTTTATGAGGTCGATCGATGACATTCTCGATTTTTACGATGCTGATCAACGGAATTGGTTATTTTTTCAAAGCTGATCGACGAAATGCGCAACTTTTAGAAAGTCATACTCGACGGAAAGCGCAACTTTTACAAAGCCGAATGAAGAAATTCGCGATTTTTCTTCGTATGATCGACGAAATTCGCAATTTTTACGCGCCTGATCAATAAAAATTCATAATTTTTATGAAGCTATAGAGAAAATTCACTATCTTTCCGCGTTTGATGAGGAAAATTCGCAAATTTTACGGAACAGATCGAAAAAATGAGCAATTTTCACAAAGCTGATTGACGAAATTCCTTTTTTTCTCGCATGAGTCATAAAATTCATGATTCTCCCGTGCCACATCGACTAAATTCGCGATTTTTCCACATTTAATTGACGAAAAACGCTTTTTTCCACGTCCAATCAACGAAATTCGCTGCTTTTAAGTAACTTTGATAAAATCTTCAGTTTTTTTATGGCAAGATGAAATTCGCGATTTTTTCTGCGTATTATTGCAAAATTCGCGGATTTTCCGTGCCTTATAATCGAAATTTACGATTTTTCCGAGCCACATCGACAAAATTCGCTATTTTCCCGTACCTGATCGATGCGATTTTTCAGTGTCTGATCGACGAAATTTGCAGTTCTTAAGTGACTGTTGAAATTTTATTTTTTTCCACGGTAAATTGACGAAATCTACGATTTTTTTAGCGATTTGTGCAAAAAAATTGCAAGTTTTTCCTGTTGTAAATTATCGAAATTCGCGGGCCACACGTTAACTTATCGCGGGTCACAGGTTGTGCATTCCTACATTAAACAATTAACAAGTAATCGTGATCTTTGTGCCACATACGTTAGTGTAATATATATATTCTCAATCCTAAACTTTTTCGATGAGTGTTATTTGTGAAGTAAAACTGGCGGTAATCAGAATAAATATAGAAAAAAAACTTACATTTTTAAATAAATTGATATAAGTCATCTTGGACGTGGGTGCAGAATTTAAGACAGAAAAACATAAAAAGTGCTATACATTTTGACTTAATTATCGTATTTTTTGCAGAATGCAGTATTTATATAAAAAATTGTTGAAAATGTTTTTATATTAAAAAAAATAATTTTCCCATATTTTCGTGTTCGGCGCCATATTAAACGTGACTGCTGATATGAAATAACTGATTAGGAACTGATAGGATTGTTGATTCTAATTTACCATAATCATAATATCGATGTAAAAAAGGGATGATGTCCAGGGGAATAAAATTTAGTGGAATTTATTTAATACGTATAACATTTGTTATTTCTACTTTTTTCTGAATATGGGTTATTTTGTGGGCGTTGATGTTCTGAATCTGAATAAATAATTCCATGAAACTTTTTTGAAAAGAAAACTATATGACAGCGCCATTTCATGCTCTGAAACAAAGACTGTACCTCTCATGTGGCTTTTTAATAAGTTTTATTTATTAAAATAGAAAACAAACATTGTTTGAAAAAATTAAAGGGCAGATGCGTCACCACTGGACACTCTTAAGAAATTTAAATTATATTTTATAATTTATAATTATAAATATTCTATTCCAGTTTTTTTCCATTTTATATTAATCTATCAAAAATATTTATCTATTTTCATAATTTTATTTTCCAAATCGAATAGAACATAAATTTTAATATCCAAAAATATCAAAACAACAGAAGTCTAGTAATGAATACTTTCTGGCCCTGAAATGGACACTCTCTGTCCCAATTAAGGACGCCCTCTGTTCCAATAATGGACACCCCATAAAAAGTAATAAATATAATTGTTTCTCTGCCTGTATTTGGATTCATAATTTAATGAAAAAATTCTAACCAAACAAAATATATATTTTCAAACAGATTAACAATCATAGTACAGTAATAAATCAGATGTTTGTGACAATCATTCACTGTTTGTTTCAATTATTGTAATGAACAGAAGACCGGTGTTTTAATTCTTTTAGATGGATAGTTTAAAATACTAAACATCAGTTAACTACAGCTACCAAATTATTAAACCAATGTGGGATTTGAAAGGTAATATTTTAAAAAATAAAAAGAACACCGCCCAGTCAAACTGATGGCATTTAGCTCACTGGCTAAGCACACTAGTTTTACATTACAGCCTTAAATAATAATGACCTTCGAAAAACAAATTAGGATAGGAAATAGCTCCTTCACCATTTCCTTTCCTTATACTTAATCAATGAACCCCAAACTTAATCAGGACTACGCCTTATCATTTTATAAACCTGTATCCGAAATTCGAAGCAAGTCCGATAATTCTGCATAAAAACGCATTTATTTTATTCAAGAAGAGTTATCCTTCGTTCTCTCCTTTATAGTTATCCATTAAGCCTTCAAAACTATTAAGAAATTCAATTTATCAAAAAGAACCTAAATCCAAAATTTAAAGTAAATCGAATAATTCTACTTAAAACTCTGTTTAGCTAATTTAAGTAGGGCGTAATCGCCCAACCCTCTCCCCACTTTATACTTAACAAAAGAGCCCCCCAACTAATCAGGGAAGCGACTTATCGCTATGAAACTATATCAAAAAATTTAAGCAAACCTGTTAAATCTGCATGAAAAATCTTTTACCTAAATTAAGAGGAGTAGACTCCTTTATCCCCCTTTACACTTATCCAATGAATTCTAAAAACAAATCAGGGAAGCGTCTTATCTGAATGAACCTATATACCAAATTTTAAGGAAATCGATAAATTTTGGGTTAAAAGCCCATGAACCGAAATTAAAGGAGGGGGATCATCCCAATCCCCCCTTTATACTTATTCAATGAACACCCAACACAAATCATGGAAGCACATCATAAGAATGATCCCATATCTTAACTTTGAGTGAATTCTGATACTTCTGTATGAAAATCCCATTTACCTAAATTAAGGGGGGATTACCCACTATTCCCCTTTCCGTTTATACTTTTCCAATCAACAATCAGTACTAATCATGGACACACTTCATCAGAATGATCCTATATCTAAAATTTGAATGAAATCTCATAATTCTGTATAAAACCCCATTTATTTCAATTAAGGGTGGGGGATTAGCTCCCGTCCCCTGTTATACTTATCCAATTAACTCGTAATCACGGAGGTGCCCTCATCGGAATGATCGTATGCCTAAGATTTGAATTAAATCTGAAAATTCTGCATGAAAAACCCATGTATCTCATTTAAGGGGAAGTAGATTATCTCACGTTCCTCTCTCCTTACAAATATCCAATAAATTTCCAAAATTAGTCATGGAAACGCCTCGTCAGAATGATCCTGTATCTGAAAATTGAATGAAATCTGATAATTCTGCATGAATAAGCCATTTATGTATATTAATGTTGCTGGTTGCTTACTTTTCGGATTCCCTTCCATAATATTAAGTCAATGGCCGTTTGATGCAATCTTATACTTAAAATACCTCCCCGGCAAATTATTATTTTTAACTTTTGCTTTGAGTCTGCTTTTCTTAAAGGATGCCACTTTTTTTCTTAGTTTTTAAACCATATCTAAAATCTATGCTTAAATATAATTAATTATTCGCTGTAAAAGACTCACGAATTGGAAATAAATTTTTAAAACTTCCTACAAAATTAAATGTAGATCTTAGAAATATTTTGAAAACTAAGAAAAAAAGTGACATCCTTTAAGAAAAGAAGACTGAAAGAAGAAGTTAAAAATAACAATTTCCTGAGGAGGTATTTTAAATATAAAATTGCATAAAACGCCAACTGACTTTACATTAGGGAAAGGAATTTGGAAAGTGAGTGGCTAGCAGCCTTAAACGGAGGGACATTAGCCCCCCCGTTCCTCCGTTATACTTATCGAATGAACTCCCATAACTAATCAGGGAAGCGGCTTATCAGAATAAACCTATATCCAAAATTACAAATATATCGAACCTTTTTATCATGAATTATCTCGTTGCGCACATAAAAAAACTAGTTGGATGTGCCAATACCAAAACTTTCTTCTATCTCATATGTACATTTTAATATTTAAAAATAATAATTACTCATTTTAATGCTATAATAAATTTAATTCAATGCCATACCAACTTTGATTTTTATTTTAAATTTCTGCTTCAATCAATTAATCGAAGTAAAAAAGAATTTCCGTCCCTGCACGAGCCGATGAACAATCGAATGATAGGCAGATTTTTTTTTTTTTTCAAATTCAGGGAGGACCTACTTGCCTTACAAAAAATTATCATATACAAAAAATTTAGATCAGTTCTAGAACTAATTTCATACACTTTTAGGTGGTGCAATATTGAAAATGGCATAAAACTCGATATTGCAGCACTCCCTTCCGGGGAATTTTTTTCAAATTCAGTGGGGACCAACTAGTCATAGACATAGACTTACATAAAAAATTTGATTCAGTTCGATGCATAACTTTATATACTTTTGGTCGGTATAATATTGAAATTGGCACAAAGATCGCTATTGCAGCGCCCCCTTCCGGCGGATAATTTCAAAATTGAATGAGAACCTGTTTCCCACAGCCAAAAATCTTCACAAAAGATTTGTTTGAATTCTATGCATATCTTTATGCATTTTTTGATGGTAGAATGGCGACATACGGACACATAGACACACAGACACACGGGCAGACAGTCATTTTGTAAAAACATGTTTTTTGTATATTCTGACCCCTAAAACGTGTAAATCCGTCGAAAATTGGAAGTCAAAAAAAATTTCGAGTACAATACTTTCTTCTATTGAAGATAAAGGAAAGTAAAAATGCAATATTGAAGTGTTATTAACCATATAATATAATTTAAAAGCAGCTATTTATAAAAGTTTTGTTGTTTTTGTTGTAAAAAATTAAACTTGATCATTTAGGTTTTCGGTTATGAAAAAATTTCAATGCACTGTAAAAAATACTGAAATTGGATTTTTAGCAATTTCTACATGGATTACCTTTTATTGGAAAATGACTAATTGATCATCGCAGTAACGGACACCCCCCCCCCCCTTAAAACCATAAAAAGTCAATTAAACTTTGTAAATGGCCATTAGAATATAAAATTAAAAATTTTCTATTGATACTCAAACAAAAACATTCAAATTTTTCAAGAAAATAAGAAATATGTAAATTTATTAAAAATAAATCTTTTAAATTTATAAAGTTATCATGTTCATTAGTATTTTCACTGTAAAACAAAGGAACTCTAAATCATTATTTTTCACTTCCTGATTTGTTTGTTTAAATGTGTCAACAACAAACCCAGATTAGAAATCATGCAAAGTGAAATTATATTAAAAAAAAGCTATTTTTTTTTTTTATAAAGGAAAACAAAAAACCTCAAGTGGTGTCCACTGCTGTCCTATTTAATGTGATATGAAGTTTTAATGATATTCACCAAATTTATCTTGTTATTGCAATATTTTTTTTAACAATATAAATATCAATCGTTTTTTTTTTTTTTTTTTTTTTTTTTTCAAACAGTGCTTTTACGAATATAAAAAAAATTACATTCCCCCCCAAAAAATTAAATAAAATAAATAATAAAATAAAAATAAAAATAAAATAAAATAAAAAAATAACTTAAAATTATTCTTATGATTTCTAAAGTCCCACCAGTGGCTGGTAGGTTCTGGCACCTGTAAACTGTTAGATGGCAGGTGTTCCGTTCCGAACTCAGTCGCGGCCGTCTGTCTAACCGTTCGGAGTTTTAGTGGTTTCCTTCTAATCTTGTGTAAATACGGGTTAGACTCCCTTAGAAAGACCACTTACGAAGGTCATCCCCCGAAGGTCGATTTATTTTTAACACACTCTTATTAGCTTCACCTGTATGTATGTTACGGAATCTTTGAACGTTATTTTCACCCACTTTCAAAGACATGAGATTAACTTGAAATTTTGCAAGCTTATTGAGAACCGATAACAATTCAACAATATGAAAAGTCTTCGCTTGGATCAAAATAAAAAACTCCAGATAAACGAATCAAAAGCAATTTGAAAATTTTACAGTCCCCTGATACCCTAGATACATGACAATCACTGAAATACATATGAAAACCGTAACTATGCAACCGAAAAAAACGCATTTTAATCTTTTTAGTTCAACCTGATATATAAGCGTGTGTTTTTGTTTTTAAAATAATAAAAATTAAACAAGTAATAATAAAAATTAAACAATAATAAAAATTAAGCAAGTCAGAAATTGCATGTCAAGCGTATCAAATGAGATGGGCTCCTACTATAACGAAGTTTTAAAAGTTTTCAAATCTTGGTGAAATAGTAATGAATTTAATAGTTATGAATTATGAATATTTATCTAATTTCTTTTCTTTCTTTTTTTAATTTCGATCTCAGGCGAGGAATGAAAGTTGGATATTGCACGTCAAGCGAGGCAAATGTGATGCGTTCGTACTATAAGGAAGTTTTAAAAATATTCAGATATTCGTGTATAACATTATATAGTACTTCGGATACAATACTGTATTTGAAATCTTTTGTATACCCTTGTAAATACTATCTACTTTCTATTATACAGGATGTAAAATGTTGTAAACCTCATCAACACGCATCAATTTCATAATATGTTAAATATTTTAATATATTAAAAAGCCCCACAAACAATGTCTCCCTTTATAGCATTATGTAATGGAATACTTTTGTGCAGTCCTGTAAATGTATATATTTTTTTTCAACACAGAATGTACAGTATGTATATTTTAGAGTATACTTCATGGATTCATATCAATTTCATTAAGTTGGAAAGTGAGTAACATCATTAAAATGAACATGAAACTATTTTTTTTCCATTGGCCGTAATGTAACGGAATACATTTGATTGTCCCTGCAATTAAACTATACATCCAATTTCTCTAAAATTTGAATGACTACACAAAAGTACGCAACAATAGAGTTAGGTAGTTTTTACCTTGTTATATGCGGACGGACGGACTGAATGGAGAATATATGGTACATATTTACATTATTACGAATGATCCTAAAAACAGAATAAGTACATAAGTTTTCTTGAGATGCTAAGCATAGTGTCAGTGCATCATATGCTTTAAACCTTTTAAAAACGCAAGCAGATGTGATATTTAAAAACATAAGATATGTCTAATAGTAAAAACAGACGAATTATTTACAAGAAATTTTCTTTTAGTTTTTGGCTGCCTATGCCTCATTTTGTATTATCGAAGATGAAAAATTTGCGTTATTACTGAATAGATTATCATTAATATTTACACGAATGCTTTTATGGGAAATTGCTAGTTATAAAAATATGAAAAAGCATAATGAAAATAGAGTAAACACCCATTTAAAATAAAGAGTACTGGAAGATTCTCAATTATTAGGTCGTGTGCCTAATCGGCACATGTATGCTCGTATTCACCGACTTATTCAAACTACAAATTTCAATGTAAAGTTCAAAGGCAAGACTTTCTTGGTTGAGGTTAAGGCTCCTGTCTCTGCCAGCGAAGATACTCCCGAGCTAATTCTAATTGTATGGAAAAGAATTTTTCTAATATCTCGTTTGCATTTCGACAGAGTGTCTACATCGAATCTTTTATATTTTTCGATTACGGTTGCAGATATTTTTTAACATGACACTTTTTTTTTCACAACCGGTTTTGAAAGTGAAAATAACTTTATAAAAAAACGTATGCGACCAAAATCGAAAAAGTAAAAAAGATGCAATGCAGAGATTGACCTCGGCTATCCAATGCAAAATAAAATGTTTAAAAATGTCGAAATGCAAACGAAATATTAGAAAAATTCCTCTCCATAGAATTTGCATGAGCGCGTGAGTGCCTCCACCGGCAGGGATAGAAGCCTTAATGGTGAATATAATTATGAGTAATGTGGTGTTCTAAATGAAATGTGAATGATCATAATCTAATTAGTTGAAGAGTTATTAAGAATGAAACCCAAACATGGGAAATCAGCATTTTTTTTTTTGAGTGATCAAAATCGAAGCTGGTGCAGTGTTAATTTATCTAAAAGTCAAGCAGAAAATACAATTTGATTGAATTCCGTATATTTCATCTTCAATCAATGCTTTCACAGATATCGTAAAATGCAGAGCACAGCAATGCTACGTACTGGG
The DNA here is from genome assembly GCA_964019185.1 of Maratus speculifer. Lineage (NCBI taxonomy): Eukaryota > Metazoa > Arthropoda > Arachnida > Araneae > Salticidae > Maratus > Maratus speculifer. Next base: position 270,713,610 of record OZ025300.1, read on the forward strand.
CGGTATGTATACAAATAAAACGAGCATATATGAATCTGGTGGTCTATCAGAAAATAATGCAAAAACTGACATTTTTTGGAAAAAAAAAACGAAACAAGTTATTAAAGGAAAATCAAATATTGGTTGCTTCGAATACTTTAACAGAAAGACAAAGAAACTGTGAAACATTTTCGCCTGCTTTTTATAGATTTGAATAAGATTTCCAACAATAACCCAAATTTTTAAACACATACGGGAGCATTATGGAAACAAATACGTGTTATTTATAGGCTGTTTTTTATGTAAACCACAAACTGTGGCAGGTGCTCATTACTTGAATATTTACTCTGCTTAAGAATTTGTTATCTGCCTATCACGCATATACTTGCATACGAAGTGATAAAGTAGGAAAAAGGTTTTTTTTTTAAAATAAACATATTGAGAAGTACATGCCTCATCTAAACATATATAAAATAGTTTGTCCTGACTGACTAATAATCGACGCACAGCTCAAATTTATGAACTTAGAAACATGAAAATTTGGAAAATATATTTATTATGATGTAAGTGTGTACTAAGTAGACGTTTGAAAATCCCCTTCCCCTAAAGAAGGCAAAAGAGGGGGGCGGGCTCAAAATTCTAGAACATCTGTCTATATCTCAGAAGCCGTTTAAGGTAACAGCGTGAAATTACATAAGATAAATCTACTAAAAAAAAAAGACGTGTGGCACTCGGGGACTGCCGCGGTAAAGCTATTGCATAGCATTTTTTATCAACTTATGCAAACATAATTATTTATTACTTTTTATTTATGCAGTTTTTTTGTCTTTGATATTAATTCAAGTTATACTTTTTGAGCGTGATGACCGATAACAAAATATTTTTTTTTTCTTTTATTGAATAAATGAGAAATTAATATCGTTTAAAATATTTTAAACATCTTACAATACATGTAGGTTAATCAGGAATTTTTATCATTGAAACTATACGTTTATGGTAGCTGAAATAAAAAACATAAGTTTGAGACTTAATATTCTCAAAATATCTGAAAAATACCGCTTTAATGTCTGCCGAAGGATACCGTGCCGAAGTCTGCCAAACTCAAGCGACGATATCCGGAGTATTAGGTTTTTTTTCTCGTTACGGAATTTCTAGATTCTTTCGCCGCGCTCAAAGCCCGCGATAAAGGATATGCAATACCTTAATAAATTACCAAACAAAATTTGGCCGCACTACGAAATTTAGATCGCGAGTTATAAGCATTATAAATTTTCCGATCCACACTGTGGGGGGTCTCCTGTCACCAAAAATTAACATTGTCTCATTAAAAATTATCAAAAGAAATTTGGCCGCGCTACGAAAATTAGATCGCGAGTTATAAGCATTTTAAATTTTGCGAACTTCACCGTGGGGGGGGGGGGTCTCCTGTCACCAAAAGTAACACTGTCTCATAATAAATTATCAAACAAAATTTGGCCGCACTACGAAAATTAGATCACGAGTTATAAGCATTTTAAATTTTTCGACACTCATCATGGGGGATCTCTTCTCACTAAAATTAACATTGTCTCATTATAAATTACCAAACAAAATTTGGCCGCGATACGAAAATTAGATCGCGAGTTATAAGCATTTTAAATTTTTCGACCCTCACCGTTGGGGGTTCTCCTGTCACCAAAAGTAACGCAGTCTCATAATAAATTACCAAACAAAATTTGGCCACCCTACGAAAATTAAATCGCGTGTTATAAGCATTTTAAATTTTTCGACACTCACCGTGGGGGGGGGGGAGTCTCCAGTCACCAAAAGTAACACTGTCTCGTAATAAATTACCAAACAAATTTTGGCCGCACTACGAAAATTAGACCGCGAGTTATAAGCATTTTAAAATTTTCAACCCTCACCATGGGGGGTCTCCTGTCACCAAAAATTAACACTGTCTCATAATAAAGTACCAAACAAAATTTGGCAGTGCTACGAAAATTGATCGCGAGTTATAAGCATTTTAAATTTTACGACACTCACCGTGGGGGGTCTCCTGTCACCAAAAATTAACACTCTCGCATAAAAAATTACCAAACAAAATTTGGCCGCGATTCGAAAATTAGATCGCGAGTTATAAGCATTTTAAATTTTTCGACCCTCACCGTGGGGGGTCTCCTGTCACCAAAAGTGACACTGTCTAATAATAAATTACCGAACAAAATATGGCCGCGCTACGAAAGTTAAATCATTAAACAAAATTTGGTCGCGCTACAAAAATTGATCGCGAGTTATAAACATTTTAAATTTTTCGACCCTCACAGTGGGTTGTCTCCTGTCACCAAAAATTAACAGTTTCTCATAATAAATTACCGAACAAAATATGGCCGCGCTACGAAAGTTAGATCACGAGTTATATGCTTTTTAACTTTTTGACCCTCACCGTGTGGGGGGTGGGAGTCTCCTGTCACCAAAAATTAACACTCTCTCATAATAAATTACCAAACAAGATTTGGCCGCGATATGAAAATTCGATCGCGAGTTATAAGCATTTTAAACTTTTCGACCCTCACGGTGTGTGTGTGGGGGGGGGGGGTCTCCTGTCACCAAAAGTAACACTGTCTCATAATAAATTACCAAACAAAATTTGGCCGCGCAACAAAAATTAGATCACGAGTTATAAGCATTTTAACTTTTTCGACCCTTACCGTGGGAGATCTCCTGTCACCAAAATTAACACTGTTTCATAAAAAATCATTAAACAAAATTTGGCCGCGCTACGAAAATTGATCGCGAGTTATAAGCATTTTAAATTTTTCGACCCTCACCGTGGGGGCGGGGGGTCTCCTGTCACGAAAAATTAACATTCTCTCATAATAAATTACCAAACACAATTTTGCCGCGATACGAAAATTAGATCGCGAGTTATAAGCATTTTAAATTTTTCGACCCTCACCGTGGGGGGTGTCCTGTCACCAACAGTAACACTGTCTCATAATAAATTACCAAACAAAATTTTGCCGCTCTACGAAAATTGATCGCGAGTTATAAGCATTTTAAATTTTTACGACCCTCACCGTGGGGGTGTCTCCTGTCACCAAAAATTAACACTGTCTCATGATAAATTACCAAACAAAATTTGGCCGCGCTACGAAAATTAGATCACGAGTTATAAGCATTTTAACTTTTTCGACCCTCACCGTGGGGGGTCTCTTGTCACCAAAATTTAACACTGTTTCATAATAAATCATTAAACAAAATTTGGCCGCGCTACGAAAATTAGATCGCGAGTTATAAGCATTTTAAATTTTTCGATCTTCACCGTTGGGCGGGTCTCCAATCACCAAAAGCTACATTATCCTACCTTGTTTCATCTTAAGACGATTTTTTTTCTATACATATTCTATCAGGAATTTTTATCATTGAAACTACAGATTTATGGTAACTGAAATAAGAAACATAAGTTTGAGATTTGATAGCCTCTAAATATCTGAAAAATACCGTGTAAGTGTCTACCGAAGTCTACCGAAGGATACCATGCCGAAGTCTGCCGAGCTGAAACGGCGTTAGCCGAGTGTTAGGTTTTTTCGTTACGGATGTGTTAGGATTTTTCGCGTTACGGAATTTTTGGATTCGGTCGCCGCGCTCAAAGCCCGTGATAAAAGCTATGCAATAGCTTAAAAATTTATCATGTTTTTCAGCGATTTTAGAAATTGTCCCCTGAGGGAATGTAAACTGAAACATTGTGAATGTATTACACATATTTTTTTATTATTTGTGGCTGGTTTTCCTGTCTATGGTTTTGCACGTCTATGGTTTTGGTACTTTTCTGTCAGAGGTTCTTGCCAATGCCATTATTGGTTGGTTCCCTAGCAGAGTAATCTTGATGCTGTAACATTTAATGGACTGTATCATGGATTTCTGAACTTTATTTTCTTTTTCCAAATGAAAATCAAATTCGAGACGAATCCTGGGCTATCAGATGACTTAAGATAAACTTTACATGAAATAGTAAAAAAAAAATCCCCACGCTTTCCTCCAAAATCGTTGATAGACTCCAAACATTTCCCCAAGAAATATTTGTCCCCCAAAAAATTCCCTGAAGGTTCAAAATTCCCCAAAATGGGTACAAAATCCCCAATCCGGCAGCACTAAAATTATTTTAAATGTTGTTTTTTTAATCGCCTGCTTCTCATCCTTGCCGGAAAGCATTTTTTTTAAGTTATAGAAACATGAAATAATTATCAATGTAGTTATTTTGAAATTAAAAATTGTTTCGAAATATTTTTTTAAGAAGAAAAAAATAGATAATAAAAACTATAAAAATCTAGGATATTTAATATGGTAATATAATAATTCATTGATTCCTAAATAAATTCTTCCGTTTTATCGAATTTGAAAAACACTAAAATGCATATTTCGATTAAATTTTAAATATAATAACATTTACCGAGATTGTCTGCTGATTTTTTTGGTTGTCATAGCAATTAATTTATAAAAAAAAACTTTGTTCTCGTTTTTTTAATCCACTTATTGATAAGTTAGAATTATAAAAATTACGTTGACAATAATGTTTCTATTTTATGAGAGTACATTTTATTTCTGAAAAAATAATTATAAATTGATACATTTTTTTAGGCATTTTTCTGTTGATCTGCCAGGGGTGATAAATCGTCAAATTATTCTTTACAACACTTAGATGAGAGTTAAAACAATAATGGATATTACCTTTTCAACTTCAGTGCCTCATACACAAATTTTATTCGGTTGATAATTCTATTGGTTTTAAAAAGAAGTTATCTAAAATTGCACTATATCAAAGCTTCTTTAATAAAATAAGGCACATTTTATTGTCTTCGTTACTAGTGCCAAACACAAATTTTATAAAGAAAAAAGATGTCGCGTCAGATGCGGCAATGGAGGGCAAAGGGTTAATTGTGTGGTAATAAACGCCCGCAAAAAGGTTGTGAAATAACAAATATGAAAGTTTTAAATACTAAAAAATAGAAAATAAGTTATAAATTAAAAAATGAGGAAATTAATACCGTTTAAAAAAATACGCTTTTATCAATTTATTCAAATTTATCATTTAATTTATTAATTGGTTTACAATTATACGTACATCAATGCCATTCAAAATAGGGTTTTTTTTTAATTTAATGTAAAACCGATATCTTATGTTTATTTTACTAATAAACGTTTAAAGAAGCCCAAACATTTTATGTATATCTTATTTACTGATATATACTAGATAACAATAACTTCGATTAATACTTTTCAGTGTTTGTCTGACTCACTCAACAGACTAGACATTTCATTAGATATCTTTTAAAATAATTCGCCTATATTATCATTTAGTGCGATTAATGAATTTTTTTATTGATGTAGTATTCATTTAGGGATTTAGTGAAATTATAGATTTCATCAGATATTAAAGGCTTTAACATAATAAATAAACAATAAATTTATATGATTCATTGTTTTATTATTGGTTTCATGTTCATTTTTTTTGTAATTTGCAGATTTTTGACATTTCTCATATCTATCATACTTTGGATCATTGAGCATTCCAAACAACATAACAACAAATATAGTCGAATCAGTTCCGGCGTATAGCTTCATTACCCATCTTTCTTCTTTTAAAAATGGCTTCAGATGCTCGTAAAACAACCTGTCTATTTAGTGACAGAGTGGTTTCAGTCACCAGTACAATTTTCTATTTAGCTGACCATTCCAAGTCCAAAAATCAAGCCTCGATGTAGTACCTGTTGCTTGCAGCGCCGTCTATCGCTTCAATTTAAATTAAATTTGAAGATTTCAGACAAACCCCTGATATCTTACAGAACTCACGTGCAAGATTGCAGAGTAGTTCTCAGTCACCAGTACAATTTTCTATTTAGCTGGCCACTCCATATAGTTAATCTTTTTCTTCTGCATTAATACGAGAAGACAAAATTCAAGTCCCGATGACTCTCGAAATGATTTGGAACCGAACTGATTTTTCTATTTTGTGATTAATCAATTACATATCAAGTTATAAGCGAAATTGATCACGTGACAAATATGTTTTTCATCCCAGTTTTTATTTATTTATTTATTTATTTATTTTTATTTTTATTTATTTTTTTTTTTTGCGTTTGTGCGAAAATTCAGTTCAAAAAGTCTACTTTAACCTATTTTCTAAAAAAATCTTTTTTGTTTGAAAAATAAAAGGGGGAAAAATAAGTGAAATTAAATATTTTCAGAGCTACAACACCTGCTAGTTTCATGCATTTTCGAACAAAAATAAATTAAAACTTATGTTATAAAGTTACCCTTTCTGATTTACAGATTTAAAGAATATTGTTTTATAAAGAATCAGGATACTTTTAAAAAGATCCATAAAAATATGTTCCGTTATTCAATGAGACAATTCCTGATTATTACGTGTGGAGAGGTCTTCAAATTTAATCAAATCATACTTGTTGCTTGCAGCGCCGTCTATCGCTGCAATTTTTTTTAATAGCTGTCACAGTTTGAAACTTCTTTAATTTTAAAATAAGTCAATCAATCTCGTAAAATAAATAAATAAATAAATAATTATAATTTAACAAATTACAGCGACTATTTGGAAAATGTTATTGTCAAAGAAATTCTATATTTAAATTAATAAGAATAAACAGCATTTATACGTTCATCATCACGAGTCATATATTACGTACGTTATGCATTAAACATTAATATTCCTAGACCAATGATTAAAAAAAAACAGTAATTTTAGATAAATAGCTTTAACTGTTTAAATTGTGCATTTTTATTTGATGGAGATAATTAGACTATTTTCTAAACGCCTCCTATTACGTACAGCATGGAGTAAACATTAACTCGTCAGTAGTCGCGTGTCGGTCTTTTCGCCGCCCGTATAACTTATCCTCTCCTAACTTGTATCACATTACAAATACAACGGAGATCTACCATGTAGCTGACTTTAAAGGTTTCTCAACCACCTTAGTTAAGTAACAAATCACCTTTGTTTTTCTTTAAGGCATATTTTTAGAAACAAAGTTGAAAGTGGCGAAAAAGTCTACGTAACAATCACTGATTTCAGTTCATTTAACCGTTTCCAACTACTCCAGATCTTATGAAAAACATGCATAACTTAAGAAAACTGCAAATTTATATCTTCATTGAAATGTTATCTTCGTATTTTAGTTGAAAAATATTTCTTATTTTACATATTTGGTAAGCGGGGACCAGCGGCGAAAAGACCGAGCGCGACTAATGACGTTGTGAAAAACGGCGCGACTACTCGCGGGTTAATATTCTGGACTCCTCACAAAATTTTTTAAATGAAATTTCAGTTTTAAAATTAATTAACTAAAATTAATTATTTTACAACTGCAAATTTTAAACCTCTAAACATCGCACATTTTTCATTTTTACACCGTTGCCCAAAGAAAAAAATGCAGTTTTTAATCAAATTTGTTAAAATCTCTATCAGAATTTGTTTTTAAATTATTATTGGCAACAGAACTATTCCGTTTTTGGACAATCAGAAAACGAATAAAATAAAAAACAGGAGTATTCTATTTTTGGACATTAAACTTGGACCAATCAGGAAACGAAAAAAATAAAATTAGTTGCGGATTTAAACCAATAACAAGATTGAGAAATAAGGTACCCAGGGGTAATAATGCAACGTTAAGGTTCTACCAATTTTCACGGCTCAGTTTTAGTTTGTATTTTTCAAACAAAACAATGATTTGATACAGCAACTCATTGACTATCTATATAAAAAAATAATTTAACAGATATGTATTCATAAAACGTAATGGCGTGATTTCTTGACCAATGCTATTTGGCGTTATTACCCACCTATATGGGTAATAATGCCGTGCAAACAAAACTATGAAATAAGATGGAATAATTGCGTGTAGATTGCCCAATTCTAAAAATACAAACTCTACAAACTTATAAATTGGCAAATTGCATTCTAAGCTATTGAAAATGTTCAATTTTTTGTGAAACTGTAAGAAAAATAAAGGTGTATGTGTGTGTGTGTGGGGGGGGGGATGAGGCAAAAGAATATCAGACCGCGAGCTTCTTTTTGCTTAAAAAGGACCGCTTAAATAGAGTTATTAGAAACATTGCACAGTTTTAACTGTGTTTATTTGAATCAGTATTTAGGATGTAGCTAGGTAATAATACCAAGGATTGGTGTTATTACCCCGTTATAGTTATTGCGCTGTACATTTTAAATTACAAATTATCTCGAGAAGATATCCAAAATCTTCAACAACAGTTTGAAAGTCCATGAAATGTACTAAAAATTTATGTTATTAACAAAGTATTTCCGGATAAAAAAAATAGTCTTCACACCACAAAACGTATCTCGTAAATTTTAGATCAAGCGTTAATTTTAGTTGCTTGTAAAAAGAATAAAACTTAAAAAAAAAAAAAAAAAAAAAAAAAAAATGAATTTGAAGCTGTTTTTTTGCGAATTATATGACTCAAAACCCTTCTGCGCAGAGCACATGGGTGTCATTTACCAGATTATTTGATAATTATGCAAAATATTAGCACTTGGCGTTATTATCCCGCCTGGCCAGACCACCTAACTTCAGATTTCCCAATTGTCAACCGCGAACAACAACTATTTTCCAAATGGTTAATAAAAATAGAAATTCAATAAATATATCAGTGGTTAACTTAAACTTCCGAAACAAAGTAACATGTTTGCAAATAATTTTTTTTAATCTTTGGATAAAATGATTTCTTGCAATTTTTCTTAAATATGATTGCAAACGTGGAAAGAGTGTGAATGACTGTTGTATTTTCGGTCTTTTGAGTTACATGGTAGCAGATGCAGTTCATTTGTACTACATTTGTTTAAATTAAAAATTTACTCATTTAATTCAAAATACTTAACTTTCACTGAAAATATTTTAATTTAAATGCATATCTGACATACATTTTAAATGCATATATTACATGCATTTAAAATACAAACATTTGATATATTTAATTTAAAATACAATAAATAAGTGATAAAATACAAGAACATATACCATATCACTTAATTTCGATTTTTAAAGTATTGTTACTAATTTATACGCACGAAAAATGCAAAATGTTATTAGCTAGAAATAAAAAAATGGCACTTATGAGATTTTCGCCAAGATTACATAAAGGTACGAGTTTTTTTTTTTGGTATTTTCAAAATAAACAAAATTTATCTATCAAAATTTACTTCTAATTCTTGGATATTTTTTCACAAGTTCAGTTAGGTAATTAAAATAATCCATAGCTACATACGTAATTTTTTTAAAAATTATCTATAACTCTACCAAATTAATTGCATGTTCTTTAATATTTTCCTGATCATCATTATAACCTTTTAAGTTATAAAGTATCTATTGGTATTTACTTTTTGAACTTCATAATATGTAATCTAAATGTTGTTATACAGGGTGTATCTAAACTACTGGGCAAAACTTAAAGGGGTGATAATACACATCAAGACAAATAATAATAAATGAGAAACTAAGGGTCCCAAAAGTCTTCCGAAGGAGTTACACGCCATCAAAGTTAGGGTCGAAAATTTGAAATAATTATAAAAAACGGAAAAGTTGGTCGATTCGTTTGCGGTTTTCACAAAAACTATTCTTTATGTCAGTATTGTCTAGAAAATAAATTATAATGATAAATTTTAAAAAAATGCCGATAGAGGGCGCTTTAGACTTTGGAGTAACGAACAACTATTTTTTACCATTATTTTTTGCATCTCATTAAATTTTTTTAGAAGTTTAGGCATAAACTTAAATTTTGAGCTCAAAATCTGTGGTTAAGATGCGCAAACTGAACTGTGTTCAATGGGAGTAGGTAGGTTCAAATTTAAATGATTATAAAAAACAGAGTAATTGATAAACTGATTTGCGGTTTTCACTAAAACTATTCTTTTATATCAGTATTGTATTAAAAATAAATTATAAACATAATATTTCAAAAACTGCAGATAGAGGGCGCTTTAGACTTTGGAGTAACGTACAACTATTTTTTACCGTTATTTTTTGCATCTCATTAAATCTTTTTAGAAGATTAGACATAAACTTAAATATTGAGCTGAAAATCTGAATCGTTGAGAGCGGTTAGACAGCGCAAACTGAACTGTGTTCAATGGGGGTGGGGAGGTTCAAATTTCAAATGATTATAAAAAACGGAAAATTATTCGATTCGTTTTCGATTTTCTCTAAAACCATTCTTTATGTCAGTATTTCCTTGAAAATAAATTTTAAAGATAAATTAAAAAAAAAAACCGTTAGAGAGCGCCTTAAACTTTCGAGTAACAAACAACAATTTTTAACTGTTATTTTTTGTATCTAATTAAACGCTTGCAAAAGCTTAGACTTAAATTTTGAGCTCAAATTGTGAATCGTTGGGAGGGCTGAAGAAGCGCAATCTGAACTGTCTTCAGGAGTTGACATGTTACCCTGCCCACCTTACGAACACAGTTCAATTTTTCGGTACTTAAATACTCACAACGATTCAGATTTTAAGCTCAAAATTTAAGTCTAAGCTTTTAAATCATTTATTTAGATAAAAAGGAAAAAAAAAAGTAACGCGTAAAAATAGTTGTTGGTTACTCTAAAGTTTAAGGCACCCTCTAACGGAATGTTTTGAAATTTATCTTTAAAATTTATTTTCAAGGAAATACTGACCTAAAGAATTATTTTACAGAAAACCTCAAACGAATCGACCAATTTTTCCGTTTTTTATAATCGTTTGAAATTTGAACCCCATTGAACACAGTTCAGTTTGCGCAACTTAACCGCTCTCAACGATTCAGATTTTCAGCTCAAAATTTAAGTTTATGTCTAAGCTTCTAAAAAAAATTAATGAGATGCAAAAAATAACTGTAAAAAATAGATGTAAGGTACTCCAAAGTCTAAAGCGCCCTCTATCGACATTTTTTGAAATTTATCTGTAAATTTTTTTTCAAGACAATACTGACATAAAGAATAATTTTAGTGAAAACCGCAAATCAATTGACCAATTTTTCTGTTTTTTATAATCATTTGAAATTTGAACCTACCCACTCCCATTGAACACAAGTCAGTTTGCGGTAATTAACCACAGATTTTGAGCTTAAAATTTAAGTTTATGTCTAAACTTCTAAAAAAATTTAATGTGATGCAAAAAATATCGGTAAAAAAGAGTTGTTCGTTACCCCAAAGTCTAAAGAGCCCTCTATCGGCATTTTTTGAAATTTATCTTTATAATTTATTTTCAAGACAATACTGATATAAAGAATAGTTTTCGTGAAAACCGCAAACGAATCAACCAATTTTTCCGTTTTTTATATTCATTTCAAATTTTGGACCCTAAACTTTGATGGCACCTATCTCCATCGGAAGACGTTTGGGACCCTTAGTTTCCCATTTAATATTATTTGACTTGATGTGTACTATCACCCCTTAAAATTTTGCCCAGTAGTTTAGATACACCCTGTATAAATCATATAAGCAATACTTGTAATATACTTGTCTTCATATAAGCAAACTTGACAGTATAATTTTTTAATTTAGAAGTTACTTGCCGCTAGTACTGAGAAACAAACGTTTGTTCTATAAGCCTCCGTTTTCAGCTAATCCCTTTGGGAAAATGTCCGCTTTAATTGAGAAGTAATCCATAAGCAATCGTCTGGCAAATTCCCTCTCTGATCTCAGTAATTCGATCTACTAGAAATTTCAGGCATATCTTGCTTATAACAAAAGAGTACTGTGGCATTTTCTGTGTACTTTTTGGATTACAATCAGAAAACGATCTTTATTTGCTGAAAACGGATCCTTTGATATATTTATGTATCTTATGATTTTTTAGAATTATTACTTACCCATTATACGTAATGTAGCGTAAGTCTTGTCAGTAGTTTTGAAAATAGAAAAAAACAATTAGATGAATTTACAAATTTCAGCTACTGTAGATTCCGAAAAACATATTTTTAGAAAAAAAAAATTGCCGTCTATATGTCTGTCTGTAAACGCTCTAACTCCCAAACAAATTGAGAGAGAGACTTAAAGCTTTTATACAATTAATATGTAAGAATGGTACGAAGCCTATTTAATATCAGTAACCTTGATTGTCCGGAACTATTTTTTTCGAGCTCTCGAAAAATTCGTTCTAAAGAAAGGTACATAAAAATTTCAATTTTTTTTTTTTTTTTTTTTTTTTAAAGGAATTAATGTAAACGGTAATAAAATAACACAAATTTTGCATAAAGAACGAATTCGGTCGAATTATTAGTTGCCAAGATATTTGCAATCATGTTTTCCACATTGTTCAATTTTTCATGACCCTGTATTTCATTCAAATTTCAATTCAAAGATATATTTTAATTGGAAATGAGACGTTTATTCCGACGCAGTAAACTCTTAGTTAATATTATTATTATTTTGGGAGCTATAAGGATGTTTCTTTTACCGCAATTCGGTACTACTTGAGTAGTTTGGCATTTTATATAATTTGTCGAAATGGGTTCATCAGCAATTCATTAATAGAGCATTACTATGTATATTAAAATATTAAAATATACGTAAAAATTTTGTTTTGGAATTACAATGCCTTTTACAAATAATTTACGCATGTTTTATTTTCATATGTTATAGTATGAATATCCATGATGGGTAACTATTAGTGTGGCTCCCAACGACTAGTTATTTCATGAATGGTTTCTTTGCGTCATTGTATCCAAACTAATTGAAATGTATGTAAATGAATAATACGATGCAAAGAAACCACTTGCCTAAATTTTACTTGGCGACATGGCGCAAAGGCAAAGGATAAACTACTTTATCCAGATAACTACATTTCGATGCACAATAAAAAAAAAATAAAAATTAGTATTAGAGTATTTCCATTTTAAAAAAGAAATTAAAGTTTTTTTCGACAATGATGGTTCATAAACAAGATCTTTGATGCCACAAAAAAGAAGTAATGAAAGATCTCTGAATCTTGTCTATGTTATATTTATTTTTTAATTTAAAATATATCACATTCTAGGAAAATGTTGTAATCTTTTGAGAGATAAAATAAACAAAATTTGTTTATAAAAATATACTCCTAATTCTTGGATATTTTTTCAGAAGTTCAGATAAGTAATTAAAACAATCCATGGCTGCACAAATAATTTTTTTAATTATTTATAATTGTATCAATAGAATTACACGTTCTCACCTTTTAAATTATAAAGAAACTATAGCAATTTATTTTTTGAATTTCATAATTTGAAATCTAAATGTTGTTATATATCTTCATATAAGCATAGTGGACACTATAACTCTTTCCAATAGGGCTTATTGGCCGCTAGCATTGGGAAGCAAACATTTGTGCTATAAACTGTCGTCTTCTACTAATCCCTTTGGGAAAATGTCCGCTGAAATTGTCAAGTAATCCATCAGCTATCACCTGGCAAACTCTCTCTCTGATCTCGGTAATCCGGTCTACTAGAAATTTTAGTCATTCCCTTAAATAACATAAGAGTACGGTGACATTTTCTGTGTATTTTTTGGATTACGAACAGAACATGATCCTTATTCGCAGAAAACGGATTGTTTGAGGTCTTTATGTGTCTTAATTATTTTTATTTAAATTATTATTTGTTTAAAAAGTTCCTTTGCGTCATCGTATCTAAACATGTATGCAAAGTGACATGTATGCAAAATATGATGCAAAGAAACCACTTGCATAAATTTTACTTACCATTCCGGTTGTCGTGGTGTAGCACAAAGGATAAATTAATTTATTGAAAACTAGTTGGATGTGTCAATCCCAAATCTTTCTTCTATCTCATAAGTACATTTTAATATTAAAAAAAAAGAAAAAAAAAGTGGTGACCCCCAAAGTTACCCATTATCGAATTTCCTCGAACATGCCTAATGAGATTCTAGTATCCGAAAAGCCTAAAACGCAAAATTTAATTAATATTCTGAAAAAAATGAGCTTAGTAGTGTCTCATGTTCAGTAATTTATACTAAAACCTAATAAGCATCTATTTATGTCAAGACCTAACAGAATCTGAAATTTGATGGAGTTTCGTCCAATAGTTCTTGAGATATAGTTATTACAAAAAAATTGCAAAACGTAGCACAGCAACACCATATCTTGGACAATTTATGTCAAAACATAAAAAAGCGTCTAATTATGTTATGGTGTAAAAGAATCTGAAGTTTGATGAAATTCTGTGCATTAGTTCTTGAGATATAGCTAGTTTTTAAAAAAAGTGTAAAATATAGCACAGCAGTGCCATCAGTTGAAGGATTTATAACAAAACGTAATCATCGTGTAATTATGTTATATGTCATTTTGTAACAAAATCTGAAGTTTGATGAAATTCTGTGCGTTGGTTGTTGAGATATAGCTATCGGAAAAATCGTGCAAAATGCAGCATAGCTGCACCACCTGTTGCAAGGTTAATACCAAAATGTAATCAGCGTCTAATTATGTTATATATTCTAGTGTAAAAGAATCTAAAATTTGACGAAGTTTTCTGCATTAGTTCTTGAGATATAGCTATCGCAAAAATCGTGCAAAATGTAGCATAGCAGCGCCAGCTATAGTGCAGTTCACACCAAAACATTATCAGCGGCTATGTATCTCAAGGTATCGCGGAATCTGAAGTTTGGTGAAATTCTGTGCATTAGTTCTTGAGATATAGCTATCATGAAAATCATGAAAAACGTGGCATAGCAGCGCCACCTGCTGGCCAATTTACACCAAAACTTAATCAGCGTCTATGTATATCAAGGGGTCACAGAATCTGAAGTTTGGTAAAATTCTGTGCATTAGTTCTTGAGATATAGCAATCTTGACAATCATGAAAAACGTACTATAGCAGCGCCACCTGCAGGCCAATTTTCACCAAAAACCAATAGGCACTAACTCATATCATGGTCTAACTGAATATAAAATTTTATTAAATTTCGAGCATTAGTTCTTGAGATAGAGCGCCCACAAATTTTTTGTCACATACAGACAGACAGACAGACAGACAGACATTTTCTAAAAATAGTCAAAACGTGTTCAGGACCTTCTAAAACATATAAATCCGTCGAAAACCGGAACTCGAAAATTTTCATGAATCCAATACTTTCTTCTTGTAAAGAGAGAAGAAAGTAAAAATACATTTCGATGCACAATCTAAAATAAAAATATGCATTAAAGTTTTTCTATTTAAATAAAAAATTAAAGAATTTTTTGACAATAATGGTTCTTTCATGCCATAAAGTAGAAGTAACAAAGGTCCCGGAATCCTTTTTTTTAATGTAATTTTCATTTTTAATTTTAAATATAATATTCTAAGGGAAATGCTGTTATCTGCTGAGAAATAACAAATAGAGATCGGAATGATTTATTTAATTTTCATACATTATTTATTAAAATATGTGTAATAGTTTCAAAAATACGAATTTTTAAATCCCCGTCATTGCTTTATTCTAAACTTGTATCTCTGTATAGAAAAAAAAAATGCTGTCATCCTAAATGAAATTTATTAGACCTTTTTCAGCTAATATTTTGAAAACTTTTGAATATAAAAATATAAAAATTGGTAGTTTATAGAAAAAATGTTCTATAAACACACTGAAACAGACAATTTTTAAAACGGAGAGATGTTTTAAGAGCCATATAATTATAGGCAGTGAAAAGAGTTTTAGTCAAAATTCTTTAAAGGAACAAAAACTTATGTACTGTAATCTAACCATTTCTTGGAGGGGAATACTTGACAAGGTTGTGGTGTGCAGTGTTTTTTTATTTGAGTAAAAATGGCCGGATTTTTAATTTTTTTTATTCAAATTTTCTTTTTTTTTTCTATAATTATTTCAAATTTAGAAAATATTATTTATTTAAGTTGTTTTTAAATTATAAAACACCACAATAGTAACGTTTCTATTCAGTAGAAAATAAGTAGAGTCTTTATACGTGGCTATTAAAAAAAAAAAAAAAAAAACTTTAGAATAATAATTAAATGATCCCATGTTAAAAGCAGGGAATGAGGTGAATTACATCATAAAAATGTATGCTAATGAGAGTATTATTAAAAAAAGGAAACCATAAAATATTTAAACTATTTCACGTGAAATTTAATTTAGAGAATTTAACACTTTTTCATAATTTGGCAACCCAATTATTTTCAAATGCTTGTGATCCTAAAAAAAACCGGTCACACGATTAGAACTTTAGATTAGGTCACATGGTTAGAGGGCGCATACCTACATGTATTATTCATTTTTTTCTGCACGCAAAAAAATAAACTTAAGAAAGAAATATCAATAAATATAACGGGAAAAGTCCGAAAGAGATGTGTCTTTTCTTTATAATTATTAATCCTTTCGGGTCTAAATATTTCCCCCATTTTGAGAAAAAATTGATTTTATATTAATAATGTTTATCGTAGATATCGAAATTGACTTGCCAATATTTAAAGATATTTCAGAAATTTAAATATATCTACTTGTTTGACATCCAAAGAAAGTACATTTTTTTATATACTCACTTCCAAGCGAAAAATCCCCTCTCTAATAATAGTCCTATGGGAGGTCTTTTTTTTCAATATCTTGTTTCATTTAAATGTTTTGAAATGATTATTTTTGCATTGACAGCCGAGGATAGTCTCTACAAATACCATTTTCAACTTTTTCGATTTCGTTTGCAATTTTTTTTTTTTTTTTTTTTTTTTTTTTTTTTTTTTTTTTTAGGAAGTAAAAATATCCAAATAATGAAAAAAACTGCAACAAAGATCGAAAAGGTAAAAAACAATCTTCGCAGCAAACGATCTCAGCAATTAAACAAAAATCAATATTCAATAATGAAATATATGAGTCATTTTCAAAAAACTTGTACATTCTATGTACTTTAAGAATTTTTATTAAATAAAATAAAGTTTCAAAATAAAAAATTAAGCATCCACATTACTTTCCTGAGCGTTGAGAGTAAATATGGGCAAAATATTGTCAGAAATTAAAGCTAATATTAGTGTAGGTATGATTTCAGTTTTTCAAATATAGCTAAAGAGCCATGTCCCCTCTTCCCTTTTTACTTTTTGAACTGCAGTAAAATCATAAATCAAGAGTCAAAAATGTATTTTTTTTAGTTGTGACAATTGTTGTATGCCTTATCTGTAGCATAGACAGTATGATTTTTAAAACTTTTTTTTTTTTTTTTTTTTTTTTTTTTTTTTTATAAAAATGGAACAATTTTCTTTTGTTACACCCAGATATTTTCCCCTCTGTTACTCCCTCTCTGTTACCATATTTTTGTAAGAAATTATTACTACTAAGGTGACAACACAAGTTTCTGCAGTTCTTCGAACAGTCTATTTTTAGATGAGCCCACCATTTTTTGAATTATTAAGTTATTTTCACCGTGGTGTTGAAGTAAAGCATTTACAAGATAAGGATATTTTATTCAGTTTCCCCTCTGTTACCAGCTTATTTATATGAAATTTATTTTTTTGATACTTTTATAAAATTTTAACCAAAAGATCAAATGGTGCTTTCTAAATAAATAGGCTTAGTTTTTCTTATTTTTAATTCACTTTGTGCTGCTAAAATTATTTATAGTTATTTTCTCCTCTGTTACTATGCTTATGATAACAATAAAAATAATCATAACAAAACAACAGTTAGCATTTTCTGAAAGTAGCAATTATGTAATTAAAGAAAATGTGATATATACTGTTTTAGATGTCTTATTTTTTTTTTTTTTTTTTTTTTTTTTTTTTTTTTGAAAAAAAAATTTTGACTGTTGGTAGCAGAGGGGGAATATTTTACAGTTGCAAGTTCATACTTTATTTTTTATTTGATGTTCGAAATCAAAAAGTGAACTGCTGTTTTCAGTTTTCTGTACAAGAAATGTTTTAGTATCATCTAATATTTTTATAAGTTGTATTTAGAATTTTTTTTTTTATTTGTGAAAAATTCCCCAAATGTACAAGTTTTTTGAAAATGACCCATATATTGAGATAGTTAAAAAATGATTATTGTACTTATGCACGATTAATGTTTTAGTAACAGGGACACTAAAAAAAATCTATTGAATAATACCAGTGTTGGGTATGAACGCGCTCACTGAACGAAAACTCACAAGTTTCGCTCATTATTTGTGAACTTTGAACTGAACTTCGCTCACTATTTTATAAACGAGTTTGAACTGAACGGAAACTCAAAAAATAGACGAGTTTGAACGAAATTTATATTCAAATTTGCGTTCAATTTTTTCATAATTTATTAAAAAATTTTCCGGACCTTAGTACACTTTTTCCCTTTTTCAAATGCCATTTAGAGGCCTACACGAGCCTCAGGACGGGTTAAGTCTGGATATCACTTTTCTGGGTAGTATCCTAGTCTTACTTCTTCTGCAGACTCGGGTCGCCCGAACCGGACCTGGGCTGTATATAATTTTGCCGAAAATAGATATATACAGTAAACTCTCTGTACAAGGTGGACTGTGTAATGCGGAAATATGTCTAAATCGGAAAGATTTTAAAGAAATCTGAAAGATTTTAAAAGAAAGCATAAACATCGCAGCCTATGGCACTTCTGCATAAATGGAGATTATAAACAGACTAAGGTAAGTTTTTTTTGGCCAGAACTCTGCCGTAAGGGTAAATATCAATGTCCTGTAGAAATGTACTCGGGTCGGGCCGGGTTCGGTGCGAAATTTAAACTTTTTTTCTTGGCCGGGCCATGCTCGGACCTTGTTTTTAGCTATTATATTAGGCCGGGTCGGGCCTTGTTTTTAGCTATTATATCGGGCCGGGCCTTGTTTTTAGCAATTATATCGGGCCGGGTCGAGCCTTGATTTTAGCTATTATATCGGGCCGGGCCGGGTTGGGCCGTTTAATTTTCTCTATTGCCTAGTATACTACATACTAAATTTTCTCTACGAGCCGGGCTGGGCTCGGGCCGAAATTTTTATTTTAATATCGGGCCAGACATTTTTTTTCTATGGATCGGGCCTGGAAATTTCTGTCCGTGTATACCTCTATCTTACATATTGAATAATCAAATGATCAGTTCACAAAATTTTGTAAATTTGGACAATAATATCCAAACATTAAAAATAAATAAATAAATAAATAAATAAATAAATAAATAAAAAGTGAACTTTTTAGTGAACTTCGTTCACTTTTACAAATCAGTTTGATTTGAACGAGTTCGTTTGAAAATTTTTGAATTTGAACGTGAACTTAAATCACTTTTCAGAAATTGAACGTGAGTTTGAGTTAGTTCGTTTATTTTGTGAACGTGCCTTACACTGAATAATACTATATGGGAAAAAATCGTTCGGACAGTATTTTAATGACTTTACTCCTTTTCAAATGCATAAAAACTGATATAAATTACTGAATTTTATTAAGATCACGTTAAAACACATTATTTATAGCATATTTTGTTAATTTACAGGTTCACACATAAAAAATAGCTTAAAGTACTGTCTTTGCGTAATAATTGATGGTGAGTGAGTTTTAAATTTCGGTATTCGCTTTTAAATGCAATCAGTGTTTTGCATATTACTCTTTATATATAAATTTTATATCTCATTTACAGGGCTGTTTAAAAGTATTCGCATACCATTCTCCTTATTAGGGAAAATTGCCAAAGAGGATTTTTCCAAAATATATTTATTATTTAAATCAACTAAATTTTCAAATGCATGTGTTGTTAATAGATACAGAAC
This sequence comes from Maratus speculifer, assembly GCA_964019185.1. Classification (NCBI taxonomy): domain Eukaryota; kingdom Metazoa; phylum Arthropoda; class Arachnida; order Araneae; family Salticidae; genus Maratus; species Maratus speculifer. Next base: position 270,733,284 of record OZ025300.1, read on the forward strand.
TTTATATCATATACAGGTCTACTAAAACATTCGGATTTTTTTTCAGTTGTAGATATTGTAGATGGGAACAGCTGAAATTCGGTTTAGAAATGCGTTATACATTTACATATGGCGAAATGGGACGTAATATTTTAATATTTTAAACGGTGCAGTTTTGTTAGATTATGCTAAATGTGTTGGAAAGCACTTCATAGACAATGCGTGACATATGATTTTTTTTTCGTTCTTGTTTAATAAGAAATACTGTCTGCTCTTCCCCGTGCATGAGAGGTGCAAGCAGGATTTTTCCAAAATATATTTATTATTTAAATCAACTAAATTTTCAAATGCATGTGTTGTTAATAGATACAGAACTTTATATCATATACAGGTCTACTAAAACATTCGGATTTTTTTTCAGTTGTAGATATTGTAGATGGGAACAGCTGAAATTCGGTTTTGAAATGCGTTATACATTTACATATGGCGAAATGGGACGTAATATTTTAATATTTTAAACGGTGCAGTTTTGTTAGATTATGCTAAATGTGTTGGAAAGCACTTCATAGACAATGCGTGACATATGATTTTTTTTCGTTCTTGTTTAATAAGAAATACTGTCTGCTCTTCCCCGTGCATGAGAGGTGCAAGCAGACATCATCAATGTTGAATGCAATATGTATAACAAAAAGCTATTACTAAAAAATTTTAAACAACTGATTCTTTTGAAAGTTTAAACAAAGGAAATTTTTTTAACATCTTAATTACTGTTATTATCAAGAAAATATATTATCTATTTTTTTATTTTTCTCATTTACAAGTAGTATATCATTTTGCATTTCTAGCACAACGTCTTTTAAATTTTCTTTACATATGCATTCGTAACTAATGATGGTCATACTTTACCCCTTATTGCATTACTTTTTCCTCCAGCCATGACATTTATTTCACTAAAGATTTCGGTATTTGGATACCTACAATAACTTAATGCCATAATAAATTCGATTTATTGTCCCTGTTTAATCCCGCTCTATTTTAATTTTGTGCATAATATCTTGGAAGCTTTCTTCGTTCTCAGAGAAATATTAAATAAAAAATATGCTCTGCTGCAATTTTGATCAGTGTGTTTAATATCCGAGAAAAATGTTTCATCGAAATCTGATCTGTGCGATTAATATTCAGTTAATTTGAATTCAGAAGTGGCAGTCAATAGCACCAAAAGCGAAAGATAATTAGTGTAGCGTCCTATTTCAAAAACATATTATCGCAGAGTAAGATAAGAAGAGCTCTAATTACACATTCATCATAATTTTACAGTTTATTTAAAATTATTGACCCATTCATTTCGTTTAGAGCATGCAACTCTTATAAATTAGTAACTCTTGAGTATGAATTCTTTTACTTGGAATTGCATAAAATGAATCAAATGTCTCGCACCGTTAATAATTTAAAAAAAATCTCGACTATGGAAAAAAAGAAAAATGTAATATTTAATTGTTCGTTAACTGCGTTGAATGTGATTACGATAAGTTACGAAATTCATTCATTAAAATTTAACTGTTGAGGCAAATTGTTCGTATTATCCCATTATTTCAAGTAGCTTAGACTGACTATAGAAGAAAAAAATGGAAATATGTTTAAAGAAATTTTTATCTGCTGCACTTGAATTTGTTCGCTAGGAATTATTATAAATTAAGCAAAATTTCCAGCATTCCATAACAAAAAAAGAAGCACTTTGATAATACAAAAGGAATAAAAAACTATATTTATCACCTTTCTAATGCGTGGGATATGATAAACGACCAATTACAATATTCCTTGCTAATCAAAATTTAGCTGGCTAAACCGTTTCAATTAACTATTGAAAAAGAATACGAAATTATATTTAAATAAATACCCAAGTTGAAAGGATACAATTGGCATTTTAGCATTTAACAGATAAAATTTTTTTTAAATCTGATTCATAGTTCTGAACAAGTTTACAAGAACACAGGAGAACTTACAAAAATTTTTAAAAATTTATTGATGAAATTTTATGGCGTTATCTTATACAAAACTTCATACCAATGTGCTACCCTTTTACAGAGTGAGATTTCACGCAAAAAGTCAATCGAGTTTTTTAAACGGACAGCAATGTATAGTATTACTCGAATTTCCACCAGAATCTCATTATCAAATATGTTCGGGGTGTAAGCTGAGGCGATCGCTAATTTCATCGACCCTTCAATCCACTAACCGTTTTTTAGTGTCTTTAATTAATTTACTTTTTCCTTTAAATTTGTCCGGTTTCAATTTTTTTCCCTTTTCAATTTAGAGTCTAAGGCACTGAAATCGTAGGTAAAGAAATGTGACTCTATTCGACAGCGCTTATGCACAAGAGAGTCTTACTTTTCGGGACATACACTGTAAAAAAAAGGGTCGATCTGCTAAAAAATTTTTAGTGATCCTTGTGATTACTAAACAATTTTTACTAAGCTTACTAGGTTACAAGGAATCTGTAAGAATGACTAGAAAAAAGCTAGCAACGAATTGAGTTAATAGTTTTACAATTTTAATAGCTATTACTAAAACTCACTTGGTGTGGCCCTGATAGCCTAGTGGTCATACACTGCTAAAACTAAAGGTTGCATGTGGCACTTTTATGAGTGAAATTCTTTTCCCGTCAGCGACACCCCTAAAGGAGCCCTAGGACACCCGATGGCACCTCATAGGGTGCCATGTGGGTGCCTTGGGGTGTCATGTGGTGCCATGGGGGGGGCTTAGGGCACCTCTAGGGGTGCAATTCCGGCTCCTTTAGGGGTGTCGCTGACGGAACAAGCATTCCCCAACCCTAAAAGTGTCATTTGCAACCTTTAGTTTTAACAATGTAGCACCGAACGCCTGGCTGAAATACCCGCGCTCGATGCTGGACGCCACCAAATATGCACCGAATGTATGCAATGTAAGTACGCATTAAATAAAGGGATTATGAAAATCCTGTCGTAGCAGTTACCATGGGTATCTCTGGACCTTTAGATACATGTCAAAATAGAGCAGGTAGCAATGTTTGGTGTTGACATCTATTGTGGTTTTGCCGAAAATCTTCCGCTTCAGAAGTCTAAATATAATTTTTAATTAACTAAAAATAATTTTGGAGCTATTACTAAAATTTGCTTGGTGGCTCTGTCTAAAAAGTTTTAAGTTAGTTATATAAAAAATTCTTTTGTTCAGTTTACAAAAAAAAAAAAAAAAAAAAAAATGTTTGTTTTACTTGCAAAAAAAAAAAAAAAAAAAAAAAAAAAAAAAAAAAAAATGCTTGTAATGGTTATTAAAAAATTCTGTGGAATACAAATTTATTAAAAATTTTTTAGTAACCTCTTGAATTTTTTTTACAGTGTAGATAGGGGTCGCCGACGATGAGGGGCCGCTCAACGCTGCGGATGAAAGTTGTTAAGTAAAATTAACTATTAACATATATAGTTGATTATTTTAATCGCCTTTTAAATATTACCTGGGCATTATAAAGTTCATATTATATATTTTGTGTATAAGGAAAGGCGAAAATTTCATTCCGTCACATATTTTATATTTATTTACCGAATATTGTTACATTAAGATTTCGAGCCTGTCGAAATAAAATTGCTAGAGTTTATCACAAAAATTTCTCTCCTCTGCGATTTTTTTCCTCTTATAAAACACCTATCATAAAACAGAAGACGCATCTAGCGGAAGAAATTTGAAGGAAGAGATATGACTACCATCTCAGGCGTTAGGCCGAATTTCAGCTCCGCAGTTCCCATTCCTTTGAGACTTGCCATCCTATTTTAAAAGCACTCTTTTTTCAGTCCATCAATAAACTAGCCACTCTTTATGCCGTAAGTAAAAAAAAAGGCGATCTGCTTCCTTTGTACACACTCATTACCTCCTGTAATAGAATTTTCTTCAAGCGGGTGCTTTTGGAAGATTGTTCTAATCGTTAAAACAGATAAATGAATTAAAAAAATCATTTTTTTTCTGATATAGATTTTTAAAATTCAAGTATATTTCATTTTGCAATTCTTGGATAAAATGAATCTATATGACATTTTAATGAGTTTGAGTTTTATTTAGTTTCAGTTCTTGTTTTTGTAGAGTTTTATTCATTTACTTGGAGTTTTATTTATTTAGTCAGAAATTCGGGTATTTCAAATTGATAATTCGCAAAGGAAAAACGATAAAAAAAAATCCAATTTCAACCGAAAGTATGGGAAAGTTACCACACATGCTTTATGTTTTTTTGAAACGCTCATTACCTTTCATAATAGAATTTTCTTCCAGAATGAGCTTTGACGAGATAATTTGAATCATCAAAACTGGTCGCTGAATCTTCCTTTATTTCATGCAATATATGTGTTTCATGTTTTATGCATTCATATAGATTAATTTCCTCATTTTTAGATTAAATAAAATATTTTAAAATTTGTGTGTTATTTAATATACCGTGTAGTTGAAAAACACATTTAAAAATTAATAATTCGTAAATCAATAAAGATAAAATATATACTGTTTGAACCGAAAAGGAATAAAGGTACCAAACAATGTTTTTCTTCTTACATGCCTATTACCTTCTACAATAGAATTTATTCATGAAGAATTTGAAAGATAATTTTAATTGTCAAAACATGTCGATAAATCTCTCTTTTTTCCTCTTTTTTTTGCTTTTTTTCTTTTTCTTTAACGAAGAAATCGATTTGTTCCATGCATATGTGTTAAAATAATTATAATGTTGTTATTTCATATTAAATGATTTTCATTTTTTTTAAAATATTTAAAAACTGACAGTTATAATGATTTTTAACAAAACATTTGTAATACATGTAACAACAAAATATTACATTATATTAAGATTAATAGCGATTTCATCATGTCAAAAATAAGCTGCTGGAATTTATCACATAAAATTCTCTTCTCTTCGATTTTTTTTTTTTTTTTTTTTTTTTTTTTTTTTTTTTTATGAAACATCTATTATGAAGCGGAAAACAGATCTAGATGAAGAAAATTAAAAGAAGAAATATGGCTTCCGTCTCAGCCTGTAGGTCAAATTTCAGCTCAGACGATTTGCATCCATTTGAAACTTGCCATCCTATTTGAAGCACTCTTTTTCACTCTATCGGTATATTAGCCACTCGATAAGCCGCAAGAAGAAAGGCGATCTGTTTTGCTTCGTACCCGTTTATTACCTTCTCTAATAGAATTTCCTAGAGTGTTTTTGAAAGATTGTTTTAATCCTCTAAACAATACGGTATTTCTTTTTTTCCATGAAATGGATTTGTTTTATGAGCTATGTGTTTCAGTATGTTTAATTTTGGCGTTTTTAGATTAAATGATTTATTACATGTTTTATTAAATATTTAAAAACGGACAGATAGTTATCAATATAACAAATAACAAAACAAAACAAAACAAAACAAAACAAAACAAAAAAAAAAAAAAAAAAACAGCAATGCCGTAACTAACAAATATTGTATCATATTAAGATTTTTAACAATTTCAACGTGTCAAAATAAATTGCTGGAGAAAAATCTCTCCTCTTCGAATTCTTTCCGATTTATTCAAAATCTACCATAAAAAGAAAACACACCTAGAAAAAGAATTACAGGTTCCGTCACAGGTGCTAGGTCAAATTTCATCTCAGATGATTCGCAGCTCTTTGAGACTTACCATCCTATTTGAAGCATTCCATTTCATTCTATCAATAAACTATCCACTCGGTATGCCAGAAAAAAACAAGTTGGAAATTGCACGTGAAGCGTAGCAAATGATTCGTACGATAACGAAGTTTTAAAAATATTACTCTTATATATCAATCTCATAAAATTGCAAATAGTGAATTACAATTAAAACGCTCATCAAACAATGTTCTCCCTATACCATTTTGTAATGGAATATTTTTGTGTGGCTTTGTAAATCAATAACAAATGTTCTGTGCATCACAAGTTATCTAAAATGTATATCATAATATGTACTTTATAGTTGCATATAAATTTTATTAATTTCGAATGAGTGAAACATTATTAAAGTGCATTTGAAACATTTTTCCCCATTGACCGTAATGTAATGGAATACTTTTGATCGTCCCTGTAATTGATCTATGCATCCGATTTTCAAAAAAATTGAAATAACTCGACAAAATTATGTAATAATTATGTATTTTAAATTTCAAACGATTAAAATGCATTTGGAACTTTTTTCCCCATTGACCGTAATGTAATGGAATACTTTTGATTGTCCCTGTAATTGATCTATCCATACGATTTTCAAAAAATTTGAAATGACTCGACAAAATTATGCAATAAATATACGTTTTAAATTTCAAACGATTAAAATGCATTTGAAACTTTTTTCCCCATTGACCGTAATGTAACGGAATCCTTTTGATTGTCCCTGTAATTGATCTATCCATACGATTTTCATAAAATTTGAAATGACTCGACAAAATTATGCAATAAATATACGTTTTAAATTTCAAACGATTAAAATGCATTTGAAACTTTTTTCCCCATTGACCGTAATGTAATGAAATACTTTTGATTGCCCCTGTAATTGATCTATGCATCCGATTTTCATAAAATTTGAAATGACTCGACAAATTTGTGTAATAATTATGAATTTTAAATTTCAAACGATTCGGTTGGGTAGTTTTTGCGTTGTTATATGCGGACAGACAGACGGACAGACAGACGGACGGACTGAGCGAAAACAATAGGTGCTACGTATTTACATAATTACGAACACACCTAAAAAAGGCGATCAGTTTTCTTTCTTACACACTCATTACCTTCCATAATGGAATTTTCCTTTTGGGAGATTGTTTGAATAATCAAAACAGGACGGTGAATCACTTTTTTTTTTTTTTTTTTTTTTTTTTTTTTTTTTTTTTTTTAACCGACTTCAAGGAATAGGTTTTGATTTCGACCTGTATTTATTTCTTTTTCATTCATAACCTCCCTAAATATGAACCGATTTTGAGAACTATTTTTTTTGTTTGGAAGTGTAAAATGCCCGTGTGGTCCCATTTTGATTTCATTAAATTCTGATGATTAGAATTTTTATTAATAAAAAAATGTGTGTTTGATAAAAAAAAAATAAAATAATGATTTGTCGCAAATAATCTTTTATTTTTGCAACCGTTTTCAAATCACAAGCATGTTACAACTATGCATTCAAATGCGTTAGCGCCAAGTTGTCGCCAAGCTTTTTTAAAGTCGGTTAGTAATTTTTTTTTTTTTTTTTGAAAGCATAGTTATTTCTAATGGAAACAATTAATTAATTTTTTTTGTTTTGTTTTATGAACAATAATGAAGTGCGTTTAATTTTCGTAATTAATCGTAAATTTAATGGCACATTTTCAAGTTAATATTTTGTTTATACACTAGATGATTCAGGAACATTTTTCAAAAGTGCATTCGTACTATAACTAGATTTTAAAAAATTCAGATTTTGTGAAATAGCTGTTGTATTCTAATGCAAAAAATACGAATGTATTTTTTTTATTAAATTCTCTACTAAGAAAATGATACACTGTTAAAACTACAGGTGACACATTGCACCTTTTAGGGGTGAAAGGCTTGTCTCACTGGTGACACCCCTAGGGGAGCCAGAATGGCACCTGTAATTAGGTGAAAAGATAGCACCCGTAATCCAGAGAGCCAAATAATAAAAAGTAATTATAAAAACGCCTTTGGCTAGCGAAGGATTAGAACTCACAACGGCTGATTGCAAGCTCAACGCTCTAACTGTTCGAGCATTGACCTCATCTTCAAAGTCTCCTTGAAATGTTCAAATGACCTAAAATTCAAAAATTGCTTTATATAAAAAGATCGTCAAAAGTTAGCCATCCGAAGTTCTAAACAAAACTGGGATAGCGCGTGCACGGTGATAGTCTTCGCAGGGAGAAATTACTGTTTTGATCCACAATGACGGCGAATTAAAGGGGAAGAACACACGTCTCAGAGCATAAGCAAATGGCTTAGATAATTGTTATTAAACTGTAATTATTGTTAATTATTGCTATAATTTGTAATCATTTTTAGTTAAATTAAAACTTTTAATTCATTATTTCTGTAAATTCCTATTTTTATATATTAATTACTTTTATGTATCTTTTAAACCAATTTGTTCATTTATCAATACTTTATTAATTATTAATAAATAACCTATTACGTTTTGCTTTTTTAATTTTATTAATTTTATTAATTAAGACATGAATTTAACTTGTTTAAATTAACTAAATAGTAAGTTTCTGAATTAATACGCTAAAGTCTCTAAATAGGATACATTTCTTGATCATATATTTTTTCTGATATTTAGAGGTAAAAGTATTCATGCAAGGAAAAAATAAGAAGTTCTTAACGTAAATTTGTTCATAAGTACCCGTTTAAAACTTTATTATGAAAATTATCGAAATCGAGTCCTGATGCATCTTAACATACTTACAAAATTCTATTTAAAAATAAATAAATAAAATAAACAAAAATGTCGCGACGAAACTAGATGTTTTTATCACAGACATAACACAAACTCAAAGAGCAATTCACTTTGAAATGGTATATTTGGATTTAAAATATATAAATACTGAGCCACACCTCCCCGGCCTCCCCAAAAACATACCAATACGTGGTTTATTTGAAAGATTTTCTGTTTAAAAAATATACATTCTTATAAAATCAGTTAAAAATTATAAATTCACGCAAATTTAAAGTTTAATTTCCGTTATTACCAATTACCTACCCAGTTTAATTCATATATGTGTTGAGGATAAGAAAATGTTAGCTAAATAGAAGCATCAAATTAAATGTCATAACTGAAGTTTTAGCCTACACTGTAAAAAAATTGACCCTTTTGCTGCATCGTCACTCCATTGCTTCTATAGAAAACGATTACTTCACCCAATTATGTAGCATTCTCATGGGTCAAAAGAGAGATATTCTATAAAAACGGGGGAGTGACGATGCAGCAAAAGGGTCAAATTTTTTACAGCGTACTTTGTTTTATTTATCATTAATTATTTTTTTAAATGTAAGTTGGACTTATTAACAAATTATATTTCTAATATCTTTTATAGATTACCAAACATAATAATAATATTATTATTTAAATTCTGAAAGATAAAATGAAGTCTTTATTTTGAAAACTTCAGAAATAAGAATAATTTTTTGGTTCTGAAATTACAGATAAATATTTATTTGTATTAAGCTATAAATTAATTTAGGTTAAAACATGGTCAAAACTACTAAAATAACACTTCCCCCAAATAACTATTCTCGACAGGTGATGTATAGAGTTTTTGGTGTAGCCCTGTATATGATTTAATTTAAATTATATAAACATCTCTTAGTTTGCTAAATATACTTCACATTGAAAGTGCATATTTCAATTAAAACCTGACTTTAATCATTTCACGCTGATAATCTGCAATATTAGTAATACTTTTGTAAGGTCCTGATATGATCTGTGCAATTTATACACATAAATATACACAATGTTAGGCACATTTCTCTGATGTTACAATAGTACAATCGATAACATAGCATCAATAACATAGCATCAATAACATAGAAAATATTAAGTGGAATTCGAATATGTTTACGAGAGTTAGAAGTTAAACAGACAGGCAGGAAAACCGAAATCACAAACACTTTTCATCTACATTGGAAAGTGTTAAAACTAGTCGTTGGGGGACATCGTAATACTTACCCATCATGGATATGTATATGAAAATAAAACATGTGAAAACTATTTATACAATGCATTGCAATTCATAAGCAAAATTTAAATATTGTTAATATACATATTAATGCTATATTAAAAAACTGCTGATGTACCAATTTCGACAAATTATATAAAACGCCAAACTACTCAAGTAGTACCGAACTGCGTAAAAGAAACATCCTTATAACTCCAAAAATAATAATTCTATTAACTAACAATGAACTGCGTCGGATTAAGCGTCTCATTTCCAATTAAAATATGCCTCTGAATCGAAATTTGAATGAAATACAGCGTCATGAAAAATCGAAGAATTCTGGAAAACAGGCTTACGAATATCTCGGCAACTAATAATCCGATCGACTTCGTTCTATATGCAAAATGTGTGTTATTTTAATGCCTTTTACGTCCATTCCTTAGAACAAAAAATTCGAAAATTTTTATGTACCTTTCATCAGAACGAATTTTTCGAGAGTCCGAAAAAAATGGTTCCGGATAATCAAGGTTGCTGATATTAAATAGGCTTCGTCCCATTCTTACATACTAACAACATACAAAATTTCAAGACTCTATCTCAATTTGTTCGGGAGATAGAGCGTTTACAGACAGACAGACTGACAGACAGACAGACAGACAGACAGACAGACGGACAGACGGACGGCAAAATTTTTTTTTCTAAAAATATGTTTTTCGGAATCGCCACTATCTAAAACGTGTAAATCCGTCAAAAATTTTTTTTTCGATTTTCAAAACGATTGCAAGACTTACCCTATACTACGTATGATGGGTAAGTAAAAAGCCAGGTACAGCAACATTATATGCGATCCGTAATGCAAAGTGTATAGTGTTTCTTTATAGTAGTAAAAAACTTGAAAACATCAAATTGCTTTTTTTTAAAGATCGAATTTGATTAAAGTGTGTTCAATAGTCTATTTTTTTTCGCATTACTTTTCATTAAGAATCACATTTCAAGAACCTTTCAATCAAAATTCATTGACAAGTAAATATAGATAAAAAATATTACCAATGTAAAGAAAAAAAAAAGAATGAAACATCTTAGAAAAATAAATGTCTTGCTATGAACCTGTAATTAATGTTTTGCTTTTTCTTGCTGCTAAATTTAATTGTCAATTTTATAATTTATGTAAATAAAATGAACCACTGAGTAGTGTTAAATAACTTAACGTGTAGATGACTTATAGCGAGCAAACTATTATGCGATATTTAACACCATTTGACATTGTATATGAATTGTGAAGTGTAAATTTAACCATCTAAATTTAGGGACAACCAAAAAAACTGCTTTTAAATTTATTTTGATTAAATTTTAAGCCCCGAAAATACAATTTTTTCATTCACAGTTTTTTATGCTTAAATCTTTTTTTTTTTTGGTTGTTTAAAGCTTTACATTTATGTTTTACAGAATATTAATCTTTATTGATTTGAAGCTCTAATAAGAATGGTATCTTTTAAACAAATGTACAAAAAGTTCTACCTTTAGCATATTATGTGTGACAAGAACTAATTTACATTCATTTCACGTATTCAAATATCTTCATGAAAAGTATTACGTTAACACGTCATGTGTCAAATGTTCAAGAATATATTTAAAGACGGCTGTAACTTTTGTAAATCGATGCCACGTGACCAACGGTGAAGCATCCATTTTTATGAGAAAGGATGGCACTTTTTTTTATACATAAATAGTAAGTTATGCGCTCCTTACGACTTAAGTTTTTGAAATTTTGG